>JAOTQM010000109.1:1840000-2153431 GCA_026939265.1 Oreonectes daqikongensis | reverse complement strand
CTGCAGTGCTTTGCGATTGCCGGCAGTGCTGTTTCCATACCAGGCGGTGATGCAGCCAGTTGGAATGCTCTCTACTGTGCAGGTGTAAAAGGTTCTGAGGATTTTGGGGCTCATCCCAAACATAGTGTGTAAAACATCTGAGGGCAAGTCTGCAGGCAGTTTTTTTTTATAAATATACCCAACCATGCGAGACAGACTCTGTCCTTCGGGTAGGTACATGACTCCTTCCTCTTCCTCAAGACCTTCAACATTAGTGGGGAAATGTTGTGTAAAGATATCCTCTTCAGTACTTCTGGATTTCCGGAAGGATGCCCTGTCCACCTCAAACAGGTGCCACTTTGCAACATTTTTGTGAGGCATGACTGCCTTGGTTTGGCACAAGGACAATGCCAAGAAATGGTTTTGGCATCATATGTAACCATGACCCGTCCAAGCCTGCTGTAATAGGAAATGGTGGGCTCAAAGACAGAAATGTATTTTTTGTGGCTGGGCCCACACACGGTCACTAGGCAGGAAAGAGGTACTCCTACATCAATTGCATTTTTCTGTCGTGCCAAACATTTCTCCTTCTTGTCCTCTCCAAACCACCCTTCATCAACCATGACCTGTAAAACTCGCTCTGTCAGTAAGGGAATGTCTTTTTCGGCTGGTGGGCAGTATGCAATAGACTGAAGGTGATGGCACTCATAGGAACAGATGTTCGATCTTTCTGCAAATTCGGTGTTAATTCTGCAGATGTCGAGTTCACACGTTGTTCCTTGAACTGACCCCCACATCCTTTTGATGATGTGGATTGGAGTGCTGGGTGCTGAAAAAAATTTGGCTACCGCATACACACCATTTTTATAATCCACACACTGTGAGTTAAGGTGGTTTGAAGTGGTAATGTCTGTTTTTATTGGTGTATGTAGTCTCAGATTATGCAGCTTAACATTTCTCCTGTTAAGTGAAAGTCCACATCGAGGACACATGACTGTCTCTCTCTTCTTCTGAATTTTTTGGGGTGATGCAAAGGAGCCAAGATGACAGGTGTGGGGGCAGAAACTTAAGAAGTCCCTCTGTCTCTCTTCCTATGTATTTGTGAAGCTGGGGAAAAAGAGCCAGGACCAGAGGAAAGGGGTGTAGAGATTGGACTCTTGGTAGCAAAAGTAGATGTTGGAGGGGATATTGTCTCCCATACCTGTTTAGATACCTGCACGGATTTGCTGAGTAGAAGAAGCGGTCTCTGAATCCTGATCAGCGCTACACCTCTGAGGGCAGTCAGGTGACCACAACAGCAGAAGACTGTTACGTGAAGAACGACCACAGATTTTTTTTCATAATTTATCTGAAAATTTGTAATTTGTTATAGTTGTACAAATAAAGTTCTTACTGTTCCTACATCTATAATTAAATATAAAAACGGAAGATCTAAAAAGATAGAAAACAATGGTCAGAAACGAAGCTAACTATTGTAAGCTTGAAAAATTATTTCCCTAAAAGTTGTCCATATAACTCAAAACATACAATTTATCCTAATTTTTCTGGTCTAGTAACTAGACTGTACTGCATCTCTGAGCGTTATTCCTGTGGTTTATTCGTGTTTTGACCTTTGATTGTTTCTTGTTTTTCTGCCTGCCCCGACCATTGCCTGTTTTACCGTTTTGCCTGTTTGCTGCCAGCTCTGATCTCTGCCTGTACTAGTGTTATTCTTTCTATAAAGCTGCACTTAGATCCTCACTCTTCGCGTCTCTGAGCGGTACGTGACAGAACACTTTGCCACTATGGATCTAGCAGCTGGACCAGAGTACAGGAGAAAGTCAGCAGGTTTTTCCGAAACCCACTCACCTGATTACCGTCCAGCCAGCGTCTCCAGTCGTCATGGCCACCAAGCCAGCTTCTCCAGTCGTCAGGGCCGCCAAGCCAGCGTCTCCAGTCGTCATGGCCGCCAAGCCAGCATCTCCAGTCGTCATGGCCACCAGTCCAGAGCCTGCTCGCAAGATGGCCGCCAGTCCAGAGCCTGCTCGCAAGATGGCCGCCATTCCAGAATCTTCTCACAAGATGGCTGGTCCTAGATTCTGGGGTCTAGTCTGGTAGATACACCCCTGATGTCTGTACGGGTGGCTGGTGTCCCTAAAGTCCCGAGTCTGGTGGTGGTCCCTAGTCCTGTGGTCCCAAGTTCAGTGGTGCCACCCTTGGAATCGGCTCTGCCGGTGGTGGTGGTGGTGGTGGCTGTGGCTTTGCTGTGTGTTTGGGCTACACACTGTTCGTTGGTTCCCGAGCCTGTTCCCGAGTCAAGTCGAGCCCCCGAGCCTGTTCCCGAGTCAAGTCGGGCCCCCGAGCCTGTTTATTTATTCAAGCAGATTTGCACTTTTACTTTTAATTTAACAACTCTTTATAATCCATAACACCCCCTAAACCATGTTTCAAACTCTGCTCATTTAAAGCGACACATTTACACATTTATTTCTGTCAGAAATGTAATTAGACAGATCCAATAAATAAACATAAGCTAAAAGATATTACCACAGAGAGCAAATTAAATAAAAATAATAATGAGATTATGATGTTGAGTGCATGCTCTCCATATTATACACTATATTTCCAAAAGTATTAGGTCTCCCCATCCAATGAACAGCTTTGATGTCGTTAGTCATTTCCATGAGCATGAATCTTAATCTTAACAACTTGACTGGTCTGCATAAAGCCAAGTCCTGAACCCAGCTGGTGTGACTTCTAAACAAACTTTGAGCAAAGAACTCATCACCAAACACCAATTCATGCTGATGGAAATCACTAAAGTCATCAAACCTGTTCATTGGGCGATCCATTTTTTTGGGCAATATAGTGTAGACTATATTATGTATGGAGAGCATTCACTCAACATCATAATCTCATTATTGACTGAGGTGGCTTTTAGGGACTTTTGCATCTGAACTCTTTAGATGTTTATAACACTAAACAAAGTAACAAAAATGTTTATGTGTCATTGTTTTATTGTTTCAACAGTTACATAAAGTTCATTGTTTTACAACAGTGCCCACAGTTCACACTCTGTCTAAAACATAAGGTACGTACACTTAAGAGTTTGAAACATTTGGCCTGTTTGAAACATCTCCGCCCCATATTTATATATATATATGGGGCGGAGATGCATGTACGCACGATTTTGCTCTAACTGAGGTTTATAAAGGTAATGTAACTCATGTTCTGGCATACATACGCTTTTATAAATCTGAAAACCTTTGTGCATACGCAAAATCTACCTTCAGTGCGTACGCTGATTTGTAGTATGGAATCTACGTAAAGTTTTATACATGAGGTCCCTGGTCTCGGGAACACAGAGTACTACACATTCTGGATGCCTTTCTTATTTAACATTTCCTGTTCAGTTAAAGGCACACTTATTATTTATTCTAAGATTTTAATTAAATGTACTACAGGAAACATGCAAAATGTGCTATGCAAGAAAATTGGAGCTGAGAACCACCACATTAAACGGAGTAGCACAGCTTGCTTTTTTATTTTTCATTAATCTTTTAGTAGCATGGCTTGCAAAAAACAAAATTATTGGACGCTGCGAATTAAAGCAAAAGTGGACAAACAACTGCAGTCAATCCAAGAAACATCTTCATCGGGGGATGAGTTTGGCAGCATGCAGAGTGAAACAAATAACACAGTTGAAGACGATGAAGAATTCATGGATTGTCTGTCTCATATTGATGTGTATGAGTGGGCTGAGTATGAGTGGGCCACTATGGAGAGTGCTTTAAATGACAGTGAGTCCGACACAGACTCTGACACAGAGTCTGAAATGTACCAGAATTCTTTACATGATGACCTGGCAACTTGGGCAACAGATCATAAAATAACCCATGTTGCATTAAATTCATTACTTGGTGTACTTCGTCAGCACAACTTGAAACTGCCAAAAGATGCCAGGATGCTCTTAGGAACTGTGCGTTCCAACACAACAAAAATACAGAACAAAGCTGGTGGCCAGTACTATCATTTTGGATGGCCTGCCTCTTTACAAAAGTTCAACAACACAATTCTGGCCAATACTGTGCACTGTGTGTAACCCTGGCGAATACTGTAAATAGTGTTATTACATTAAAATGTTAAATATGTTCAATTCAAAATGTGTTTATTTTCCTTTTTGTGTTAAGGCTGAAACGACATGTAATTTTTTTTATTTTTCTGTTATTTTTCTGTAGTTTTCTGTGGATGTAAGAGATGCATGTGAAATATTTAGTGTTGCTTTAAGAGAAACGTGAAGAGCGCACTTTGTACCAATCAGGTGCTATGAGCGTGTTCAGCGTAATGACGTGAGCGGGAGTGGAAAAAAAGCAAAAAGACAAGTGAGCATGGACAAGATCGACGGAGATTTTTCTTGCGGGAAATAAGCAAAAGTTTGGCTAACCAAACAGTAAGTTTAGACTGAGGTTTATTTTATTTGAACTCTTTTTTTTTTTGTTGAGAAATTGAGGTAAATGTGGCGATGACATTCACCGCAGCTCATCGCCGCATGGACTAAGATGGCGCCGCCCACCGAGCCTCGAACACCTATGAGACCGTCGAAAGATTAGGAAGGATTTTTGTTTTTTTTCTCAGCTTTTCATCGGATCGTGGAAACAATCGCGCTGGGAAAGAGAGCGAAACGTCGTGAAGGTTTTTTTTTCGCATTACACATTGCTGTGCATAAAACGACAGTAACCTACACTAACCATTTTCCGTACACAACGATTTTCCGTACAGGTGACCTTTTACCACCAACCACTAAATAAATACTTACGAGTCATACATAAAATATATATCTGTGTCATCTTCATTTTTCCCTCTTTTCGCCCTGATCAACAAGGAGACCCTACCGCCATTTGTTTCCCTGAAAATCTAGTAAGTGTGATGCGTGCGCCCTCTGCGCTCGAAAATGGCCGGTGGGCAAACTTATGGCTCAGACAGCAGCTTCGGGGGGAGATACCTGGAGCAGCAAAAATGTTGATTTTGATTTAATTTATGCTTCTTAATGTATTAAAGTCTTTATAAAGTTAATAACATGTTATCACAAATTGTTAAATATATTTCCTTTTGTTGAAAAAATGCTTTGAAATTGTAATATTTGACGTTAAATGTCAGTTGCGGCCTATGACCGCTTGGAGACTCCCAAACAGCACATCTGTCAGTATGTTTGCCCACCATCCTGTGTTCAGTGATTATGTTTAACATCAACTGTATGCTTTAATAAATTAAACATCAACTAACTTAATGTTATAACTCTATTGATTGTGATGTTTTTTTATTTAAAAAAAAGTCAAAGTTAAACAAAATGATATTCACACATATTTAATAATATCACACAGAATTAAAAATATTTTTACATAAATTCACACACAATTATTATTTCATACATAAGTTAATTAAAAATATTAAGTTAACATTAAATACATTAAATATAAACATTAAATCCAAAAATCACACACAAAAATATTTCATACACAAAATTATTTCATAACCAATTAAAAATATTTCATTCATAATAAAAACACACAATTAAGATTTCATACAAGATAATAAAGAATAACTTGTATAAATTAAAAACGATTTAAAAAACAATTTGTTGGTTTCAAAAGGAAAGGAAAGTCAGCACAGCAAAAGAGAAAGATGTCAGGAAAGAAAAAGCAGTATCCGAGGGAGATGTTAGAGAAGGCAGTTGAGGAAGTGAAGGCAGGAGCGAGCTTGGGGTCAACAGCAAAAAAATATGGCATTCCCCATACAACGCTTCAGGATTACAAAAAAAATAAATATGCCCACAACCCCATCCCAATTCGGCCCTGACACCTGGAGAGGAAGAAGCCCTTATGTCGTTTATTTTCTGGATGGCAGACCATGGCTTCCCAGTAACAAGGTCTTTAGTAAAAATACTATCTGTTGGGATAATCAGAGAGAGTGGCAGAACAGGTAGCACCACAGTCAACCTGGAGAAGGGGCCAAGTGATGTGTGGTGGTCCAGGTTTAAGGCCCGCCATCCAGAATTGGCCTCACGGACGGCAGATTCCCTGGACAGAGCCAGAGTCCATGGTGCAACACCGGAGGCCATTGAGGGCTTCTTTAAGCTGTACGAGGTCCTCTATGTAAGGCACAGTTTGGAGGACAAGCCACAGCTTATCTACAACTGTGACGAGACTGGCTTTGGCGACGAGCCTCGGTCCAGGGAGAAGGTCCTGTGCCAGACTGGGAGGAAACATGTCTACCAGCAGCAGCAGACGACCAGGGAGCACATCACAGTGCACTGCTGTGTGAATGCAGCTGGGGAAAGCACTCCACCCTTTATCATTTACCCCGGCTGCCTCCCAAGTAATGCCTACAAGCTGGATGGGCCCCCCAATGCCCTCTATGGCATCCAGGAGAAGGGCTACATGGACTCGGAGCTCTTCCTAAAATGGCTCTGTCATTTCGTTAGGTACGCTCCTGAGGAGAGACCACTCATTTTAATCATGGACCAACATGAGACGCATGTCTCAAAAAATGTAATCATGTTCTGCAGAGAAAACCTTATTGAAATTCTATGTTTACCTGCCCACACCACACATGTACTTCAGCCCCTGGACATTGCCGTCTTTAATCCACTGAAAAGTGCTTTCTCCACCATGGCTTCCAGGATGGGTCTGGTGCGAGGGGACATTGTTGTGTGGAAGAAGCAGTTTTCCCATCTCCTAAAACACATTTACCCTACGTCAGTGACAGCCCAAAATATCAAGGCTGGGTTTCGCAAGGCTGGCATATATCCACTATCAAGGGCTGCTGTGGACACAACCCAGGTGATTTTAAAAATAATACGATCATAATTCATCCTCTAAGCTACTTAGAAACTTTTCAAGTGTGTTAATACGTTTTTCTGTGTTTTATTTCGTTAGGTGGTGAGAGTGCTTTCATCTGCAACTGGAAGTGATGCAATCACTCCCACCACTTCAGGCACTCTATCCAGTGCTCCCAGCACTCCTTCAGCTACACCATCATGTGCACAACCCAGTACATCATCATCATCCACAACAACTCCTTGTCTCTGCGGCAGTAACATTAGAGTGTCTCCGAAAAACTACCTGGTGGCAGCAGGTGTAATTCCAGAGAGTCTGGCAAATGTCCTTATGAGCCCTGCCCTGGAGAGAAAAGAAAAGGTGAGGCGTCGAATTCCGTTGCCAGCCCGTGTCATCACCAGCGATGAATATTTCGACCTACTGCAACAAAGAGAAGCTGAGGAGCAAGAGAAGAAATTGAAAAGACAAGAGAGGACAAAAGGCAAGCACAGGAGGCGAAAAGGCAAAGGCAGGCACCTCCTCGCAAAAACCTGGTGACGCCTCTGCCGCGCGCAGTACTCAAAACAAACAACAGAAAAATATGTCCAATCATAGCGCTGGGACATAGAAAGCGGGGATGATTGACAAGTCGTGTAGCCTATCAATAACAAGAGTCTGCAAATCGACGGAACCAAAAAATCCCGCGTGATCCACTTCCACCAGCACTTTCTGACACAGTTTTAAGTGAAGAGTCAAGACGTCAGAGCGCTAAGGTAAACGGGTCGGGGTGGATGTGGAAAGTTGAAATGTTGAATTGCGCGCTTCTTTCATAACGTGCACTGACCGCAAGATGTGGTAACAATATTTTTGATTTATAAATGAGCCCTTACGAAGAGTCGCCATGATTCTACCATGTAAGTTACCATAGGCACAGATTCCGCTAGTGGATTCAAACACTAATAACGTGCATTTATATCTGCGTGAGAGCATCTAGTTTCTGTCACATAGAAATGGGCGTGCTGGTGTAAAGGATATCCGGGGGGAGAGGATTCAATGCACTCTGCAACGCGCCAATAAAATAAAAAATAAAAAAATCGTAATATACTAAAACATACTCAAATTAGGTTTTAACAACTTTATATTGGTTAAAATGAATGGAAAATATATATTGTGTCTCGAACACCCACATGATCGGCGCCTATGCCATGTAGGCCTACTATACTGTAGACTACAGTATAGTAGGCCTACATGGCATAGGCACCGATCACGTGGGTGTTCGAGACAAGATATATTTTCCATTCATTTTAACCAATATAAAGTTTCCTAGGTTGCAGGTCTGGAGGAGGTACTTTCCCTCACTTTTCTCAAATACTATTGGTCCAAAAAACATCAATCAAAGTGTGGATTTTACAATAGGCCTTCCCCCAGAAAATGAGCACACAAGCATGCTTGATTGACTCTCAACAACGGAGGTGTGGCCGTTGGCATGCAGTAAAGGGCGAAAAGTGTACGGAACATGGTTAGTCTACGTTAGGCCTGTACTATTGCAATTCATAATCGCGTGCATTTCACGGGACACGGATAGCGCTAGTTGGTTACCAACAAAATGGAGATCGGTCCTTGAAATTTCATAGACTATTCTTTTGAAACGGACTCATATATGTGAACCTTGGACAAAAATTAGACTCCTATGATTGTTATTTTGCCGTTTGTTAAAGTGCAGTCTTTTCCCCCTCACATGGCAGTGTGTTAATGTTGTGATTGTGATTTAAAATGTAAGTTCTTTGTGGTTTAATGTGAAGTGAACTGTTTAATAGGACACTTAATTGAGATTCAATCCCCAAAGAACAAGGGAATTTATTAATCTAACCCAGTCACTGGAAAAGGTGAAAAAGGGATCATGTAGTGTAGTATACAGTATTATAATTAACAGCATAGAGCTAGGAGATGCCAGTTAGATCAGAGGAATAACCTCTGAAGCTTAAAACAAAGAGATAAACACAATTAACACAACAAATCAATTTTATTTTGTTTTCAATGGTTATTGGGGATCGTTTCATTCATTGCCCTTGTATTTCTGTTTTCCACTCAATTCCCTGAAACAGAAAGTACATTTCATCAGTTCATTTATTCACTTTCTACATAAATATGCTCATTATAACTCATACTTACTTTGTCTGTCTGTTCATTCTCCTCTCACAACTGGCTCCATAAGAACCTGGTACACTGGCCTAGTTTACCACTAACTTCGCCCACTTTCTTATGCTAATTAACAGTGTGGTCGGCGCAAAGAGGAAGCAGGGATTACACGTGGAAAATTTAGTGCAAGACAAACCTGTGACAGTAGGTTTATTCTGTGGAGCAGTATCTTGAAGACTTCATCTCTGAAATCAAGAAATTAAGCATTCCGACTTTTTCTTCATCTAAAACTTTAACTTAGTCAATAATTTATTATTTTGATTTGTTGTTTTTTTTGTCCAATTTGTTGGTTACATGAATGAAAAATATGTTTGTTACATATATTGTCAATGTGCCACAATTAATAAGTGGCAGTACTTTATCTGTGTAATATTGTTATGATTTTGTTCACAATAAATGATAATACAGCAAACACTTTCTTGTATCAAAAATAATTTAAGACAAAAATTTAAAAGATGTCAATAAATATTAATAAATACATATACATATTTATCGCTTTGCAAATGTTCATTTATTAAGATCATTTATAATTAGATGGTATTCAGTTTAGAAGACATTGTGTTAGAACAACACACAGTTTAAATAAATTAAACATCTTTTAAAATGATTGAAGGCAAGCAAACCCTTCATATAAACTCAAAACATATCAACTGAACTGTATTACATTTAGTGTAATACAGTTACACTAAATGTATGTTATACGCTTTCTACGTTTCTAAATTAATTAACCTTGAAAATGGCAGAGGCTCATTGTGGTGTGTTACAGTAGAGAGTTGGTGTGGGGGTTGTTGTGACATTAAATAGCCAGCAGATAAATGAGATGAAATGAATATGTTGATTGGTATCCAGGTGGTGGATATTTAGGAACAGCATGTGATGGGGGTAAGTTGTGGTTGGACATACATTTCTGACTCCTGTGCATCATAAATCATGGTCATAATACTTAATCTAGGCTGGCCCATGCTGTCTTTTAATTTTTTCATTTCCTCAGCTACCTATTGTCCAATTAAAGTGAAGGAATCTGTGTTTGTATTTTGAACCATATTTGCCATTTGTTTTAGGACAGCCAGTTTCTTAAGTTCAATGTTATTGCCTTTTATTTCTCTCTGGCTTTTGAGCTTTGTAGTATATTTGCCACAGGCTGTTGATTGCAGTGGGTTCTCTTCTTCATAAGTAAATGAATTGCTTCCTTCTGAAAGGTCCTCTTGTTCAAGGTTGTCATCGCATTCCTCATCCTCCAAGTTCGCTCTAATTGTTGGATCAAGCTATAAAGAAATGTTTTCGAACATTATTGTGAATTTAAAAACTATATAGGGCAATATATGTCTTTTAGGCTTACAGCCTAGCGAAGCAAATGAAGGTGTAGAACTTCCACTCTCTGCTTACCTCCTTCAATCTCCAACTAGTCCCCACCACAGGTACCCATAAGTCAGGTAACCAACTTGATCTTATCTATACACGTGCTACTCCTTCCAGTCCCTGGTTGTCCGATACCCTCCGGAAACACCGGGCTAAACTTAGAGCGACTGAAAGGAAATGGCGCAGAACAAAAGACCTTGCTGACCTCTGTAAGTATCAAGCTTCACTCTCTATCTTCTCTGCAGACATTCACACTGCTAAATCTGCATTCTTCCATGACAAAATTAGCAGCGCCTCAGACTCCCACAAGCTTTTCAAACTTTTAAACTTTTAAAACTCTACTCTGTCCCCCTCCACCACCTCTGTCCAACTCCCTAATGGCTAATGACTTTGCCAGCTACTTCACAGACAAAACTAGGTCTATCAGCAGACAATTTTTAGCTCCACCCATCCATGATCTCACACCGCACATACACACAGCAGACCATCTTCTCTCCTCTTAAAGAGGATAATGTCTCTAAACTTCTGCTCTCTACTCACCCAACCACCTGCCCGTTAGACCCCATCCCCTCACATCTACTACAAGCCATCTCACCCATACTCCTACCATCGCTCACTCATATCATCAACGCATGTCTTAATACAGGAATTTTCCCCACTGCATTCAAGCAGGCCCGGGTAACCCCGCTGCTTAAGAAACCCACACATGACACTTCCCTACTGGAGAACTATAGACCCATTTCTCTCCTTCCGTTCATAGCAAAAGCACTTGAACGGTTGGTGGTTTTCAATCAGGTGTCTACCTTCCCCACCCAAAACAACAGGCTGGACACCAACCAGTCAGGCTTTAAGAGCAGTCACTCAACCGAAACTGCCCTACTAACAGTTACATAAGCCTTAAGGAGGGCAAGAGCTGAGTCCAAATCATCTGTTCTCATTCTCTTAGACCTTTCTGCAGCCTTCAACACGGTTAACCATCACATTCTTCTGTCTGCCCTCTCTTCACTGGGCATCACTGGAACTTCACTCTCCTGGTTTAAATCCTATCTCACAGATAGGTCCTTCAAGGTAGCTTGGGGAGGCGAAGTGTCCAGATCACACCAACTAGTCACCGGGGTCCCACAAGGATCGGTTCTTGGGCCTCTGCTCTTCTCCATATACACCACATCACTGGGTTCCATCATACAAGTACATGGATTCTCCTACTATTGTTATGCTGATGACACTCAACTTCACCTCTCATTTCATCCAGACGATTCCACGCTAGCCACACAAGTCTCAGACTGCCTGGCTGACATCTCTTCTTGGATGAAAGATCATCACCTACAACTCAACCTGGCCAAGACTGAGCTTCTCGTCCTTCCTGCCACCCCGTCAGAACAGCACCAGCTTACCATCCAACTTGGTCCATCAAAGATAACCCCATCGACTTCAGTCAGGAATCTTGGGGTAATAATGGATGATCAGCTGACTTTTAAGGATCACGTTACTAAAACAACTCGGTCATGCAGGTCTGCATTGTACATTAGAAATATCAGACCATTCTTAACAGAACATGCAACACAGCTTCTCGTCCAGGCACTTGTCATTTCTAGACTGGATTATTGTAATGCTCTTCTGGCCGGTCTCCCAGCCTGTGCCTTCAAACCTCTGCAAATGATCCAGAATGCTGCTGCACGCCTGGTCTTCAATGAGCCCAAGAGAGCACGTGTCACACCTCTGCTCATCTATCTGCACTGGCTCCCAGTAGCGGCACGCATTAAGTTCAAGGCACTGGTGCTTGCTTACAGAACAGCCACTAACACAGCACCCATCTACCTCAACTCTCTCTTACAGACCTACATCCCCTCCAGAAGTCTGCGGTCTGAAAACGAGCGGCGCCTCATTGTTCCTTCACAGAGAGGCATGAGATCCATCTTGAGGACATTTTCTTTCTCCGTTCCCTGCTGGTGGAACGATCTTCCTGTTTCCATCAGGACGGCTGGATCAATTTCACAATTCAAAAAACAGCTGAAGACCCACCTCTTCCATGAGCACTTAACTGTCTCATAATATAAAAAAAATAAAATAAAAAAAAATTCTACCCCTATTTTTCCTTTCCTAATGTTCTCTATATACTTGCTTATACTATCTTGACGTTGTATTTGAAACTTTGTATTACTAGCACTTCTCGTGAATATTGCTTACTTAGACGAATCGCTTGCTGTTTTCCTCAATTGTAAGTCGCTTTGGATAAAAGCGTCTGCCAAATGAATAAATGTAAATGTAAGTGTAAAATGTGTAGATGGCTAAATATTTTGTTTCTTTCGGTATGTTTAAAGCAGTTTGTCTATTTGTTACCCCGTCTGTCAAAACTCAGGTAAAGTATTTTTTTGTGATTTACTGTTTCAACATAAAATTATCCTACATATTGTAAACAACATTCTGTGAAAAAATAACTTTGTTTTAAATCAATCAATATGAGTTGAAGATATCAATGTCAAAGATTGAAATTATAGTTGAAATCAAATTTGATGCTTGTTTTCTCATCATTTGATTTTGGGACTTTAGCCTGGTTTTCACAGACCGGGTCACATTTGTGTTGATATAATACAGTAATCACATACCATGTTATAAATAAGAAATACTTACACTTGTCTCACTCTGGAGTGGAGTTATGTGTGAAGGAGGCTAGCTTGCTTGCTTGTTAATGTTGTTGCAGCACTTCCGCTTGATCTTGGCTTTAGCAGCCTACTGTACTGGGTCCTTAATGAGCATGCCCTTAATTTCACCTCAGCAACTAAAAACATGAGAATAAAGAATGTTTGAGGTCAGCATACTGACAAAACATGAGAATTCGTGTTCTTGCCAAAGCTCAATCATTTTTTCTTCCATATTATGTGTCCAGTGTATTTTTGCGCTCACAGATTTTTTGGTCGCCATTTCTCTGCGTCTGTGTAGTGTGTACCGTCTCCATGGCAGCAGTGACGTCATTAATCGGAGCCGCCAGTCGCAAATATTAAACGCGTTTAAACAAAATATATCGAGCATGACTGACAACAACTGGCACATAAATTCTAAGACTGGAGTCTTTTCAAACCACACATTAAATGATTTTTATCTACGATTCTAAACAACGACTGCGCACAACTGGAACAGATTGGGCACGATCAGCGGTTATGATCAAACTCCATTCATAATCGTAGTAAAATCGTTAAATGTGTCCCCAGCTTAAGTTTTGGCCAAGTTTCATAGACAAGGTTTAAGACTAGTCCCACACTAAAATGCTAATCTGAGTTGCCTAACTTATAATAACTTGCAGTGACAAATCTTAAAATATGTCAATGCCATTAATTTGTCTCAAGATCCTCACCAGTAATGTTATTTACTAAAGCATTTTTACAAAAGTGACTTAAATATTATAATTTAACTAAGGCCTAGTCCTGGTTTAAGCTAAGCCCTGTCTGTGAAACCGGGCCTTTAAGTTGAAATTAAAGACTAGTACTAGGAAACAAACTAGTACTTGTGAACTGCCTGGAAAACAACAGCTCTCCCATCTTTGATGAACGCAAGACCTTCCTCTCTTCGGACCTGTAATCATAAGGTTTCCAGTTCGATTCTCAGCTCCCACACGTTATGACTGACTGGTTGGATTCAATGCAGAGGTCACATTTAGGGCACGGGTCACCATATTTGTCACTTAAGCTTGCAGGGCCCGAGTCTGACGTGATGCCATCTTTCTTATGATGATTGAGACCTTCTGAGATCACACTGCACAAGGATTGGCCTAGGCGGAACAAATAACACAGGGCGTGTGTGCTGCTATTCGCAATGTGGGCCGCCGGCAAGAGTCAGTCACAAACTGTTCCTTTTAACAGTAGGTGAGCCCAGCTTTCAGACTTGCATCTGCAAACAGTCCAAGACCTGTTCTACACTTCATTCCATGGCATTTGCAGTTTGAAAGGGAATTACTACACATTTATACCGCTAAAGAAGTGTTGCATTGCAACACCCACCAGCCCTCAAAGCAGCGTGCTCCCTACGCCACACAGTCATGTTTAAAGAGGGTGGTCACTTGTGAGGGGGGTCTCTGGTGAGGGGGATCTCTGGTGAGGGCTCCCCCAGATCACTCCAATTGGGAGGAGCAAAATCAATACAAATCCACCTTTTCACCAAACAATTACAGTTCCTTATGAAGAGATGTCGCTGGAGCTAACAGTATGCTGACCCGTGTACTAGGAAACAAACTAGTACTTGTGAACTGCCTGGAAAACAACAGCTCTCCCATCTTTGATGAACGCAAGACCTTCCTCTCTTCGGACCTGTAATCATAAGGTTTCCAGTTCGATTCTCAGCTCCCACACGTTATGACTGACTGGTTGGATTCAATGCAGAGGTCACATTTAGGGCACGGGTCACCATATTTGTCACTTAAGCTTGCAGGGCCCGAGTCTGACGTGATGCCATCTTTCTTATGATGATTGAGACCTTCTAAGTTCACACTGCACAAGGATTGGCCTAGGCGGAACAAATAACACAGGGCGTGTGTGCTGCTATTCGTAATGTGGGCCCCCGGCAAGAGTCAGTCACAAACTGTTCCTTTTAACAGTAGGTGAGCCCAGCTTTCAGACTTGCATCTACAAACAGTCCAAGACCTGTTCTACACTTCATTCCACGGCATTTAAATGGTCACATTTTGGGCACGGGTCACCATATTTGACACGTAGGTCACTTAAGCTTGCAGGGCCCGAGTCTGACGTGATGCCATCTTTCTTATGATGATTGAGACCTTCTGAGATCACACTGCACAAGGATTGGCCTAGGCGGAACAAATAACACAGGGCGTGTGTGCTGCTATTCGCAATGTGGGCCGCCGGCAAGAGTCAGTCACAAACTGTTCCTTTTAACAGTAGGTGAGCCCAGCTTTCAGACTTGCATCTGCAAACAGTCCAAGACCTGTTCTACACTTCATTCCACGGCATTTGCAGTTTGAAAGGGAATTACTACACATTTATACCGCTAAAGAAGTGTTGCATTGCAATGCTTTCACCCTCTCTCTCTCTCAAGACGTGATGCGTTGGCCGGGAATCGAACCCGGGTCAACTGCTTGGAAGGCAGCTATGCTCAACACTATACCACCAACGCAGGCGGAAAGATGTCTGCCTAGCGGATTTCCAAATGCACTGAACGCTGTGTTGTCCAAGTAGCCTATTGCATCGATCACGCGTTTGTTAGGCACCCTGGGTTGCAGTGCGCGCGGTTGGTTTGACATGTAATCCTCGTTAGTATAGTGGACAGTATCTCCGCCTGTCACGCGGAAGACCGGGGTTCGATTCCCCGACGGGGAGGTTTGCTTTCTGTCTGATTAGCCGTATAATCGCTACGGAAACGGCTCAAAGTACCAACAACCCTCACTCATTCGAGCAAGGTTGAGCCTTTCAGTTGGTGGCCGATTCAGGCATGCTGTGTTTCACGTGTCAAACTTAAGCCTCAGGTGTTTTTTTTGTTTACAAGTTCATGCAGCTCTGCTGTGAGCAGAGCACCCAAAAATATAACAAACTCGCTGTGGTTCCTCTCCACGGAAATCTTTAGTAAAAGGCGAAAGATTTATGCGTAGATGAAGAGAAACTCGAGCTACACCCACCAGCCCTCAAAGCAGCGTGCTCCCTACGCCACACAGTCATGTTTAAAGAGGGTGGTCACTTGTGAGGGGGGTCTCTGGTGAGGGGGATCTCTGGTGAGGGCTCCCCCAGATCACTCCAATTGGGAGGAGCAAAATCAATACAAATCCACCTTTTCACCAAACAATTACAGTTCCTTATGAAGAGATGTCGCTGGAGCTAACAGTATGCTGACCCGTGTACTAGGAAACAAACTAGTACTTGTGAACTGCCTGGAAAACAACAGCTCTCCCATCTTTGATGAACGCAAGACCTTCCTCTCTTCGGACCTGTAATCATAAGGTTTCCAGTTCGATTCTCAGCTCCCACACGTTATGACTGACTGGTTGGATTCAATGCAGAGGTCACATTTAGGGCACGGGTCACCATATTTGTCACTTAAGCTTGCAGGGCCCGAGTCTGACGTGATGCCATCTTTCTTATGATGATTGAGACCTTCTAAGTTCACACTGCACAAGGATTGGCCTAGGCGGAACAAATAACACAGGGCGTGTGTGCTGCTATTCGTAATGTGGGCCGCCGGCAAGAGTCAGTCACAAACTGTTCCTTTTAACAGTAGGTGAGCCCAGCTTTCAGACTTGCGTCTGCAAACATTCCAAGACCTGTTCTACACTTCATTCCACGGCATTTGCAGTTTGAAAGGGAATTACTACACATTTATACCGCTAAAGAAGTGTTGCATTGCAATGCTTTCACCCTCGCTCTCTCACTCTCTCTCAAGACATGATGCGTTGGCCGGGAATCGAACCCGGGTCAACTGCTTGGAAGGCAGCTATGCTCACCACTATACCACCAACGCAGGCGGAAAGATGTCTGCCTAGCGGATTTCCAAATGCACTGAACGCTGTGTTGTCCAAGTAGCCTATTGCATCGATCACGCGTTTGTTAGGCACCCTGGGTTGCAGTGCGCGCGGTTGGTTTGACATGTAATCCTCGTTAGTATAGTGGACAGTATCTCCGCCTGTCACGCGGAAGACCGGGGTTCGATTCCCCGACGGGGAGGTTTGCTTTCTGTCTGATTAGCCGTATAATCGCTACGGAAGCGGCTCAAAGTACCAACAACCCTCACTCATTCGAGCAAGGTTGAGCCTTTCAGTTGGTGGCCGATTCAGGCGTGCTGTGTTTCACGTGACAAACTTAAGCCTCGGGTGTTTTTCTGTTTACAAGTTCATGCAGCTCTGCTGTGAGCAGAGCACCCAAAAATATAACAAACTCGCTGTGGTTCCTCTCCACGGAAATCTTTAGTAAAAGGCGAAAGATTTATGCGTAGATGAAGAGAAACTCGAGCTACACCCACCAGCCCTCAAAGCAGCGTGCTCCCTACGCCACACAGTCATGTTTAAAGAGGGTGGTCACTTGTGAGGGGGGTCTCTGGTGAGGGGGATCTCTGGTGAGGGCTCCCCCAGATCACTCCAATTGGGAGGAGCAAAATAAATACAAGGATTGGCCTAGGCGGAACAAATAACACAGGGCGTGTGTGCTGCTATTCGTAATGTGGGCCGCCGGCAAGAGTCAGTCACAAACTGTTCCTTTTAACAGTAGGTGAGCCCAGCTTTCAGACTTGCGTCTGCAAACATTCCAAGACCTGTTCTACACTTCATTCCACGGCATTTGCAGTTTGAAAGGGAATTACTACACATTTATACCGCTAAAGAAGTGTTGCATTGCAATGCTTTCACCCTCTCTCTCTCACTCTCTCTCAAGACATGATGCGTTGGCCGGGAATCGAACCCGGGTCAACTGCTTGGAAGGCAGCTATGCTCACCACTATACCACCAACGCAGGCGGAAAGATGTCTGCCTAGCGGATTTCCAAATGCACTGAACGCTGTGTTGTCCAAGTAGCCTATTGCATCGATCACGCGTTTGTTAGGTACCCTGGGTTGCAGTGCGCGCGGTTGGTTTGACATGTAATCCTCGTTAGTATAGTGGACAGTATCTCCGCCTGTCACGCGGAAGACCGGGGTTCGATTCCCCGACGGGGAGGTTTGCTTTCTGTCTCATTAGCCGTATAATCGCTACGGAAGCGGCTCAAAGTACCAACAACCCTCACTCATTCGAGCAAGGTTGAGCCTTTCAGTTGGTGGCCGATTCAGGCGTGCTGTGTTTCACGTGACAAACTTAAGCCTCGGGTGTTTTTCTGTTTACAAGTTCACCCAAAAATATAACAAACTCGCTGTGGTTCCTCTCCACGGAAATCTTTAGTAAAAGGCGAAAGATTTATGCGTAGATGAAGAGAAACTCGAGCTACACCCACCAGCCCTCAAAGCAGCGTGCTCCCTACGCCACACAGTCATGTTTAAAGAGGGTGGTCACTTGTGAGGGGGGTCTCTGGTGAGGGGGATCTCTGGTGAGGGCTCCCCCAGATCACTCCAATTGGGAGGAGCAAAATAAATACAAATCCAACTTTTCACCAAACAATTACAGTTCCTTATGAAGAGATGTCGCTGGAGCTAACAGTATGCTGACCCGTGTACTAGGAAACAAACTAGTACTTGTGAACTGCCTGGAAAACAACAGCTCTTCCATCTTTGATGAACGCAAGACCTTCCTCTATTCGGACCTGTAATCATAAGGTTTCCAGTTCGATTCTCAGCTCCCACACGTTATGACTGACTGCTTAGATTCAATGCAGAGGTCACATTTAGGGCACGGGTCACCATATTTGTCACTTAAGCTTGCAGGGCCCGAGTCTGACGTGATGCCATCTTTCTTATGATGATTGAGACCTTCTAAGTTCACACTGCACAAGGATTGGCCTAGGCGGAACAAATAACACAGGGCGTGTGTGCTGCTATTCGTAATGTGGGCCGCCGGCAAGAGTCAGTCACAAACTGTTCCTTTTAACAGTAGGTGAGCCCAGCTTTCAGACTTGCGTCTGCAAACATTCCAAGACCTGTTCTACACTTCATTCCACGGCATTTGCAGTTTGAAAGGGAATTACTACACATTTATACCGCTAAAGAAGTGTTGCATTGCAATGCTTTCACCCTCGCTCTCTCACTCTCTCTCAAGACATGATGCGTTGGCCGGGAATCGAACCCGGGTCAACTGCTTGGAAGGCAGCTATGCTCACCACTATACCACCAACGCAGGCGGAAAGATGTCTGCCTAGCGGATTTCCAAATGCACTGAACGCTGTGTTGTCCAAGTAGCCTATTGCATCGATCACGCGTTTGTTAGGTACCCTGGGTTGCAGTGCGCGCGGTTGGTTTGACATGTAATCCTCGTTAGTATAGTGGACAGTATCTCCGCCTGTCACGCGGAAGACCGGGGTTCGATTCCCCGACGGGGAGGTTTGCTTTCTGTCTCATTAGCCGTATAATCGCTACGGAAGCGGCTCAAAGTACCAACAACCCTCACTCATTCGAGCAAGGTTGAGCCTTTCAGTTGGTGGCCGATTCAGGCGTGCTGTGTTTCACGTGACAAACTTAAGCCTCGGGTGTTTTTCTGTTTACAAGTTCATGCAGCTCTGCTGTGAGCAGAGCACCCAAAAATATAACAAACTCGCTGTGGTTCCTCTCCACGGAAATCTTTAGTAAAAGGCGAAAGATTTATGCGTAGATGAAGAGAAACTCGAGCTACACCCACCAGCCCTCAAAGCAGCGTGCTCCCTACGCCACACAGTCATGTTTAAAGAGGGTGGTCACTTGTGAGGGGGGTCTCTGGTGAGGGGGATCTCTGGTGAGGGCTCCCCCAGATCACTCCAATTGGGAGGAGCAAAATAAATACAAATCCAACTTTTCACCAAACAATTACAGTTCCTTATGAACAGCTCTTCCATCTTTGATGAACGCAAGACCTTCCTCTATTCGGACCTGTAATCATAAGGTTTCCAGTTCGATTCTCAGCTCCCACACGTTATGACTGACTGCTTGGATTCAATGCAGAGGTCACATTTAGGGCACGGGTCACCATATTTGTCACTTAAGCTTGCAGGGCCCGAGTCTGACGTGATGCCATCTTTCTTATGATGATTGAGACCTTCTAAGTTCACACTGCACAAGGATTGGCCTAGGCGGACCAAATAACACAGGGCGTGTGTGCTGCTATTCGTAATGTGGGCCGCCGGCAAGAGTCAGTCACAAACTGTTCCTTTTAACAGTAGGTGAGCCCAGCTTTCAGACTTGCGTCCGCAAACAGTCCAAGACCTGTTCTACACTTCATTCCACGGCATTTAAATGGTCACATTTTGGGCACGGGTCACCATATTTGACACGTAGGTCACTTAAGCTTGCAGGGCCCGAGTCTGACGTGATGCCATCTTTCTTATGATGATTGAGACCTTCTAAGTTCACACTGCACAAGGATTGGCCTAGGCGGAACAAATAACACAGGGCGTGTGTGCTGCTATTCGTAATGTGGGCCGCCGGCAAGAGTCAGTCACAAACTGTTCCTTTTAACAGTAGGTGAGCCCAGCTTTCAGACTTGCGTCTGCAAACATTCCAAGACCTGTTCTACACTTCATTCCACGGCATTTGCAGTTTGAAAGGGAATTACTACACATTTATACCGCTAAAGAAGTGTTGCATTGCAATGCTTTCACCCTCTCTCTCTCACTCTCTCTCAAGACATGATGCGTTGGCCGGGAATCGAACCCGGGTCAACTGCTTGGAAGGCAGCTATGCTCACCACTATACCACCAACGCAGGCGGAAAGATGTCTGCCTAGCGGATTTCCAAATGCACTGAACGCTGTGTTGTCCAAGTAGCCTATTGCATCGATCACGCGTTTGTTAGGTACCCTGGGTTGCAGTGCGCGCGGTTGGTTTGACATGTAATCCTCGTTAGTATAGTGGACAGTATCTCCGCCTGTCACGCGGAAGACCGGGGTTCGATTCCCCGACGGGGAGGTTTGCTTTCTGTCTCATTAGCCGTATAATCGCTACGGAAGCGGCTCAAAGTACCAACAACCCTCACTCATTCGAGCAAGGTTGAGCCTTTCAGTTGGTGGCCGATTCAGGCGTGCTGTGTTTCACGTGACAAACTTAAGCCTCGGGTGTTTTTCTGTTTACAAGTTCATGCAGCTCTGCTGTGAGCAGAGCACCCAAAAATATAACAAACTCGCTGTGGTTCCTCTCCACGGAAATCTTTAGTAAAAGGCGAAAGATTTATGCGTAGATGAAGAGAAACTCGAGCTACACCCACCAGCCCTCAAAGCAGCGTGCTCCCTACGCCACACAGTCATGTTTAAAGAGGGTGGTCACTTGTGAGGGGGGTCTCTGGTGAGGGGGATCTCTGGTGAGGGCTCCCCCAGATCACTCCAATTGGGAGGAGCAAAATAAATACAAATCCAACTTTTCACCAAACAATTACAGTTCCTTATGAACAGCTCTTCCATCTTTGATGAACGCAAGACCTTCCTCTATTCGGACCTGTAATCATAAGGTTTCCAGTTCGATTCTCAGCTCCCACACGTTATGACTGACTGCTTGGATTCAATGCAGAGGTCACATTTAGGGCACGGGTCACCATATTTGTCACTTAAGCTTGCAGGGCCCGAGTCTGACGTGATGCCATCTTTCTTATGATGATTGAGACCTTCTAAGTTCACACTGCACAAGGATTGGCCTAGGCGGACCAAATAACACAGGGCGTGTGTGCTGCTATTCGTAATGTGGGCCGCCGGCAAGAGTCAGTCACAAACTGTTCCTTTTAACAGTAGGTGAGCCCAGCTTTCAGACTTGCGTCCGCAAACAGTCCAAGACCTGTTCTACACTTCATTCCACGGCATTTAAATGGTCACATTTTGGGCACGGGTCACCATATTTGACACGTAGGTCACTTAAGCTTGCAGGGCCCGAGTCTGACGTGATGCCATCTTTCTTATGATGATTGAGACCTTCTAAGTTCACACTGCACAAGGATTGGCCTAGGCGGAACAAATAACACAGGGCGTGTGTGCTGCTATTCGTAATGTGGGCCGCCGGCAAGAGTCAGTCACAAACTGTTCCTTTTAACAGTAGGTGAGCCCAGCTTTCAGACTTGCGTCTGCAAACATTCCAAGACCTGTTCTACACTTCATTCCACGGCATTTGCAGTTTGAAAGGGAATTACTACACATTTATACCGCTAAAGAAGTGTTGCATTGCAATGCTTTCACCCTCTCTCTCTCACTCTCTCTCAAGACATGATGCGTTGGCCGGGAATCGAACCCGGGTCAACTGCTTGGAAGGCAGCTATGCTCACCACTATACCACCAACGCAGGCGGAAAGATGTCTGCCTAGCGGATTTCCAAATGCACTGAACGCTGTGTTGTCCAAGTAGCCTATTGCATCGATCACGCGTTTGTTAGGTACCCTGGGTTGCAGTGCGCGCGGTTGGTGACATGTAATCCTCGTTAGTATAGTGGACAGTATCTCCGCCTGTCACGCGGAAGACCGGGGTTCGATTCCCCGACGGGGAGGTTTGCTTTCTGTCTCATTAGCCGTATAATCGCTACGGAAGCGGCTCAAAGTACCAACAACCCTCACTCATTCGAGCAAGGTTGAGCCTTTCAGTTGGTGGCCGATTCAGGCGTGCTGTGTTTCACGTGACAAACTTAAGCCTCGGGTGTTTTTCTGTTTACAAGTTCATGCAGCTCTGCTGTGAGCAGAGCACCCAAAAATATAACAAACTCGCTGTGGTTCCTCTCCACGGAAATCTTTAGTAAAAGGCGAAAGATTTATGCGTAGATGAAGAGAAACTCGAGCTACACCCACCAGCCCTCAAAGCAGCGTGCTCCCTACGCCACACAGTCATGTTTAAAGAGGGTGGTCACTTGTGAGGGGGGTCTCTGGTGAGGGGGATCTCTGGTGAGGGCTCCCCCAGATCACTCCAATTGGGAGGAGCAAAATAAATACAAATCCAACTTTTCACCAAACAATTACAGTTCCTTATGAACAGCTCTTCCATCTTTGATGAACGCAAGACCTTCCTCTATTCGGACCTGTAATCATAAGGTTTCCAGTTCGATTCTCAGCTCCCACACGTTATGACTGACTGCTTGGATTCAATGCAGAGGTCACATTTAGGGCACGGGTCACCATATTTGTCACTTAAGCTTGCAGGGCCCGAGTCTGACGTGATGCCATCTTTCTTATGATGATTGAGACCTTCTAAGTTCACACTGCACAAGGATTGGCCTAGGCGGACCAAATAACACAGGGCGTGTGTGCTGCTATTCGTAATGTGGGCCGCCGGCAAGAGTCAGTCACAAACTGTTCCTTTTAACAGTAGGTGAGCCCAGCTTTCAGACTTGCGTCCGCAAACAGTCCAAGACCTGTTCTACACTTCATTCCACGGCATTTAAATGGTCACATTTTGGGCACGGGTCACCATATTTGACACGTAGGTCACTTAAGCTTGCAGGGCCCGAGTCTGACGTGATGCCATCTTTCTTATGATGATTGAGACCTTCTAAGTTCACACTGCACAAGGATTGGCCTAGGCGGAACAAATAACACAGGGCGTGTGTGCTGCTATTCGTAATGTGGGCCGCCGGCAAGAGTCAGTCACAAACTGTTCCTTTTAACAGTAGGTGAGCCCAGCTTTCAGACTTGCGTCTGCAAACATTCCAAGACCTGTTCTACACTTCATTCCACGGCATTTGCAGTTTGAAAGGGAATTACTACACATTTATACCGCTAAAGAAGTGTTGCATTGCAATGCTTTCACCCTCTCTCTCTCACTCTCTCTCAAGACATGATGCGTTGGCCGGGAATCGAACCCGGGTCAACTGCTTGGAAGGCAGCTATGCTCACCACTATACCACCAACGCAGGCGGAAAGATGTCTGCCTAGCGGATTTCCAAATGCACTGAACGCTGTGTTGTCCAAGTAGCCTATTGCATCGATCACGCGTTTGTTAGGTACCCTGGGTTGCAGTGCGCGCGGTTGGTTTGACATGTAATCCTCGTTAGTATAGTGGACAGTATCTCCGCCTGTCACGCGGAAGACCGGGGTTCGATTCCCCGACGGGGAGGTTTGCTTTCTGTCTCATTAGCCGTATAATCGCTACGGAAGCGGCTCAAAGTACCAACAACCCTCACTCATTCGAGCAAGGTTGAGCCTTTCAGTTGGTGGCCGATTCAGGCGTGCTGTGTTTCACGTGACAAACTTAAGCCTCGGGTGTTTTTCTGTTTACAAGTTCATGCAGCTCTGCTGTGAGCAGAGCACCCAAAATATAACAAACTCGCTGTGGTTCCTCTCCACGGAAATCTTTAGTAAAAGGCGAAAGATTTATGCGTAGATGAAGAGAAACTCGAGCTACACCCACCAGCCCTCAAAGCAGCGTGCTCCCTACGCCACACAGTCATGTTTAAAGAGGGTGGTCACTTGTGAGGGGGGTCTCTGGTGAGGGGGATCTCTGGTGAGGGCTCCCCCAGATCACTCCAATTGGGAGGAGCAAAATAAATACAAGGATTGGCCTAGGCGGAACAAATAACACAGGGCGTGTGTGCTGCTATTCGTAATGTGGGCCGCCGGCAAGAGTCAGTCACAAACTGTTCCTTTTAACAGTAGGTGAGCCCAGCTTTCAGACTTGCGTCTGCAAACATTCCAAGACCTGTTCTACACTTCATTCCACGGCATTTGCAGTTTGAAAGGGAATTACTACACATTTATACCGCTAAAGAAGTGTTGCATTGCAATGCTTTCACCCTCTCTCTCTCACTCTCTCTCAAGACATGATGCGTTGGCCGGGAATCGAACCCGGGTCAACTGCTTGGAAGGCAGCTATGCTCACCACTATACCACCAACGCAGGCGGAAAGATGTCTGCCTAGCGGATTTCCAAATGCACTGAACGCTGTGTTGTCCAAGTAGCCTATTGCATCGATCACGCGTTTGTTAGGTACCCTGGGTTGCAGTGCGCGCGGTTGGTTTGACATGTAATCCTCGTTAGTATAGTGGACAGTATCTCCGCCTGTCACGCGGAAGACCGGGGTTCGATTCCCCGACGGGGAGGTTTGCTTTCTGTCTCATTAGCCGTATAATCGCTACGGAAGCGGCTCAAAGTACCAACAACCCTCACTCATTCGAGCAAGGTTGAGCCTTTCAGTTGGTGGCCGATTCAGGCGTGCTGTGTTTCACGTGACAAACTTAAGCCTCGGGTGTTTTTCTGTTTACAAGTTCATGCAGCTCTGCTGTGAGCAGAGCACCCAAAAATATAACAAACTCGCTGTGGTTCCTCTCCACGGAAATCTTTAGTAAAAGGCGAAAGATTTATGCGTAGATGAAGAGAAACTCGAGCTACACCCACCAGCCCTCAAAGCAGCGTGCTCCCTACGCCACACAGTCATGTTTAAAGAGGGTGGTCACTTGTGAGGGGGGTCTCTGGTGAGGGGGATCTCTGGTGAGGGCTCCCCAGATCACTCCAATTGGGAGGAGCAAAATAAATACAAATCCAACTTTTCACCAAACAATTACAGTTCCTTATGAACAGCTCTTCCATCTTTGATGAACGCAAGACCTTCCTCTATTCGGACCTGTAATCATAAGGTTTCCAGTTCGATTCTCAGCTCCCACACGTTATGACTGACTGCTTGGATTCAATGCAGAGGTCACATTTAGGGCACGGGTCACCATATTTGTCACTTAAGCTTGCAGGGCCCGAGTCTGACGTGATGCCATCTTTCTTATGATGATTGAGACCTTCTAAGTTCACACTGCACAAGGATTGGCCTAGGCGGACCAAATAACACAGGGCGTGTGTGCTGCTATTCGTAATGTGGGCCGCCGGCAAGAGTCAGTCACAAACTGTTCCTTTTAACAGTAGGTGAGCCCAGCTTTCAGACTTGCGTCCGCAAACAGTCCAAGACCTGTTCTACACTTCATTCCACGGCATTTGCAGTTTGAAAGGGAATTACTACACATTTATACCGCTAAAGAAGTGTTGCATTGCAATGCTTTCACCCTCTCTCTCTCAAGACATGATGCGTTGGCCGGGAATCGAACCCGGGTCAACTGCTTGGAAGGCAGCTATGCGCACCACTATACCACCAACGCAGGCGGAAAGATGTCTGCCTAGCGGATTTCCAAATGCACTGAACGCTGTGTTGTCCAAGTAGCCTATTGCATCGATCACGCGTTTGTTAGGTACCCTGGGTTGCAGTGCGCGCGGTTGGTGTGACATGTAATCCTCGTTAGTATAGTGGACAGTATCTCCGCCTGTCACGCGGAAGACCGGGGTTCGATTCCCCGACGGGGAGGTTTGCTTTCTGTCTCATTAGCCGTATAATCGCTACGGAAGCGGCTCAAAGTACCAACAACCCTCACTCATTCGAGCAAGGTTGAGCCTTTCAGTTGGTGGCCGATTCAGGCGTGCTGTGTTTCACGTGACAAACTTAAGCCTCGGGTGTTTTTCTGTTTACAAGTTCATGCAGCTCTGCTGTGAGCAGAGCACCCAAAAATATAACAAACTCGCTGTGGTTCCTCTCCACGGAAATCTTTAGTAAAAGGCGAAAGATTTATGCGTAGATGAAGAGAAACTCGAGCTACACCCACCAGCCCTCAAAGCAGCGTGCTCCCTACGCCACACAGTCATGTTTAAAGAGGGTGGTCACTTGTGAGGGGGGTCTCTGGTGAGGGGGATCTCTGGTGAGGGCTCCCCCAGATCACTCCAATTGGGAGGAGCAAAATAAATACAAATCCAACTTTTCACCAAACAATTACAGTTCCTTATGAACAGCTCTTCCATCTTTGATGAACGCAAGACCTTCCTCTATTCGGACCTGTAATCCTAAGGTTTCCAGTTCGATTCTCAGCTCCCACACGTTATGACTGACTGCTTGGATTCAATGCAGAGGTCACATTTAGGGCACGGGTCACCATATTTGTCACTTAAGCTTGCAGGGCCCGAGTCTGACGTGATGCCATCTTTCTTATGATGATTGAGACCTTCTAAGTTCACACTGCACAAGGATTGGCCTAGGCGGACCAAATAACACAGGGCGTGTGTGCTGCTATTCGTAATGTGGGCCGCCGGCAAGAGTCAGTCACAAACTGTTCCTTTTAACAGTAGGTGAGCCCAGCTTTCAGACTTGCGTCCGCAAACAGTCCAAGACCTGTTCTACACTTCATTCCACGGCATTTAAATGGTCACATTTTGGGCACGGGTCACCATATTTGACACGTAGGTCACTTAAGCTTGCAGGGCCCGAGTCTGACGTGATGCCATCTTTCTTATGATGATTGAGACCTTCTAAGTTCACACTGCACAAGGATTGGCCTAGGCGGAACAAATAACACAGGGCGTGTGTGCTGCTATTCGTAATGTGGGCCGCCGGCAAGAGTCAGTCACAAACTGTTCCTTTTAACAGTAGGTGAGCCCAGCTTTCAGACTTGCGTCTGCAAACATTCCAAGACCTGTTCTACACTTCATTCCACGGCATTTGCAGTTTGAAAGGGAATTACTACACATTTATACCGCTAAAGAAGTGTTGCATTGCAATGCTTTCACCCTCTCTCTCTCACTCTCTCTCAAGACATGATGCGTTGGCCGGGAATCGAACCCGGGTCAACTGCTTGGAAGGCAGCTATGCTCACCACTATACCACCAACGCAGGCGGAAAGATGTCTGCCTAGCGGATTTCCAAATGCACTGAACGCTGTGTTGTCCAAGTAGCCTATTGCATCGATCACGCGTTTGTTAGGTACCCTGGGTTGCAGTGCGCGCGGTTGGTTTGACATGTAATCCTCGTTAGTATAGTGGACAGTATCTCCGCCTGTCACGCGGAAGACCGGGGTTCGATTCCCCGACGGGGAGGTTTGCTTTCTGTCTCATTAGCCGTATAATCGCTACGGAAGCGGCTCAAAGTACCAACAACCCTCACTCATTCGAGCAAGGTTGAGCCTTTCAGTTGGTGGCCGATTCAGGCGTGCTGTGTTTCACGTGACAAACTTAAGCCTCGGGTGTTTTTCTGTTTACAAGTTCATGCAGCTCTGCTGTGAGCAGAGCACCCAAAAATATAACAAACTCGCTGTGGTTCCTCTCCACGGAAATCTTTAGTAAAAGGCGAAAGATTTATGCGTAGATGAAGAGAAACTCGAGCTACACCCACCAGCCCTCAAAGCAGCGTGCTCCCTACGCCACACAGTCATGTTTAAAGAGGGTGGTCACTTGTGAGGGGGGTCTCTGGTGAGGGGGATCTCTGGTGAGGGCTCCCCCAGATCACTCCAATTGGGAGGAGCAAAATAAATACAAGGATTGGCCTAGGCGGAACAAATAACACAGGGCGTGTGTGCTGCTATTCGTAATGTGGGCCGCCGGCAAGAGTCAGTCACAAACTGTTCCTTTTAACAGTAGGTGAGCCCAGCTTTCAGACTTGCGTCTGCAAACATTCCAAGACCTGTTCTACACTTCATTCCACGGCATTTGCAGTTTGAAAGGGAATTACTACACATTTATACCGCTAAAGAAGTGTTGCATTGCAATGCTTTCACCCTCTCTCTCTCACTCTCTCTCAAGACATGATGCGTTGGCCGGGAATCGAACCCGGGTCAACTGCTTGGAAGGCAGCTATGCTCACCACTATACACCAACGCAGGCGGAAAGATGTCTGCCTAGCGGATTTCCAAATGCACTGAACGCTGTGTTGTCCAAGTAGCCTATTGCATCGATCACGCGTTTGTTAGGTACCCTGGGTTGCAGTGCGCGCGGTTGGTTTGACATGTAATCCTCGTTAGTATAGTGGACAGTATCTCCGCCTGTCACGCGGAAGACCGGGGTTCGATTCCCCGACGGGGAGGTTTGCTTTCTGTCTCATTAGCCGTATAATCGCTACGGAAGCGGCTCAAAGTACCAACAACCCTCACTCATTCGAGCAAGGTTGAGCCTTTCAGTTGGTGGCCGATTCAGGCGTGCTGTGGTTCACGTGACAAACTTAAGCCTCGGGTGTTTTTCTGTTTACAAGTTCATGCAGCTCTGCTGTGAGCAGAGCACCCAAAAATATAACAAACTCGCTGTGGTTCCTCTCCACGGAAATCTTTAGTAAAAGGCGAAAGATTTATGCGTAGATGAAGAGAAACTCGAGCTACACCCACCAGCCCTCAAAGCAGCGTGCTCCCTACGCCACACAGTCATGTTTAAAGAGGGTGGTCACTTGTGAGGGGGGTCTCTGGTGAGGGGGATCTCTGGTGAGGGCTCCCCCAGATCACTCCAATTGGGAGGAGCAAAATAAATACAAGGATTGGCCTAGGCGGAACAAATAACACAGGGCGTGTGTGCTGCTATTCGTAATGTGGGCCGCCGGCAAGAGTCAGTCACAAACTGTTCCTTTTAACAGTAGGTGAGCCCAGCTTTCAGACTTGCGTCTGCAAACATTCCAAGACCTGTTCTACACTTCATTCCACGGCATTTGCAGTTTGAAAGGGAATTACTACACATTTATACCGCTAAAGAAGTGTTGCATTGCAATGCTTTCACCCTCTCTCTCTCACTCTCTCTCAAGACATGATGCGTTGGCCGGGAATCGAACCCGGGTCAACTGCTTGGAAGGCAGCTATGCTCACCACTATACCACCAACGCAGGCGGAAAGATGTCTGCCTAGCGGATTTCCAAATGCACTGAACGCTGTGTTGTCCAAGTAGCCTATTGCATCGATCACGCGTTTGTTAGGTACCCTGGGTTGCAGTGCGCGCGGTTGGTTTGACATGTAATCCTCGTTAGTATAGTGGACAGTATCTCCGCCTGTCACGCGGAAGACCGGGGTTCGATTCCCCGACGGGGAGGTTTGCTTTCTGTCTCATTAGCCGTATAATCGCTACGGAAGCGGCTCAAAGTACCAACAACCCTCACTCATTCGAGCAAGGTTGAGCCTTTCAGTTGGTGGCCGATTCAGGCGTGCTGTGTTTCACGTGACAAACTTAAGCCTCGGTGTTTTTCTGTTTACAAGTTCACCCAAAAATATAACAAACGCTGTGGTTCCTCTCCACGGAAATCTTTAGTAAAAGGCGAAAGATTTATGCGTAGATGAAGAGAAACTCGAGCTACACCCACCAGCCCTCAAAGCAGCGTGCTCCCTACGCCACACAGTCATGTTTAAAGAGGGTGGTCACTTGTGAGGGGGGTCTCTGGTGAGGGGGATCTCTGGTGAGGGCTCCCCCAGATCACTCCAATTGGGAGGAGCAAAATAAATACAAATCCAACTTTTCACCAAACAATTACAGTTCCTTATGAACAGCTCTTCCATCTTTGATGAACGCAAGACACGTTTGACTGACTGCTTGGATTCAATGCAGAGGTCACATTTAGGGCACGGGTCACCATATTTGTCACTTAAGCTTGCACGAGTCTGACGTGATGCCATCTTCTTATGATGATTGAGACCTTCTAAGTTCACACTGCACAAGGATGGCCTAGGCGGAACAAATAACACAGGGCGTGTGTGCTGCTATTCGTAATGTGGGCCGCCGGCAAGAGTCAGTCACAAACTGTTCCTTTTAACAGTAGGTGAGCCCAGCTTTCAGACTTGCGTCCGCAAACAGTCCAAGACCTGTTCTACACTTCATTCCACGGCATTTAAATGGTCACATTTTGGGCACGGGTCACCATATTTGACACGTAGGTCACTTAAGCTTGCAGGGCCCGAGTCTGACGTGATGCCATCTTTCTTATGATGATTGAGACCTTCTAAGTTCACACTGCACAAGGATTGGCCTAGGCGGAACAAATAACACAGGGCGTGTGTGCTGCTATTCGTAATGTGGGCCGCCGGCAAGAGTCAGTCACAAACTGTTCCTTTTAACAGTAGGTGAGCCCAGCTTTCAGACTTGCGTCTGCAAACATTCCAAGACCTGTTCTACACTTCATTCCACGGCATTTGCAGTTTGAAAGGGAATTACTACACATTTATACCGCTAAAGAAGTGTTGCATTGCAATGCTTTCACCCTCTCTCTCTCACTCTCTCTCAAGACATGATGCGTTGGCCGGGAATCGAACCCGGGTCAACTGCTTGGAAGGCAGCTATGCTCACCACTATACCACCAACGCAGGCGGAAAGATGTCTGCCTAGCGGATTTCCAAATGCACTGAACGCTGTGTTGTCCAAGTAGCCTATTGCATCGATCACGCGTTTGTTAGGTACCCTGGGTTGCAGTGCGCGCGGTTGGTGTGACATGTAATCCTCGTTAGTATAGTGGACAGTATCTCCGCCTGTCACGCGGAAGACCGGGGTTCGATTCCCCGACGGGGAGGTTTGCTTTCTGTCTCATTAGCCGTATAATCGCTACGGAAGCGGCTCAAAGTACCAACAACCCTCACTCATTCGAGCAAGGTTGAGCCTTTCAGTTGGTGGCCGATTCAGGCGTGCTGTGTTTCACGTGACAAACTTAAGCCTCGGGTGTTTTTCTGTTTACAAGTTCATGCAGCTCTGCTGTGAGCAGAGCACCCAAAAATATAACAAACTCGCTGTGGTTCCTCTCCACGGAAATCTTTAGTAAAAGGCGAAAGATTTATGCGTAGATGAAGAGAAACTCGAGCTACACCCACCAGCCCTCAAAGCAGCGTGCTCCCTACGCCACACAGTCATGTTTAAAGAGGGTGGTCACTTGTGAGGGGGGTCTCTGGTGAGGGGGATCTCTGGTGAGGGCTCCCCCAGATCACTCCAATTGGGAGGAGCAAAATAAATACAAATCCAACTTTTCACCAAACAATTACAGTTCCTTATGAACAGCTCTTCCATCTTTGATGAACGCAAGACCTTCCTCTATTCGGACCTGTAATCATAAGGTTTCCAGTTCGATTCTCAGCTCCCACACGTTATGACTGACTGCTTGGATTCAATGCAGAGGTCACATTTAGGGCACGGGTCACCATATTTGTCACTTAAGCTTGCAGGGCCCGAGTCTGACGTGATGCCATCTTTCTTATGATGATTGAGACCTTCTAAGTTCACACTGCACAAGGATTGGCCTAGGCGGACCAAATAACACAGGGCGTGTGTGCTGCTATTCGTAATGTGGGCCGCCGGCAAGAGTCAGTCACAAACTGTTCCTTTTAACAGTAGGTGAGCCCAGCTTTCAGACTTGCGTCCGCAAACAGTCCAAGACCTGTTCTACACTTCATTCCACGGCATTTAAATGGTCACATTTTGGGCACGGGTCACCATATTTGACACGTAGGTCACTTAAGCTTGCAGGGCCCGAGTCTGACGTGATGCCATCTTTCTTATGATGATTGAGACCTTCTAAGTTCACACTGCACAAGGATTGGCCTAGGCGGAACAAATAACACAGGGCGTGTGTGCTGCTATTCGTAATGTGGGCCGCCGGCAAGAGTCAGTCACAAACTGTTCCTTTTAACAGTAGGTGAGCCCAGCTTTCAGACTTGCGTCTGCAAACATTCCAAGACCTGTTCTACACTTCATTCCACGGCATTTGCAGTTTGAAAGGGAATTACTACACATTTATACCGCTAAAGAAGTGTTGCATTGCAATGCTTTCACCCTCTCTCTCTCACTCTCTCTCAAGACATGATGCGTTGGCCGGGAATCGAACCCGGGTCAACTGCTTGGAAGGCAGCTATGCTCACCACTATACCACCAACGCAGGCGGAAAGATGTCTGCCTAGCGGATTTCCAAATGCACTGAACGCTGTGTTGTCCAAGTAGCCTATTGCATCGATCACGCGTTTGTTAGGTACCCTGGGTTGCAGTGCGCGCGGTTGGTTTGACATGTAATCCTCGTTAGTATAGTGGACAGTATCTCCGCCTGTCACGCGGAAGACCGGGGTTCGATTCCCCGACGGGGAGGTTTGCTTTCTGTCTCATTAGCCGTATAATCGCTACGGAAGCGGCTCAAAGTACCAACAACCCTCACTCATTCGAGCAAGGTTGAGCCTTTCAGTTGGTGGCCGATTCAGGCGTGCTGTGTTTCACGTGACAAACTTAAGCCTCGGGTGTTTTTCTGTTTACAAGTTCATGCAGCTCTGCTGTGAGCAGAGCACCCAAAAATATAACAAACTCGCTGTGGTTCCTCTCCACGGAAATCTTTAGTAAAAGGCGAAAGATTTATGCGTAGATGAAGAGAAACTCGAGCTACACCCACCAGCCCTCAAAGCAGCGTGCTCCCTACGCCACACAGTCATGTTTAAAGAGGGTGGTCACTTGTGAGGGGGGTCTCTGGTGAGGGGGATCTCTGGTGAGGGCTCCCCCAGATCACTCCAATTGGGAGGAGCAAAATAAATACAAGGATTGGCCTAGGCGGAACAAATAACACAGGGCGTGTGTGCTGCTATTCGTAATGTGGGCCGCCGGCAAGAGTCAGTCACAAACTGTTCCTTTTAACAGTAGGTGAGCCCAGCTTTCAGACTTGCGTCTGCAAACATTCCAAGACCTGTTCTACACTTCATTCCACGGCATTTGCAGTTTGAAAGGGAATTACTACACATTTATACCGCTAAAGAAGTGTTGCATTGCAATGCTTTCACCCTCTCTCTCTCACTCTCTCTCAAGACATGATGCGTTGGCCGGGAATCGAACCCGGGTCAACTGCTTGGAAGGCAGCTATGCTCACCACTATACCACCAACGCAGGCGGAAAGATGTCTGCCTAGCGGATTTCCAAATGCACTGAACGCTGTGTTGTCCAAGTAGCCTATTGCATCGATCACGCGTTTGTTAGGTACCCTGGGTTGCAGTGCGCGCGGTTGGTTTGACATGTAATCCTCGTTAGTATAGTGGACAGTATCTCCGCCTGTCACGCGGAAGACCGGGGTTCGATTCCCCGACGGGGAGGTTTGCTTTCTGTCTCATTAGCCGTATAATCGCTACGGAAGCGGCTCAAAGTACCAACAACCCTCACTCATTCGAGCAAGGTTGAGCCTTTCAGTTGGTGGCCGATTCAGGCGTGCTGTGTTTCACGTGACAAACTTAAGCCTCGGGTGTTTTTCTGTTTACAAGTTCATGCAGCTCTGCTGTGAGCAGAGCACCCAAAAATATAACAAACTCGCTGTGGTTCCTCTCCACGGAAATCTTTAGTAAAAGGCGAAAGATTTATGCGTAGATGAAGAGAAACTCGAGCTACACCACCAGCCCTCAAAGCAGCGTGCTCCCTACGCCACACAGTCATGTTTAAAGAGGGTGGTCACTTGTGAGGGGGGTCTCTGGTGAGGGGGATCTCTGGTGAGGGCTCCCCCAGATCACTCCAATTGGGAGGAGCAAAATAAATACAAATCCAACTTTTCACCAAACAATTACAGTTCCTTATGAACAGCTCTTCCATCTTTGATGAACGCAAGACCTTCCTCTATTCGGACCTGTAATCATAAGGTTTCCAGTTCGATTCTCAGCTCCCACACGTTATGACTGACTGCTTGGATTCAATGCAGAGGTCACATTTAGGGCACGGGTCACCATATTTGTCACTTAAGCTTGCAGGGCCCGAGTCTGACGTGATGCCATCTTTCTTATGATGATTGAGACCTTCTAAGTTCACACTGCACAAGGATTGGCCTAGGCGGACCAAATAACACAGGGCGTGTGTGCTGCTATTCGTAATGTGGGCCGCCGGCAAGAGTCAGTCACAAACTGTTCCTTTTAACAGTAGGTGAGCCCAGCTTTCAGACTTGCGTCCGCAAACAGTCCAAGACCTGTTCTACACTTCATTCCACGGCATTTGCAGTTTGAAAGGGAATTACTACACATTTATACCGCTAAAGAAGTGTTGCATTGCAATGCTTTCACCCTCTCTCTCTCAAGACATGATGCGTTGGCCGGGAATCGAACCCGGGTCAACTGCTTGGAAGGCAGCTATGCTCACCACTATACCACCAACGCAGGCGGAAAGATGTCTGCCTAGCGGATTTCCAAATGCACTGAACGCTGTGTTGTCCAAGTAGCCTATTGCATCGATCACGCGTTTGTTAGGTACCCTGGGTTGCAGTGCGCGCGGTTGGTTGTGACATGTAATCCTCGTTAGTATAGTGGACAGTATCTCCGCCTGTCACGCGGAAGACCGGGGTTCGATTCCCCGACGGGGAGGTTTGCTTTCTGTCTCATTAGCCGTATAATCGCTACGGAAGCGGCTCAAAGTACCAACAACCCTCACTCATTCGAGCAAGGTTGAGCCTTTCAGTTGGTGGCCGATTCAGGCGTGCTGTGTTTCACGTGACAAACTTAAGCCTCGGGTGTTTTTCTGTTTACAAGTTCATGCAGCTCTGCTGTGAGCAGAGCACCCAAAAATATAACAAACTCGCTGTGGTTCCTCTCCACGGAAATCTTTAGTAAAAGGCGAAAGATTTATGCGTAGATGAAGAGAAACTCGAGCTACACCCACCAGCCCTCAAAGCAGCGTGCTCCCTACGCCACACAGTCATGTTTAAAGAGGGTGGTCACTTGTGAGGGGGGTCTCTGGTGAGGGGGATCTCTGGTGAGGGCTCCCCCAGATCACTCCAATTGGGAGGAGCAAAATAAATACAAATCCAACTTTTCACCAAACAATTACAGTTCCTTATGAACAGCTCTTCCATCTTTGATGAACGCAAGACCTTCCTCTATTCGGACCTGTAATCCTAAGGTTTCCAGTTCGATTCTCAGCTCCCACACGTTATGACTGACTGCTTGGATTCAATGCAGAGGTCACATTTAGGGCACGGGTCACCATATTTGTCACTTAAGCTTGCAGGGCCCGAGTCTGACGTGATGCCATCTTTCTTATGATGATTGAGACCTTCTAAGTTCACACTGCACAAGGATTGGCCTAGGCGGACCAAATAACACAGGGCGTGTGTGCTGCTATTCGTAATGTGGGCCGCCGGCAAGAGTCAGTCACAAACTGTTCCTTTTAACAGTAGGTGAGCCCAGCTTTCAGACTTGCGTCCGCAAACAGTCCAAGACCTGTTCTACACTTCATTCCACGGCATTTAAATGGTCACATTTTGGGCACGGGTCACCATATTTGACACGTAGGTCACTTAAGCTTGCAGGGCCCGAGTCTGACGTGATGCCATCTTTCTTATGATGATTGAGACCTTCTAAGTTCACACTGCACAAGGATTGGCCTAGGCGGAACAAATAACACAGGGCGTGTGTGCTGCTATTCGTAATGTGGGCCGCCGGCAAGAGTCAGTCACAAACTGTTCCTTTTAACAGTAGGTGAGCCCAGCTTTCAGACTTGCGTCTGCAAACATTCCAAGACCTGTTCTACACTTCATTCCACGGCATTTGCAGTTTGAAAGGGAATTACTACACATTTATACCGCTAAAGAAGTGTTGCATTGCAATGCTTTCACCCTCTCTCTCTCACTCTCTCTCAAGACATGATGCGTTGGCCGGGAATCGAACCCGGGTCAACTGCTTGGAAGGCAGCTATGCTCACCACTATACCACCAACGCAGGCGGAAAGATGTCTGCCTAGCGGATTTCCAAATGCACTGAACGCTGTGTTGTCCAAGTAGCCTATTGCATCGATCACGCGTTTGTTAGGTACCCTGGGTTGCAGTGCGCGCGGTTGGTTTGACATGTAATCCTCGTTAGTATAGTGGACAGTATCTCCGCCTGTCACGCGGAAGACCGGGGTTCGATTCCCGACGGGGAGGTTTGCTTTCTGTCTCATTAGCCGTATAATCGCTACGGAAGCGGCTCAAAGTACCAACAACCCTCACTCATTCGAGCAAGGTTGAGCCTTTCAGTTGGTGGCCGATTCAGGCGTGCTGTGTTTCACGTGACAAACTTAAGCCTCGGGTGTTTTTCTGTTTACAAGTTCATGCAGCTCTGCTGTGAGCAGAGCACCCAAAAATATAACAAACTCGCTGTGGTTCCTCTCCACGGAAATCTTTAGTAAAAGGCGAAAGATTTATGCGTAGATGAAGAGAAACTCGAGCTACACCCACCAGCCCTCAAAGCAGCGTGCTCCCTACGCCACACAGTCATGTTTAAAGAGGGTGGTCACTTGTGAGGGGGGTCTCTGGTGAGGGGGATCTCTGGTGAGGGCTCCCCCAGATCACTCCAATTGGGAGGAGCAAATAAATACAAGGATTGGCCTAGGCGGAACAAATAACACAGGGCGTGTGTGCTGCTATTCGTAATGTGGGCCGCCGGCAAGAGTCAGTCACAAACTGTTCCTTTTAACAGTAGGTGAGCCCAGCTTTCAGACTTGCGTCTGCAAACATTCCAAGACCTGTTCTACACTTCATTCCACGGCATTTGCAGTTTGAAAGGGAATTACTACACATTTATACCGCTAAAGAAGTGTTGCATTGCAATGCTTTCACCCTCTCTCTCTCACTCTCTCTCAAGACATGATGCGTTGGCCGGGAATCGAACCCGGGTCAACTGCTTGGAAGGCAGCTATGCTCACCACTATACCACCAACGCAGGCGGAAAGATGTCTGCCTAGCGGATTTCCAAATGCACTGAACGCTGTGTTGTCCAAGTAGCCTATTGCATCGATCACGCGTTTGTTAGGTACCCTGGGTTGCAGTGCGCGCGGTTGGTTTGACATGTAATCCTCGTTAGTATAGTGGACAGTATCTCCGCCTGTCACGCGGAAGACCGGGGTTCGATTCCCCGACGGGGAGGTTTGCTTTCTGTCTCATTAGCCGTATAATCGCTACGGAAGCGGCTCAAAGTACCAACAACCCTCACTCATTCGAGCAAGGTTGAGCCTTTCAGTTGGTGGCCGATTCAGGCGTGCTGTGGTTCACGTGACAAACTTAAGCCTCGGGTGTTTTCTGTTTACAAGTTCATGCAGCTCTGCTGTGAGCAGAGCACCCAAAAATATAACAAACTCGCTGTGGTTCCTCTCCACGGAAATCTTTAGTAAAAGGCGAAAGATTTATGCGTAGATGAAGAGAAACTCGAGCTACACCCACCAGCCCTCAAAGCAGCGTGCTCCCTACGCCACACAGTCATGTTTAAAGAGGGTGGTCACTTGTGAGGGGGTCTCTGGTGAGGGGGATCTCTGGTGAGGGCTCCCCAGATCACTCCAATTGGGAGGAGCAAAATAAATACAAGGATTGGCCTAGGCGGAACAAATAACACAGGGCGTGTGTGCTGCTATTCGTAATGTGGGCCGCCGGCAAGAGTCAGTCACAAACTGTTCCTTTTAACAGTAGGTGAGCCCAGCTTTCAGACTTGCGTCTGCAAACATTCCAAGACCTGTTCTACACTTCATTCCACGGCATTTGCAGTTTGAAAGGGAATTACTACACATTTATACCGCTAAAGAAGTGTTGCATTGCAATGCTTTCACCCTCTCTCTCTCACTCTCTCTCAAGACATGATGCGTTGGCCGGGAATCGAACCCGGGTCAACTGCTTGGAAGGCAGCTATGCTCACCACTATACCACCAACGCAGGCGGAAAGATGTCTGCCTAGCGGATTTCCAAATGCACTGAACGCTGTGTTGTCCAAGTAGCCTATTGCATCGATCACGCGTTTGTTAGGTACCCTGGGTTGCAGTGCGCGCGGTTGGTTTGACATGTAATCCTCGTTAGTATAGTGGACAGTATCTCCGCCTGTCACGCGGAAGACCGGGGTTCGATTCCCCGACGGGGAGGTTTGCTTTCTGTCTCATTAGCCGTATAATCGCTACGGAAGCGGCTCAAAGTACCAACAACCCTCACTCATTCGAGCAAGGTTGAGCCTTTCAGTTGGTGGCCGATTCAGGCGTGCTGTGTTTCACGTGACAAACTTAAGCCTCGGGTGTTTTTCTGTTTACAAGTTCACCCAAAAATATAACAAACTCGCTGTGGTTCCTCTCCACGGAAATCTTTAGTAAAAGGCGAAAGATTTATGCGTAGATGAAGAGAAACTCGAGCTACACCCACCAGCCCTCAAAGCAGCGTGCTCCCTACGCCACACAGTCATGTTTAAAGAGGGTGGTCACTTGTGAGGGGGGTCTCTGGTGAGGGGGATCTCTGGTGAGGGCTCCCCCAGATCACTCCAATTGGGAGGAGCAAAATAAATACAAATCCAACTTTTCACCAAACAATTACAGTTCCTTATGAACAGCTCTTCCATCTTTGATGAACGCAAGACCTTCCTCTATTCGGACCTGTAATCATAAGGTTTCCAGTTCGATTCTCAGCTCCCACACGTTATGACTGACTGCTTGGATTCAATGCAGAGGTCACATTTAGGGCACGGGTCACCATATTTGTCACTTAAGCTTGCAGGGCCCGAGTCTGACGTGATGCCATCTTTCTTATGATGATTGAGACCTTCTAAGTTCACACTGCACAAGGATTGGCCTAGGCGGAACAAATAACACAGGGCGTGTGTGCTGCTATTCGTAATGTGGGCCGCCGGCAAGAGTCAGTCACAAACTGTTCCTTTTAACAGTAGGTGAGCCCAGCTTTCAGACTTGCGTCCGCAAACAGTCCAAGACCTGTTCTACACTTCATTCCACGGCATTTAAATGGTCACATTTTGGGCACGGGTCACCATATTTGACACGTAGGTCACTTAAGCTTGCAGGGCCCGAGTCTGACGTGATGCCATCTTTCTTATGATGATTGAGACCTTCTAAGTTCACACTGCACAAGGATTGGCCTAGGCGGAACAAATAACACAGGGCGTGTGTGCTGCTATTCGTAATGTGGGCCGCCGGCAAGAGTCAGTCACAAACTGTTCCTTTTAACAGTAGGTGAGCCCAGCTTTCAGACTTGCGTCTGCAAACAGTCCAAGACCTGTTCTACACTTCATTCCACGGCATTTGCAGTTTGAAAGGGAATTACTACACATTTATACCGCTAAAGAAGTGTTGCATTGCAATGCTTTCACCCTCTCTCTCTCACTCTCTCTCAAGACATGATGCGTTGGCCGGGAATCGAACCCGGGTCAACTGCTTGGAAGGCAGCTATGCTCACCACTATACCACCAACGCAGGCGGAAAGATGTCTGCCTAGCGGATTTCCAAATGCACTGAACGCTGTGTTGTCCAAGTAGCCTATTGCATCGATCACGCGTTTGTTAGGTACCCTGGGTTGCAGTGCGCGCGGTTGGTTTGACATGTAATCCTCGTTAGTATAGTGGACAGTATCTCCGCCTGTCACGCGGAAGACCGGGGTTCGATTCCCCGACGGGGAGGTTTGCTTTCTGTCTCATTAGCCGTATAATCGCTACGGAAGCGGCTCAAAGTACCAACAACCCTCACTCATTCGAGCAAGGTTGAGCCTTTCAGTTGGTGGCCGATTCAGGCGTGCTGTGGTTCACGTGACAAACTTAAGCCTCGGGTGTTTTTCTGTTTACAAGTTCATGCAGCTCTGCTGTGAGCAGAGCACCCAAAAATATAACAAACTCGCTGTGGTTCCTCTCCACGGAAATCTTTAGTAAAAGGCGAAAGATTTATGCGTAGATGAAGAGAAACTCGAGCTACACCCACCAGCCCTCAAAGCAGCGTGCTCCCTACGCCACACAGTCATGTTTAAAGAGGGTGGTCACTTGTGAGGGGGGTCTCTGGTGAGGGGGATCTCTGGTGAGGGCTCCCCCAGATCACTCCAATTGGGAGGAGCAAAATAAATACAAATCCAACTTTTCACCAAACAATTACAGTTCCTTATGAACAGCTCTTCCATCTTTGATGAACGCAAGACCTTCCTCTATTCGGACCTGTAATCATAAGGTTTCCAGTTCGATTCTCAGCTCCCACACGTTATGACTGACTGCTTGGATTCAATGCAGAGGTCACATTTAGGGCACGGGTCACCATATTTGTCACTTAAGCTTGCAGGGCCCGAGTCTGACGTGATGCCATCTTTCTTATGATGATTGAGACCTTCTAAGTTCACACTGCACAAGGATTGGCCTAGGCGGACCAAATAACACAGGGCGTGTGTGCTGCTATTCGTAATGTGGGCCGCCGGCAAGAGTCAGTCACAAACTGTTCCTTTTAACAGTAGGTGAGCCCAGCTTTCAGACTTGCGTCCGCAAACAGTCCAAGACCTGTTCTACACTTCATTCCACGGCATTTAAATGGTCACATTTTGGGCACGGGTCACCATATTTGACACGTAGGTCACTTAAGCTTGCAGGGCCCGAGTCTGACGTGATGCCATCTTTCTTATGATGATTGAGACCTTCTAAGTTCACACTGCACAAGGATTGGCCTAGGCGGAACAAATAACACAGGGCGTGTGTGCTGCTATTCGTAATGTGGGCCGCCGGCAAGAGTCAGTCACAAACTGTTCCTTTTAACAGTAGGTGAGCCCAGCTTTCAGACTTGCGTCTGCAAACAGTCCAAGACCTGTTCTACACTTCATTCCACGGCATTTGCAGTTTGAAAGGGAATTACTACACATTTATACCGCTAAAGAAGTGTTGCATTGCAATGCTTTCACCCTCTCTCTCTCACTCTCTCTCAAGACATGATGCGTTGGCCGGGAATCGAACCCGGGTCAACTGCTTGGAAGGCAGCTATGCTCACCACTATACCACCAACGCAGGCGGAAAGATGTCTGCCTAGCGGATTTCCAAATGCACTGAACGCTGTGTTGTCCAAGTAGCCTATTGCATCGATCACGCGTTTGTTAGGTACCCTGGGTTGCAGTGCGCGCGGTTGGTTTGACATGTAATCCTCGTTAGTATAGTGGACAGTATCTCCGCCTGTCACGCGGAAGACCGGGGTTCGATTCCCCGACGGGGAGGTTTGCTTTCTGTCTCATTAGCCGTATAATCGCTACGGAAGCGGCTCAAAGTACCAACAACCCTCACTCATTCGAGCAAGGTTGAGCCTTTCAGTTGGTGGCCGATTCAGGCGTGCTGTGGTTCACGTGACAAACTTAAGCCTCGGGTGTTTTTCTGTTTACAAGTTCATGCAGCTCTGCTGTGAGCAGAGCACCCAAAAATATAACAAACTCGCTGTGGTTCCTCTCCACGGAAATCTTTAGTAAAAGGCGAAAGATTTATGCGTAGATGAAGAGAAACTCGAGCTACACCCACCAGCCCTCAAAGCAGCGTGCTCCCTACGCCACACAGTCATGTTTAAAGAGGGTGGTCACTTGTGAGGGGGGTCTCTGGTGAGGGGGATCTCTGGTGAGGGCTCCCCCAGATCACTCCAATTGGGAGGAGCAAAATAAATACAAATCCAACTTTTCACCAAACAATTACAGTTCCTTATGAACAGCTCTTCCATCTTTGATGAACGCAAGACCTTCCTCTATTCGGACCTGTAATCATAAGGTTTCCAGTTCGATTCTCAGCTCCCACACGTTATGACTGACTGCTTGGATTCAATGCAGAGGTCACATTTAGGGCACGGGTCACCATATTTGTCACTTAAGCTTGCAGGGCCCGAGTCTGACGTGATGCCATCTTTCTTATGATGATTGAGACCTTCTAAGTTCACACTGCACAAGGATTGGCCTAGGCGGAACAAATAACACAGGGCGTGTGTGCTGCTATTCGTAATGTGGGCCGCCGGCAAGAGTCAGTCACAAACTGTTCCTTTTAACAGTAGGTGAGCCCAGCTTTCAGACTTGCGTCCGCAAACAGTCCAAGACCTGTTCTACACTTCATTCCACGGCATTTAAATGGTCACATTTTGGGCACGGGTCACCATATTTGACACGTAGGTCACTTAAGCTTGCAGGGCCCGAGTCTGACGTGATGCCATCTTTCTTATGATGATTGAGACCTTCTAAGTTCACACTGCACAAGGATTGGCCTAGGCGGAACAAATAACACAGGGCGTGTGTGCTGCTATTCGTAATGTGGGCCGCCGGCAAGAGTCAGTCACAAACTGTTCCTTTTAACAGTAGGTGAGCCCAGCTTTCAGACTTGCGTCTGCAAACAGTCCAAGACCTGTTCTACACTTCATTCCACGGCATTTGCAGTTTGAAAGGGAATTACTACACATTTATACCGCTAAAGAAGTGTTGCATTGCAATGCTTTCACCCTCTCTCTCTCACTCTCTCTCAAGACATGATGCGTTGGCCGGGAATCGAACCCGGGTCAACTGCTTGGAAGGCAGCTATGCTCACCACTATACCACCAACGCAGGCGGAAAGATGTCTGCCTAGCGGATTTCCAAATGCACTGAACGCTGTGTTGTCCAAGTAGCCTATTGCATCGATCACGCGTTTGTTAGGTACCCTGGGTTGCAGTGCGCGCGGTTGGTTTGACATGTAATCCTCGTTAGTATAGTGGACAGTATCTCCGCCTGTCACGCGGAAGACCGGGGTTCGATTCCCCGACGGGGAGGTTTGCTTTCTGTCTCATTAGCCGTATAATCGCTACGGAAGCGGCTCAAAGTACCAACAACCCTCACTCATTCGAGCAAGGTTGAGCCTTTCAGTTGGTGGCCGATTCAGGCGTGCTGTGGTTCACGTGACAAACTTAAGCCTCGGGTGTTTTTCTGTTTACAAGTTCATGCAGCTCTGCTGTGAGCAGAGCACCCAAAAATATAACAAACTCGCTGTGGTTCCTCTCCACGGAAATCTTTAGTAAAAGGCGAAAGATTTATGCGTAGATGAAGAGAAACTCGAGCTACACCCACCAGCCCTCAAAGCAGCGTGCTCCCTACGCCACACAGTCATGTTTAAAGAGGGTGGTCACTTGTGAGGGGGGTCTCTGGTGAGGGGGATCTCTGGTGAGGGCTCCCCCAGATCACTCCAATTGGGAGGAGCAAAATAAATACAAGGATTGGCCTAGGCGGAACAAATAACACAGGGCGTGTGTGCTGCTATTCGTAATGTGGGCCGCCGGCAAGAGTCAGTCACAAACTGTTCCTTTTAACAGTAGGTGAGCCCAGCTTTCAGACTTGCGTCTGCAAACATTCCAAGACCTGTTCTACACTTCATTCCACGGCATTTGCAGTTTGAAAGGGAATTACTACACATTTATACCGCTAAAGAAGTGTTGCATTGCAATGCTTTCACCCTCTCTCTCTCACTCTCTCTCAAGACATGATGCGTTGGCCGGGAATCGAACCCGGGTCAACTGCTTGGAAGGCAGCTATGCTCACCACTATACCACCAACGCAGGCGGAAAGATGTCTGCCTAGCGGATTTCCAAATGCACTGAACGCTGTGTTGTCCAAGTAGCCTATTGCATCGATCACGCGTTTGTTAGGTACCCTGGGTTGCAGTGCGCGCGGTTGGTTTGACATGTAATCCTCGTTAGTATAGTGGACAGTATCTCCGCCTGTCACGCGGAAGACCGGGGTTCGATTCCCCGACGGGGAGGTTTGCTTTCTGTCTCATTAGCCGTATAATCGCTACGGAAGCGGCTCAAAGTACCAACAACCCTCACTCATTCGAGCAAGGTTGAGCCTTTCAGTTGGTGGCCGATTCAGGCGTGCTGTGTTTCACGTGACAAACTTAAGCCTCGGGTGTTTTTCTGTTTACAAGTTGCACCCAAAAATATAACAAACTCGCTGTGGTTCCTCTCCACGGAAATCTTTAGTAAAAGGCGAAAGATTTATGCGTAGATGAAGAGAAACTCGAGCTACACCCACCAGCCCTCAAAGCAGCGTGCTCCCTACGCCACACAGTCATGTTTAAAGAGGGTGGTCACTTGTGAGGGGGGTCTCTGGTGAGGGGGATCTCTGGTGAGGGCTCCCCCAGATCACTCCAATTGGGAGGAGCAAAATAAATACAAATCCAACTTTTCACCAAACAATTACAGTTCCTTATGAACAGCTCTTCCATCTTTGATGAACGCAAGACCTTCCTCTATTCGGACCTGTAATCATAAGGTTTCCAGTTCGATTCTCAGCTCCCACACGTTATGACTGACTGCTTGGATTCAATGCAGAGGTCACATTTAGGGCACGGGTCACCATATTTGTCACTTAAGCTTGCAGGGCCCGAGTCTGACGTGATGCCATCTTTCTTATGATGATTGAGACCTTCTAAGTTCACACTGCACAAGGATTGGCCTAGGCGGACAAATAACACAGGGCGTGTGTGCTGCTATTCGTAATGTGGGCCGCCGGCAAGAGTCAGTCACAAACTGTTCCTTTTAACAGTAGGTGAGCCCAGCTTTCAGACTTGCGTCCGCAAACAGTCCAAGACCTGTTCTACACTTCATTCCACGGCATTTAAATGGTCACATTTTGGGCACGGGTCACCATATTTGACACGTAGGTCACTTAAGCTTGCAGGGCCCGAGTCTGACGTGATGCCATCTTTCTTATGATGATTGAGACCTTCTAAGTTCACACTGCACAAGGATTGGCCTAGGCGGAACAAATAACACAGGGCGTGTGTGCTGCTATTCGTAATGTGGGCCGCCGGCAAGAGTCAGTCACAAACTGTTCCTTTTAACAGTAGGTGAGCCCAGCTTTCAGACTTGCGTCTGCAAACAGTCCAAGACCTGTTCTACACTTCATTCCACGGCATTTGCAGTTTGAAAGGGAATTACTACACATTTATACCGCTAAAGAAGTGTTGCATTGCAATGCTTTCACCCTCTCTCTCTCACTCTCTCTCAAGACATGATGCGTTGGCCGGGAATCGAACCCGGGTCAACTGCTTGGAAGGCAGCTATGCTCACCACTATACCACCAACGCAGGCGGAAAGATGTCTGCCTAGCGGATTTCCAAATGCACTGAACGCTGTGTTGTCCAAGTAGCCTATTGCATCGATCACGCGTTTGTTAGGTACCCTGGGTTGCAGTGCGCGCGGTTGGTTTGACATGTAATCCTCGTTAGTATAGTGGACAGTATCTCCGCCTGTCACGCGGAAGACCGGGGTTCGATTCCCCGACGGGGAGGTTTGCTTTCTGTCTCATTAGCCGTATAATCGCTACGGAAGCGGCTCAAAGTACCAACAACCCTCACTCATTCGAGCAAGGTTGAGCCTTTCAGTTGGTGGCCGATTCAGGCGTGCTGTGGTTCACGTGACAAACTTAAGCCTCGGGTGTTTTTCTGTTTACAAGTTCATGCAGCTCTGCTGTGAGCAGAGCACCCAAAAATATAACAAACTCGCTGTGGTTCCTCTCCACGGAAATCTTTAGTAAAAGGCGAAAGATTTATGCGTAGATGAAGAGAAACTCGAGCTACACCCACCAGCCCTCAAAGCAGCGTGCTCCCTACGCCACACAGTCATGTTTAAAGAGGGTGGTCACTTGTGAGGGGGGTCTCTGGTGAGGGGGATCTCTGGTGAGGGCTCCCCCAGATCACTCCAATTGGGAGGAGCAAAATAAATACAAATCCAACTTTTCACCAAACAATTACAGTTCCTTATGAACAGCTCTTCCATCTTTGATGAACGCAAGACCTTCCTCTATTCGGACCTGTAATCATAAGGTTTCCAGTTCGATTCTCAGCTCCCACACGTTATGACTGACTGCTTGGATTCAATGCAGAGGTCACATTTAGGGCACGGGTCACCATATTTGTCACTTAAGCTTGCAGGGCCCGAGTCTGACGTGATGCCATCTTTCTTATGATGATTGAGACCTTCTAAGTTCACACTGCACAAGGATTGGCCTAGGCGGAACAAATAACACAGGGCGTGTGTGCTGCTATTCGTAATGTGGGCCGCCGGCAAGAGTCAGTCACAAACTGTTCCTTTTAACAGTAGGTGAGCCCAGCTTTCAGACTTGCGTCCGCAAACAGTCCAAGACCTGTTCTACACTTCATTCCACGGCATTTAAATGGTCACATTTTGGGCACGGGTCACCATATTTGACACGTAGGTCACTTAAGCTTGCAGGGCCCGAGTCTGACGTGATGCCATCTTTCTTATGATGATTGAGACCTTCTAAGTTCACACTGCACAAGGATTGGCCTAGGCGGAACAAATAACACAGGGCGTGTGTGCTGCTATTCGTAATGTGGGCCGCCGGCAAGAGTCAGTCACAAACTGTTCCTTTTAACAGTAGGTGAGCCCAGCTTTCAGACTTGCGTCTGCAAACAGTCCAAGACCTGTTCTACACTTCATTCCACGGCATTTGCAGTTTGAAAGGGAATTACTACACATTTATACCGCTAAAGAAGTGTTGCATTGCAATGCTTTCACCCTCTCTCTCTCACTCTCTCTCAAGACATGATGCGTTGGCCGGGAATCGAACCCGGGTCAACTGCTTGGAAGGCAGCTATGCTCACCACTATACCACCAACGCAGGCGGAAAGATGTCTGCCTAGCGGATTTCCAAATGCACTGAACGCTGTGTTGTCCAAGTAGCCTATTGCATCGATCACGCGTTTGTTAGGTACCCTGGGTTGCAGTGCGCGCGGTTGGTTTGACATGTAATCCTCGTTAGTATAGTGGACAGTATCTCCGCCTGTCACGCGGAAGACCGGGGTTCGATTCCCCGACGGGGAGGTTTGCTTTCTGTCTCATTAGCCGTATAATCGCTACGGAAGCGGCTCAAAGTACCAACAACCCTCACTCATTCGAGCAAGGTTGAGCCTTTCAGTTGGTGGCCGATTCAGGCGTGCTGTGGTTCACGTGACAAACTTAAGCCTCGGGTGTTTTTCTGTTTACAAGTTCATGCAGCTCTGCTGTGAGCAGAGCACCCAAAAATATAACAAACTCGCTGTGGTTCCTCTCCACGGAAATCTTTAGTAAAAGGCGAAAGATTTATGCGTAGATGAAGAGAAACTCGAGCTACACCCACCAGCCCTCAAAGCAGCGTGCTCCCTACGCCACACAGTCATGTTTAAAGAGGGTGGTCACTTGTGAGGGGGGTCTCTGGTGAGGGGGATCTCTGGTGAGGGCTCCCCCAGATCACTCCAATTGGGAGGAGCAAAATAAATACAAATCCAACTTTTCACCAAACAATTACAGTTCCTTATGAACAGCTCTTCCATCTTTGATGAACGCAAGACCTTCCTCTATTCGGACCTGTAATCATAAGGTTTCCAGTTCGATTCTCAGCTCCCACACGTTATGACTGACTGCTTGGATTCAATGCAGAGGTCACATTTAGGGCACGGGTCACCATATTTGTCACTTAAGCTTGCAGGGCCCGAGTCTGACGTGATGCCATCTTTCTTATGATGATTGAGACCTTCTAAGTTCACACTGCACAAGGATTGGCCTAGGCGGAACAAATAACACAGGGCGTGTGTGCTGCTATTCGTAATGTGGGCCGCCGGCAAGAGTCAGTCACAAACTGTTCCTTTTAACAGTAGGTGAGCCCAGCTTTCAGACTTGCGTCCGCAAACAGTCCAAGACCTGTTCTACACTTCATTCCACGGCATTTAAATGGTCACATTTTGGGCACGGGTCACCATATTTGACACGTAGGTCACTTAAGCTTGCAGGGCCCGAGTCTGACGTGATGCCATCTTTCTTATGATGATTGAGACCTTCTAAGTTCACACTGCACAAGGATTGGCCTAGGCGGAACAAATAACACAGGGCGTGTGTGCTGCTATTCGTAATGTGGGCCGCCGGCAAGAGTCAGTCACAAACTGTTCCTTTTAACAGTAGGTGAGCCCAGCTTTCAGACTTGCGTCTGCAAACAGTCCAAGACCTGTTCTACACTTCATTCCACGGCATTTGCAGTTTGAAAGGGAATTACTACACATTTATACCGCTAAAGAAGTGTTGCATTGCAATGCTTTCACCCTCTCTCTCTCACTCTCTCTCAAGACATGATGCGTTGGCCGGGAATCGAACCCGGGTCAACTGCTTGGAAGGCAGCTATGCTCACCACTATACCACCAACGCAGGCGGAAAGATGTCTGCCTAGCGGATTTCCAAATGCACTGAACGCTGTGTTGTCCAAGTAGCCTATTGCATCGATCACGCGTTTGTTAGGTACCCTGGGTTGCAGTGCGCGCGGTTGGTTTGACATGTAATCCTCGTTAGTATAGTGGACAGTATCTCCGCCTGTCACGCGGAAGACCGGGGTTCGATTCCCCGACGGGGAGGTTTGCTTTCTGTCTCATTAGCCGTATAATCGCTACGGAAGCGGCTCAAAGTACCAACAACCCTCACTCATTCGAGCAAGGTTGAGCCTTTCAGTTGGTGGCCGATTCAGGCGTGCTGTGTTTCACGTGACAAACTTAAGCCTCGGGTGTTTTTCTGTTTACAAGTTCATGCAGCTCTGCTGTGAGCAGAGCACCCAAAAATATAACAAACTCGCTGTGGTTCCTCTCCACGGAAATCTTTAGTAAAAGGCGAAAGATTTATGCGTAGATGAAGAGAAACTCGAGCTACACCCACCAGCCCTCAAAGCAGCGTGCTCCCTACGCCACACAGTCATGTTTAAAGAGGGTGGTCACTTGTGAGGGGGGTCTCTGGTGAGGGGGATCTCTGGTGAGGGCTCCCCCAGATCACTCCAATTGGGAGGAGCAAAATAAATACAAATCCAACTTTTCACCAAACAATTACAGTTCCTTATGAACAGCTCTTCCATCTTTGATGAACGCAAGACCTTCCTCTATTCGGACCTGTAATCATAAGGTTTCCAGTTCGATTCTCAGCTCCCACACGTTATGACTGACTGCTTGGATTCAATGCAGAGGTCACATTTAGGGCACGGGTCACCATATTTGTCACTTAAGCTTGCAGGGCCCGAGTCTGACGTGATGCCATCTTTCTTATGATGATTGAGACCTTCTAAGTTCACACTGCACAAGGATTGGCCTAGGCGGACCAAATAACACAGGGCGTGTGTGCTGCTATTCGTAATGTGGGCCGCCGGCAAGAGTCAGTCACAAACTGTTCCTTTTAACAGTAGGTGAGCCCAGCTTTCAGACTTGCGTCCGCAAACAGTCCAAGACCTGTTCTACACTTCATTCCACGGCATTTAAATGGTCACATTTTGGGCACGGGTCACCATATTTGACACGTAGGTCACTTAAGCTTGCAGGGCCCGAGTCTGACGTGATGCCATCTTTCTTATGATGATTGAGACCTTCTAAGTTCACACTGCACAAGGATTGGCCTAGGCGGAACAAATAACACAGGGCGTGTGTGCTGCTATTCGTAATGTGGGCCGCCGGCAAGAGTCAGTCACAAACTGTTCCTTTTAACAGTAGGTGAGCCCAGCTTTCAGACTTGCGTCTGCAAACAGTCCAAGACCTGTTCTACACTTCATTCCACGGCATTTGCAGTTTGAAAGGGAATTACTACACATTTATACCGCTAAAGAAGTGTTGCATTGCAATGCTTTCACCCTCTCTCTCTCACTCTCTCTCAAGACATGATGCGTTGGCCGGGAATCGAACCCGGGTCAACTGCTTGGAAGGCAGCTATGCTCACCACTATACCACCAACGCAGGCGGAAAGATGTCTGCCTAGCGGATTTCCAAATGCACTGAACGCTGTGTTGTCCAAGTAGCCTATTGCATCGATCACGCGTTTGTTAGGTACCCTGGGTTGCAGTGCGCGCGGTTGGTTTGACATGTAATCCTCGTTAGTATAGTGGACAGTATCTCCGCCTGTCACGCGGAAGACCGGGGTTCGATTCCCCGACGGGGAGGTTTGCTTTCTGTCTCATTAGCCGTATAATCGCTACGGAAGCGGCTCAAAGTACCAACAACCCTCACTCATTCGAGCAAGGTTGAGCCTTTCAGTTGGTGGCCGATTCAGGCGTGCTGTGGTTCACGTGACAAACTTAAGCCTCGGGTGTTTTTCTGTTTACAAGTTCATGCAGCTCTGCTGTGAGCAGAGCACCCAAAAATATAACAAACTCGCTGTGGTTCCTCTCCACGGAAATCTTTAGTAAAAGGCGAAAGATTTATGCGTAGATGAAGAGAAACTCGAGCTACACCCACCAGCCCTCAAAGCAGCGTGCTCCCTACGCCACACAGTCATGTTTAAAGAGGGTGGTCACTTGTGAGGGGGGTCTCTGGTGAGGGGGATCTCTGGTGAGGGCTCCCCCAGATCACTCCAATTGGGAGGAGCAAAATAAATACAAATCCAACTTTTCACCAAACAATTACAGTTCCTTATGAACAGCTCTTCCATCTTTGATGAACGCAAGACCTTCCTCTATTCGGACCTGTAATCATAAGGTTTCCAGTTCGATTCTCAGCTCCCACACGTTATGACTGACTGCTTGGATTCAATGCAGAGGTCACATTTAGGGCACGGGTCACCATATTTGTCACTTAAGCTTGCAGGGCCCGAGTCTGACGTGATGCCATCTTTCTTATGATGATTGAGACCTTCTAAGTTCACACTGCACAAGGATTGGCCTAGGCGGACCAAATAACACAGGGCGTGTGTGCTGCTATTCGTAATGTGGGCCGCCGGCAAGAGTCAGTCACAAACTGTTCCTTTTAACAGTAGGTGAGCCCAGCTTTCAGACTTGCGTCCGCAAACAGTCCAAGACCTGTTCTACACTTCATTCCACGGCATTTAAATGGTCACATTTTGGGCACGGGTCACCATATTTGACACGTAGGTCACTTAAGCTTGCAGGGCCCGAGTCTGACGTGATGCCATCTTTCTTATGATGATTGAGACCTTCTAAGTTCACACTGCACAAGGATTGGCCTAGGCGGAACAAATAACACAGGGCGTGTGTGCTGCTATTCGTAATGTGGGCCGCCGGCAAGAGTCAGTCACAAACTGTTCCTTTTAACAGTAGGTGAGCCCAGCTTTCAGACTTGCGTCTGCAAACAGTCCAAGACCTGTTCTACACTTCATTCCACGGCATTTGCAGTTTGAAAGGGAATTACTACACATTTATACCGCTAAAGAAGTGTTGCATTGCAATGCTTTCACCCTCTCTCTCTCACTCTCTCTCAAGACATGATGCGTTGGCCGGGAATCGAACCCGGGTCAACTGCTTGGAAGGCAGCTATGCTCACCACTATACCACCAACGCAGGCGGAAAGATGTCTGCCTAGCGGATTTCCAAATGCACTGAACGCTGTGTTGTCCAAGTAGCCTATTGCATCGATCACGCGTTTGTTAGGTACCCTGGGTTGCAGTGCGCGCGGTTGGTTTGACATGTAATCCTCGTTAGTATAGTGGACAGTATCTCCGCCTGTCACGCGGAAGACCGGGGTTCGATTCCCCGACGGGGAGGTTTGCTTTCTGTCTCATTAGCCGTATAATCGCTACGGAAGCGGCTCAAAGTACCAACAACCCTCACTCATTCGAGCAAGGTTGAGCCTTTCAGTTGGTGGCCGATTCAGGCGTGCTGTGGTTCACGTGACAAACTTAAGCCTCGGGTGTTTTTCTGTTTACAAGTTCATGCAGCTCTGCTGTGAGCAGAGCACCCAAAAATATAACAAACTCGCTGTGGTTCCTCTCCACGGAAATCTTTAGTAAAAGGCGAAAGATTTATGCGTAGATGAAGAGAAACTCGAGCTACACCCACCAGCCCTCAAAGCAGCGTGCTCCCTACGCCACACAGTCATGTTTAAAGAGGGTGGTCACTTGTGAGGGGGGTCTCTGGTGAGGGGGATCTCTGGTGAGGGCTCCCCCAGATCACTCCAATTGGGAGGAGCAAAATAAATACAAATCCAACTTTTCACCAAACAATTACAGTTCCTTATGAACAGCTCTTCCATCTTTGATGAACGCAAGACCTTCCTCTATTCGGACCTGTAATCATAAGGTTTCCAGTTCGATTCTCAGCTCCCACACGTTATGACTGACTGCTTGGATTCAATGCAGAGGTCACATTTAGGGCACGGGTCACCATATTTGTCACTTAAGCTTGCAGGGCCCGAGTCTGACGTGATGCCATCTTTCTTATGATGATTGAGACCTTCTAAGTTCACACTGCACAAGGATTGGCCTAGGCGGAACAAATAACACAGGGCGTGTGTGCTGCTATTCGTAATGTGGGCCGCCGGCAAGAGTCAGTCACAAACTGTTCCTTTTAACAGTAGGTGAGCCCAGCTTTCAGACTTGCGTCTGCAAACAGTCCAAGACCTGTTCTACACTTCATTCCACGGCATTTGCAGTTTGAAAGGGAATTACTACACATTTATACCGCTAAAGAAGTGTTGCATTGCAATGCTTTCACCCTCTCTCTCACTCTCTCTCAAGACATGATGCGTTGGCCGGGAATCGAACCCGGGTCAACTGCTTGGAAGGCAGCTATGCTCACCACTATACCACCAACGCAGGCGGAAAGATGTCTGCCTAGCGGATTTCCAAATGCACTGAACGCTGTGTTGTCCAAGTAGCCTATTGCATCGATCACGCGTTTGTTAGGTACCCTGGGTTGCAGTGCGCGCGGTTGGTTTGACATGTAATCCTCGTTAGTATAGTGGACAGTATCTCCGCCTGTCACGCGGAAGACCGGGGTTCGATTCCCCGACGGGGAGGTTTGCTTTCTGTCTCATTAGCCGTATAATCGCTACGGAAGCGGCTCAAAGTACCAACAACCCTCACTCATTCGAGCAAGGTTGAGCCTTTCAGTTGGTGGCCGATTCAGGCGTGCTGTGGTTCACGTGACAAACTTAAGCCTCGGGTGTTTTTCTGTTTACAAGTTCATGCAGCTCTGCTGTGAGCAGAGCACCCAAAAATATAACAAACTCGCTGTGGTTCCTCTCCACGGAAATCTTTAGTAAAAGGCGAAAGATTTATGCGTAGATGAAGAGAAACTCGAGCTACACCCACCAGCCCTCAAAGCAGCGTGCTCCCTACGCCACACAGTCATGTTTAAAGAGGGTGGTCACTTGTGAGGGGGGTCTCTGGTGAGGGGGATCTCTGGTGAGGGCTCCCCCAGATCACTCCAATTGGGAGGAGCAAAATAAATACAAATCCAACTTTTCACCAAACAATTACAGTTCCTTATGAACAGCTCTTCCATCTTTGATGAACGCAAGACCTTCCTCTATTCGGACCTGTAATCATAAGGTTTCCAGTTCGATTCTCAGCTCCCACACGTTATGACTGACTGCTTGGATTCAATGCAGAGGTCACATTTAGGGCACGGGTCACCATATTTGTCACTTAAGCTTGCAGGGCCCGAGTCTGACGTGATGCCATCTTTCTTATGATGATTGAGACCTTCTAAGTTCACACTGCACAAGGATTGGCCTAGGCGGAACAAATAACACAGGGCGTGTGTGCTGCTATTCGTAATGTGGGCCGCCGGCAAGAGTCAGTCACAAACTGTTCCTTTTAACAGTAGGTGAGCCCAGCTTTCAGACTTGCGTCCGCAAACAGTCCAAGACCTGTTCTACACTTCATTCCACGGCATTTAAATGGTCACATTTTGGGCACGGGTCACCATATTTGACACGTAGGTCACTTAAGCTTGCAGGGCCCGAGTCTGACGTGATGCCATCTTTCTTATGATGATTGAGACCTTCTAAGTTCACACTGCACAAGGATTGGCCTAGGCGGAACAAATAACACAGGGCGTGTGTGCTGCTATTCGTAATGTGGGCCGCCGGCAAGAGTCAGTCACAAACTGTTCCTTTTAACAGTAGGTGAGCCCAGCTTTCAGACTTGCGTCTGCAAACAGTCCAAGACCTGTTCTACACTTCATTCCACGGCATTTGCAGTTTGAAAGGGAATTACTACACATTTATACCGCTAAAGAAGTGTTGCATTGCAATGCTTTCACCCTCTCTCTCTCACTCTCTCTCAAGACATGATGCGTTGGCCGGGAATCGAACCCGGGTCAACTGCTTGGAAGGCAGCTATGCTCACCACTATACCACCAACGCAGGCGGAAAGATGTCTGCCTAGCGGATTTCCAAATGCACTGAACGCTGTGTTGTCCAAGTAGCCTATTGCATCGATCACGCGTTTGTTAGGTACCCTGGGTTGCAGTGCGCGCGGTTGGTTTGACATGTAATCCTCGTTAGTATAGTGGACAGTATCTCCGCCTGTCACGCGGAAGACCGGGGTTCGATTCCCCGACGGGGAGGTTTGCTTTCTGTCTCATTAGCCGTATAATCGCTACGGAAGCGGCTCAAAGTACCAACAACCCTCACTCATTCGAGCAAGGTTGAGCCTTTCAGTTGGTGGCCGATTCAGGCGTGCTGTGTTTCACGTGACAAACTTAAGCCTCGGGTGTTTTTCTGTTTACAAGTTCATGCAGCTCTGCTGTGAGCAGAGCACCCAAAAATATAACAAACTCGCTGTGGTTCCTCTCCACGGAAATCTTTAGTAAAAGGCGAAAGATTTATGCGTAGATGAAGAGAAACTCGAGCTACACCCACCAGCCCTCAAAGCAGCGTGCTCCCTACGCCACACAGTCATGTTTAAAGAGGGTGGTCACTTGTGAGGGGGGTCTCTGGTGAGGGGGATCTCTGGTGAGGGCTCCCCCAGATCACTCCAATTGGGAGGAGCAAAATAAATACAAATCCAACTTTTCACCAAACAATTACAGTTCCTTATGAACAGCTCTTCCATCTTTGATGAACGCAAGACCTTCCTCTATTCGGACCTGTAATCATAAGGTTTCCAGTTCGATTCTCAGCTCCCACACGTTATGACTGACTGCTTGGATTCAATGCAGAGGTCACATTTAGGGCACGGGTCACCATATTTGTCACTTAAGCTTGCAGGGCCCGAGTCTGACGTGATGCCATCTTTCTTATGATGATTGAGACCTTCTAAGTTCACACTGCACAAGGATTGGCCTAGGCGGACAAATAACACAGGGCGTGTGTGCTGCTATTCGTAATGTGGGCCGCCGGCAAGAGTCAGTCACAAACTGTTCCTTTTAACAGTAGGTGAGCCCAGCTTTCAGACTTGCGTCTGCAAACAGTCCAAGACCTGTTCTACACTTCATTCCACGGCATTTGCAGTTTGAAAGGGAATTACTACACATTTATACCGCTAAAGAAGTGTTGCATTGCAATGCTTTCACCTCTCTCTCTCTCAAGACATGATGCGTTGGCCGGGAATCGAACCCGGGTCAACTGCTTGGAAGGCAGCTATGCTCACCACTATACCACCAACGCAGGCGGAAAGATGTCTGCCTAGCGGATTTCCAAATGCACTGAACGCTGTGTTGTCCAAGTAGCCTATTGCATCGATCACGCGTTTGTTAGGTACCCTGGGTTGCAGTGCGCGCGGTTGGTTTGACATGTAATCCTCGTTAGTATAGTGGACAGTATCTCCGCCTGTCACGCGGAAGACCGGGGTTCGATTCCCCGACGGGGAGGTTTGCTTTCTGTCTCATTAGCCGTATAATCGCTACGGAAGCGGCTCAAAGTACCAACAACCCTCACTCATTCGAGCAAGGTTGAGCCTTTCAGTTGGTGGCCGATTCAGGCGTGCTGTGTTTCACGTGACAAACTTAAGCCTCGGGTGTTTTTCTGTTTACAAGTTCATGCAGCTCTGCTGTGAGCAGAGCACCCAAAAATATAACAAACTCGCTGTGGTTCCTCTCCACGGAAATCTTTAGTAAAAGGCGAAAGATTTATGCGTAGATGAAGAGAAACTCGAGCTACACCCACCAGCCCTCAAAGCAGCGTGCTCCCTACGCCACACAGTCATGTTTAAAGAGGGTGGTCACTTGTGAGGGGGGTCTCTGGTGAGGGGGATCTCTGGTGAGGGCTCCCCCAGATCACTCCAATTGGGAGGAGCAAAATAAATACAAATCCAACTTTTCACCAAACAATTACAGTTCCTTATGAACAGCTCTTCCATCTTTGATGAACGCAAGACCTTCCTCTATTCGGACCTGTAATCATAAGGTTTCCAGTTCGATTCTCAGCTCCCACACGTTATGACTGACTGCTTGGATTCAATGCAGAGGTCACATTTAGGGCACGGGTCACCATATTTGTCACTTAAGCTTGCAGGGCCCGAGTCTGACGTGATGCCATCTTTCTTATGATGATTGAGACCTTCTAAGTTCACACTGCACAAGGATTGGCCTAGGCGGACCAAATAACACAGGGCGTGTGTGCTGCTATTCGTAATGTGGGCCGCCGGCAAGAGTCAGTCACAAACTGTTCCTTTTAACAGTAGGTGAGCCCAGCTTTCAGACTTGCGTCCGCAAACAGTCCAAGACCTGTTCTACACTTCATTCCACGGCATTTAAATGGTCACATTTTGGGCACGGGTCACCATATTTGACACGTAGGTCACTTAAGCTTGCAGGGCCCGAGTCTGACGTGATGCCATCTTTCTTATGATGATTGAGACCTTCTAAGTTCACACTGCACAAGGATTGGCCTAGGCGGAACAAATAACACAGGGCGTGTGTGCTGCTATTCGTAATGTGGGCCGCCGGCAAGAGTCAGTCACAAACTGTTCCTTTTAACAGTAGGTGAGCCCAGCTTTCAGACTTGCGTCTGCAAACAGTCCAAGACCTGTTCTACACTTCATTCCACGGCATTTGCAGTTTGAAAGGGAATTACTACACATTTATACCGCTAAAGAAGTGTTGCATTGCAATGCTTTCACCCTCTCTCTCTCACTCTCTCTCAAGACATGATGCGTTGGCCGGGAATCGAACCCGGGTCAACTGCTTGGAAGGCAGCTATGCTCACCACTATACCACCAACGCAGGCGGAAAGATGTCTGCCTAGCGGATTTCCAAATGCACTGAACGCTGTGTTGTCCAAGTAGCCTATTGCATCGATCACGCGTTTGTTAGGTACCCTGGGTTGCAGTGCGCGCGGTTGGTTTGACATGTAATCCTCGTTAGTATAGTGGACAGTATCTCCGCCTGTCACGCGGAAGACCGGGGTTCGATTCCCCGACGGGGAGGTTTGCTTTCTGTCTCATTAGCCGTATAATCGCTACGGAAGCGGCTCAAAGTACCAACAACCCTCACTCATTCGAGCAAGGTTGAGCCTTTCAGTTGGTGGCCGATTCAGGCGTGCTGTGTTTCACGTGACAAACTTAAGCCTCGGGTGTTTTTCTGTTTACAAGTTGCACCCAAAAATATAACAAACTCGCTGTGGTTCCTCTCCACGGAAATCTTTAGTAAAAGGCGAAAGATTTATGCGTAGATGAAGAGAAACTCGAGCTACACCCACCAGCCCTCAAAGCAGCGTGCTCCCTACGCCACACAGTCATGTTTAAAGAGGGTGGTCACTTGTGAGGGGGGTCTCTGGTGAGGGGGATCTCTGGTGAGGGCTCCCCCAGATCACTCCAATTGGGAGGAGCAAAATCAATACAAATCCACTTTTCACCAAACAATTACAGTTCCTTAGAGACAGCTAACAGTATCTGACCTGTACTAGAAACAACTAGTACTTGTGAACTGGAACAACAGCTCTCCCATCTTTGATGAACGCAAGACCTTCCTCTATTCGGACCTGTAATCATAAGGTTTCCAGTTCGATTCTCAGCTCCCACACGTTATGACTGACTGCTTGGATTCAATGCAGAGGTCACATTTAGGGCACGGGTCACCATATTTGTCACTTAAGCTTGCAGGGCCCGAGTCTGACGTGATGCCATCTTTCTTATGATGATTGAGACCTTCTAAGTTCACACTGCACAAGGATTGGCCTAGGCGGAACAAATAACACAGGGCGTGTGTGCTGCTATTCGTAATGTGGGCCCCGGCAAGAGTCAGTCACAAACTGTTCCTTTTAACAGTAGGTGAGCCCAGCTTTCAGACTTGCGTCCGCAAACAGTCCAAGACCTGTTCTACACTTCATTCCACGGCATTTAAATGGTCACATTTTGGGCACGGGTCACCATATTTGACACGTAGGTCACTTAAGCTTGCAGGGCCCGAGTCTGACGTGATGCCATCTTTCTTATGATGATTGAGACCTTCTAAGTTCACACTGCACAAGGATTGGCCTAGGCGGAACAAATAACACAGGGCGTGTGTGCTGCTATTCGTAATGTGGGCCGCCGGCAAGAGTCAGTCACAAACTGTTCCTTTTAACAGTAGGTGAGCCCAGCTTTCAGACTTGCGTCTGCAAACAGTCCAAGACCTGTTCTACACTTCATTCCACGGCATTTGCAGTTTGAAAGGGAATTACTACACATTTATACCGCTAAAGAAGTGTTGCATTGCAATGCTTTCACCCTCTCTCTCACTCTCTCTCAAGACATGATGCGTTGGCCGGGAATCGAACCCGGGTCAACTGCTTGGAAGGCAGCTATGCTCACCACTATACCACCAACGCAGGCGGAAAGATGTACCCTATTGCATCGATCACGCGTTTGTTAGGTACCCTGGGTTGCAGTGCGCGCGGTTGGTTTGACATGTAATCCTCGTTAGTATAGTGGACAGTATCTCCGCCTGTCACGCGGAAGACCGGGGTTCGATTCCCCGACGGGGAGGTTTGCTTTCTGTCTCATTAGCCGTATAATCGCTACGGAAGCGGCTCAAAGTACCAACAACCCTCACTCATTCGAGCAAGGTTGAGCCTTTCAGTTGGTGGCCGATTCAGGCGTGCTGTGTTTCACGTGACAAACTTAAGCCTCGGGTGTTTTTCTGTTTACAAGTTCATGCAGCTCTGCTGTGAGCAGAGCACCCAAAAATATAACAAACTCGCTGTGGTTCCTCTCCACGGAAATCTTTAGTAAAAGGCGAAAGATTTATGCGTAGATGAAGAGAAACTCGAGCTACACCCACCAGCCCTCAAAGCAGCGTGCTCCCTACGCCACACAGTCATGTTTAAAGAGGGTGGTCACTTGTGAGGGGGGTCTCTGGTGAGGGGGATCTCTGGTGAGGGCTCCCCCAGATCACTCCAATTGGGAGGAGCAAAATAAATACAAGGATTGGCCTAGGCGGAACAAATAACACAGGGCGTGTGTGCTGCTATTCGTAATGTGGGCCGCCGGCAAGAGTCAGTCACAAACTGTTCCTTTTAACAGTAGGTGAGCCCAGCTTTCAGACTTGCGTCTGCAAACATTCCAAGACCTGTTCTACACTTCATTCCACGGCATTTGCAGTTTGAAAGGGAATTACTACACATTTATACCGCTAAAGAAGTGTTGCATTGCAATGCTTTCACCCTCTCTCTCTCAAGACATGATGCGTTGGCCGGGAATCGAACCCGGGTCAACTGCTTGGAAGGCAGCTATGCTCAACACTATACCACCAACGCAGGCGGAAAGATGTCTGCCTAGCGGATTTCCAAATGCACTGAACGCTGTGTTGTCCAAGTAGCCTATTGCATCGATCACGCGTTTGTTAGGTACCCTGGGTTGCAGTGCGCGCGGTTGGTTTGACATGTAATCCTCGTTAGTATAGTGGACAGTATCTCCGCCTGTCACGCGGAAGACCGGGGTTCGATTCCCCGACGGGGAGGTTTGCTTTCTGTCTCATTAGCCGTATAATCGCTACGGAAGCGGCTCAAAGTACCAACAACCCTCACTCATTCGAGCAAGGTTGAGCCTTTCAGTTGGTGGCCGATTCAGGCGTGCTGTGTTTCACGTGACAAACTTAAGCCTCGGGTGTTTTTCTGTTTACAAGTTCACCCAAAAATATAACAAACTCGCTGTGGTTCCTCTCCACGGAAATCTTTAGTAAAAGGCGAAAGATTTATGCGTAGATGAAGAGAAACTCGAGCTACACCCACCAGCCCTCAAAGCAGCGTGCTCCCTACGCCACACAGTCATGTTTAAAGAGGGTGGTCACTTGTGAGGGGGGTCTCTGGTGAGGGGGATCTCTGGTGAGGGCTCCCCCAGATCACTCCAATTGGGAGGAGCAAAATCAATACAAATCCACCTTTTCACCAAACAATTACAGTTCCTTATGAAGAGATGTCGCTGGAGCTAACAGTATGCTGACCCGTGTACTAGGAAACAAACTAGTACTTGTGAACTGCCTGGAAAACAACAGCTCTCCCATCTTTGATGAACGCAAGACCTTCCTCTCTTCGGACCTGTAATCATAAGGTTTCCAGTTCGATTCTCAGCTCCCACACGTTATGACTGACTGCTTGGATTCAATGCAGAGGTCACATTTAGGGCACGGGTCACCATATTTGTCACTTAAGCTTGCAGGGCCCGAGTCTGACGTGATGCCATCTTTCTTATGATGATTGAGACCTTCTAAGTTCACACTGCACAAGGATTGGCCTAGGCGGAACAAATAACACAGGGCGTGTGTGCTGCTATTCGTAATGTGGGCCCCCGGCAAGAGTCAGTCACAAACTGTTCCTTTTAACAGTAGGTGAGCCCAGCTTTCAGACTTGCGTCTACAAACAGTCCAAGACCTGTTCTACACTTCATTCCACGGCATTTAAATGGTCACATTTTGGGCACGGGTCACCATATTTGACACGTAGGTCACTTAAGCTTGCAGGGCCCGAGTCTGACGTGATGCCATCTTTCTTATGATGATTGAGACCTTCTAAGTTCACACTGCACAAGGATTGGCCTAGGCGGAACAAATAACACAGGGCGTGTGTGCTGCTATTCGTAATGTGGGCCGCCGGCAAGAGTCAGTCACAAACTGTTCCTTTTAACAGTAGGTGAGCCCAGCTTTCAGACTTGCGTCTGCAAACAGTCCAAGACCTGTTCTACACTTCATTCCACGGCATTTGCAGTTTGAAAGGGAATTACTACACATTTATACCGCTAAAGAAGTGTTGCATTGCAATGCTTTCACCCTCTCTCTCACTCTCTCTCAAGACATGATGCGTTGGCCGGGAATCGAACCCGGGTCAACTGCTTGGAAGGCAGCTATGCTCACCACTATACCACCAACGCAGGCGGAAAGATGTACCCTATTGCATCGATCACGCGTTTGTTAGGTACCCTGGGTTGCAGTGCGCGCGGTTGGTTTGACATGTAATCCTCGTTAGTATAGTGGACAGTATCTCCGCCTGTCACGCGGAAGACCGGGGTTCGATTCCCCGACGGGGAGGTTTGCTTTCTGTCTCATTAGCCGTATAATCGCTACGGAAACGGCTCAAAGTACCAACAACCCTCACTCATTCGAGCAAGGTTGAGCCTTTCAGTTGGTGGCCGATTCAGGCATGCTGTGTTTCACGTGACAAACTTAAGCCTCAGGTGTTTTTTTGTTTACAAGTTCATGCAGCTCTGCTGTGAGCAGAGCACCCAAAAATATAACAAACTCGCTGTGGTTCCTCTCCACGGAAATCTTTAGTAAAAGGCGAAAGATTTATGCGTAGATGAAGAGAAACTCGAGCTACACCCACCAGCCCTCAAAGCAGCGTGCTCCCTACGCCACACAGTCATGTTTAAAGAGGGTGGTCACTTGTGAGGGGGGTCTCTGGTGAGGGGGATCTCTGGTGAGGGCTCCCCCAGATCACTCCAATTGGGAGGAGCAAAATCAATACAAATCCACCTTTTCACCAAACAATTACAGTTCCTTATGAAGAGATGTCGCTGGAGCTAACAGTATGCTGACCCGTGTACTAGGAAACAAACTAGTACTTGTGAACTGCCTGGAAAACAACAGCTCTCCCATCTTTGATGAACGCAAGACCTTCCTCTCTTCGGACCTGTAATCATAAGGTTTCCAGTTCGATTCTCAGCTCCCACACGTTATGACTGACTGGTTGGATTCAATGCAGAGGTCACATTTAGGGCACGGGTCACCATATTTGTCACTTAAGCTTGCAGGGCCCGAGTCTGACGTGATGCCATCTTTCTTATGATGATTGAGACCTTCTAAGTTCACACTGCACAAGGATTGGCCTAGGCGGAACAAATAACACAGGGCGTGTGTGCTGCTATTCGTAATGTGGGCCCCCGGCAAGAGTCAGTCACAAACTGTTCCTTTTAACAGTAGGTGAGCCCAGCTTTCAGACTTGCATCTACAAACAGTCCAAGACCTGTTCTACACTTCATTCCACGGCATTTAAATGGTCACATTTTGGGCACGGGTCACCATATTTGACACGTAGGTCACTTAAGCTTGCAGGGCCCGAGTCTGACGTGATGCCATCTTTCTTATGATGATTGAGACCTTCTGAGATCACACTGCACAAGGATTGGCCTAGGCGGAACAAATAACACAGGGCGTGTGTGCTGCTATTCGCAATGTGGGCCGCCGGCAAGAGTCAGTCACAAACTGTTCCTTTTAACAGTAGGTGAGCCCAGCTTTCAGACTTGCATCTGCAAACAGTCCAAGACCTGTTCTACACTTCATTCCACGGCATTTGCAGTTTGAAAGGGAATTACTACACATTTATACCGCTAAAGAAGTGTTGCATTGCAATGCTTTCACCCTCTCTCTCTCTCAAGACATGATGCGTTGGCCGGGAATCGAACCCGGGTCAACTGCTTGGAAGGCAGCTATGCTCAACACTATACCACCAACGCAGGCGGAAAGATGTCTGCCTAGCGGATTTCCAAATGCACTGAACGCTGTGTTGTCCAAGTACCCTATTGCATCGATCACGCGTTTGTTAGGTACCCTGGGTTGCAGTGCGCGCGGTTGGTTTGACATGTAATCCTCGTTAGTATAGTGGACAGTATCTCCGCCTGTCACGCGGAAGACCGGGGTTCGATTCCCCGACGGGGAGGTTTGCTTTCTGTCTCATTAGCCGTATAATCGCTACGGAAGCGGCTCAAAGTACCAACAACCCTCACTCATTCGAGCAAGGTTGAGCCTTTCAGTTGGTGGCCGATTCAGGCGTGCTGTGGTTCACGTGACAAACTTAAGCCTCGGGTGTTTTTCTGTTTACAAGTTCATGCAGCTCTGCTGTGAGCAGAGCACCCAAAAATATAACAAACTCGCTGTGGTTCCTCTCCACGGAAATCTTTAGTAAAAGGCGAAAGATTTATGCGTAGATGAAGAGAAACTCGAGCTACACCCACCAGCCCTCAAAGCAGCGTGCTCCCTACGCCACACAGTCATGTTTAAAGAGGGTGGTCACTTGTGAGGGGGGTCTCTGGTGAGGGGGATCTCTGGTGAGGGCTCCCCCAGATCACTCCAATTGGGAGGAGCAAAATCAATACAAATCCACCTTTTCACCAAACAATTACAGTTCCTTATGAAGAGATGTCGCTGGAGCTAACAGTATGCTGACCCGTGTACTAGGAAACAAACTAGTACTTGTGAACTGCCTGGAAAACAACAGCTCTCCCATCTTTGATGAACGCAAGACCTTCCTCTCTTCGGACCTGTAATCATAAGGTTTCCAGTTCGATTCTCAGCTCCCACACGTTATGACTGACTGGTTGGATTCAATGCAGAGGTCACATTTAGGGCACGGGTCACCATATTTGTCACTTAAGCTTGCAGGGCCCGAGTCTGACGTGATGCCATCTTTCTTATGATGATTGAGACCTTCTAAGTTCACACTGCACAAGGATTGGCCTAGGCGGAACAAATAACACAGGGCGTGTGTGCTGCTATTCGTAATGTGGGCCCCCGGCAAGAGTCAGTCACAAACTGTTCCTTTTAACAGTAGGTGAGCCCAGCTTTCAGACTTGCATCTACAAACAGTCCAAGACCTGTTCTACACTTCATTCCACGGCATTTAAATGGTCACATTTTGGGCACGGGTCACCATATTTGACACGTAGGTCACTTAAGCTTGCAGGGCCCGAGTCTGACGTGATGCCATCTTTCTTATGATGATTGAGACCTTCTAAGATCACACTGCACAAGGATTGGCCTAGGCGGAACAAATAACACAGGGCGTGTGTGCTGCTATTCGCAATGTGGGCCGCCGGCAAGAGTCAGTCACAAACTGTTCCTTTTAACAGTAGGTGAGCCCAGCTTTCAGACTTGCATCTGCAAACAGTCCAAGACCTGTTCTACACTTCATTCCACGGCATTTGCAGTTTGAAAGGGAATTACTACACATTTATACCGCTAAAGAAGTGTTGCATTGCAATGCTTTCACCCTCTCTCTCACTCTCTCTCAAGACATGATGCGTTGGCCGGGAATCGAACCCGGGTCAACTGCTTGGAAGGCAGCTATGCTCACCACTATACCACCAACGCAGGCGGAAAGATGTACCCTATTGCATCGATCACGCGTTTGTTAGGTACCCTGGGTTGCAGTGCGCGCGGTTGGTTTGACATGTAATCCTCGTTAGTATAGTGGACAGTATCTCCGCCTGTCACGCGGAAGACCGGGGTTCGATTCCCCGACGGGGAGGTTTGCTTTCTGTCTGATTAGCCGTATAATCGCTACGGAAACGGCTCAAAGTACCAACAACCCTCACTCATTCGAGCAAGGTTGAGCCTTTCAGTTGGTGGCCGATTCAGGCATGCTGTGTTTCACGTGTCAAACTTAAGCCTCAGGTGTTTTTTTGTTTACAAGTTCATGCAGCTCTGCTGTGAGCAGAGCACCCAAAAATATAACAAACTCGCTGTGGTTCCTCTCCACGGAAATCTTTAGTAAAAGGCGAAAGATTTATGCGTAGATGAAGAGAAACTCGAGCTACACCCACCAGCCCTCAAAGCAGCGTGCTCCCTACGCCACACAGTCATGTTTAAAGAGGGTGGTCACTTGTGAGGGGGGTCTCTGGTGAGGGGGATCTCTGGTGAGGGCTCCCCCAGATCACTCCAATTGGGAGGAGCAAAATCAATACAAATCCACCTTTTCACCAAACAATTACAGTTCCTTATGAAGAGATGTCGCTGGAGCTAACAGTATGCTGACCCGTGTACTAGGAAACAAACTAGTACTTGTGAACTGCCTGGAAAACAACAGCTCTCCATCTTTGATGAACGCAAGACCTTCCTCTCTTCGGACCTGTAATCATAAGGTTTCCAGTTCGATTCTCAGCTCCCACACGTTATGACTGACTGGTTGGATTCAATGCAGAGGTCACATTTAGGGCACGGGTCACCATATTTGTCACTTAAGCTTGCAGGGCCCGAGTCTGACGTGATGCCATCTTTCTTATGATGATTGAGACCTTCTAAGTTCACACTGCACAAGGATTGGCCTAGGCGGAACAAATAACACAGGGCGTGTGTGCTGCTATTCGTAATGTGGGCCCCGGCAAGAGTCAGTCACAAACTGTTCCTTTTAACAGTAGGTGAGCCCAGCTTTCAGACTTGCATCTACAAACAGTCCAAGACCTGTTCTACACTTCATTCCACGGCATTTAAATGGTCACATTTTGGGCACGGGTCACCATATTTGACACGTAGGTCACTTAAGCTTGCAGGGCCCGAGTCTGACGTGATGCCATCTTTCTTATGATGATTGAGACCTTCTGAGATCACACTGCACAAGGATTGGCCTAGGCGGAACAAATAACACAGGGCGTGTGTGCTGCTATTCGCAATGTGGGCCGCCGGCAAGAGTCAGTCACAAACTGTTCCTTTTAACAGTAGGTGAGCCCAGCTTTCAGACTTGCATCTGCAAACAGTCCAAGACCTGTTCTACACTTCATTCCACGGCATTTGCAGTTTGAAAGGGAATTACTACACATTTATACCGCTAAAGAAGTGTTGCATTGCAATGCTTTCACCCTCTCTCTCTCTCAAGACGTGATGCGTTGGCCGGGAATCGAACCCGGGTCAACTGCTTGGAAGGCAGCTATGCTCAACACTATACCACCAACGCAGGCGGAAAGATGTCTGCCTAGCGGATTTCCAAATGCACTGAACGCTGTGTTGTCCAAGTACCCTATTGCATCGATCACGCGTTTGTTAGGTACCCTGGGTTGCAGTGCGCGCGGTTGGTTTGACATGTAATCCTCGTTAGTATAGTGGACAGTATCTCCGCCTGTCACGCGGAAGACCGGGGTTCGATTCCCCGACGGGGAGGTTTGCTTTCTGTCTCATTAGCCGTATAATCGCTACGGAAGCGGCTCAAAGTACCAACAACCCTCACTCATTCGAGCAAGGTTGAGCCTTTCAGTTGGTGGCCGATTCAGGCGTGCTGTGGTTCACGTGACAAACTTAAGCCTCGGGTGTTTTTCTGTTTACAAGTTCATGCAGCTCTGCTGTGAGCAGAGCACCCAAAAATATAACAAACTCGCTGTGGTTCCTCTCCACGGAAATCTTTAGTAAAAGGCGAAAGATTTATGCGTAGATGAAGAGAAACTCGAGCTACACCCACCAGCCCTCAAAGCAGCGTGCTCCCTACGCCACACAGTCATGTTTAAAGAGGGTGGTCACTTGTGAGGGGGGTCTCTGGTGAGGGGGATCTCTGGTGAGGGCTCCCCCAGATCACTCCAATTGGGAGGAGCAAAATAAATACAAATCCAACTTTTCACCAAACAATTACAGTTCCTTATGAACAGCTCTTCCATCTTTGATGAACGCAAGACCTTCCTCTATTCGGACCTGTAATCATAAGGTTTCCAGTTCGATTCTCAGCTCCCACACGTTATGACTGACTGCTTGGATTCAATGCAGAGGTCACATTTAGGGCACGGGTCACCATATTTGTCACTTAAGCTTGCAGGGCCCGAGTCTGACGTGATGCCATCTTTCTTATGATGATTGAGACCTTCTAAGTTCACACTGCACAAGGATTGGCCTAGGCGGAACAAATAACACAGGGCGTGTGTGCTGCTATTCGTAATGTGGGCCGCCGGCAAGAGTCAGTCACAAACTGTTCCTTTTAACAGTAGGTGAGCCCAGCTTTCAGACTTGCGTCCGCAAACAGTCCAAGACCTGTTCTACACTTCATTCCACGGCATTTGCAGTTTGAAAGGGAATTACTACACATTTATACCGCTAAAGAAGTGTTGCATTGCAATGCTTTCACCCTCTCTCTCTCACTCTCTCTCAAGACATGATGCGTTGGCCGGGAATCGAACCCGGGTCAACTGCTTGGAAGGCAGCTATGCTCACCACTATACCACCAACGCAGGCGGAAAGATGTCTGCCTAGCGGATTTCCAAATGCACTGAACGCTGTGTTGTCCAAGTAGCCTATTGCATCGATCACGCGTTTGTTAGGTACCCTGGGTTGCAGTGCGCGCGGTTGGTTTGACATGTAATCCTCGTTAGTATAGTGGACAGTATCTCCGCCTGTCACGCGGAAGACCGGGGTTCGAGGTTTGCTTTCTGTCTCATTAGCCGTATAATCGCTACGGAAGCGGCTCAAAGTACCAACAACCCTCACTCATTCGAGCAAGGTTGAGCCTTTCAGTTGGTGGCCGATTCAGGCGTGCTGTGGTTCACGTGACAAACTTAAGCCTCGGGTGTTTTTCTGTTTACAAGTTCATGCAGCTCTGCTGTGAGCAGAGCACCCAAAAATATAACAAACTCGCTGTGGTTCCTCTCCACGGAAATCTTTAGTAAAAGGCGAAAGATTTATGCGTAGATGAAGAGAAACTCGAGCTACACCCACCAGCCCTCAAAGCAGCGTGCTCCCTACGCCACACAGTCATGTTTAAAGAGGGTGGTCACTTGTGAGGGGGGTCTCTGGTGAGGGGGATCTCTGGTGAGGGCTCCCCCAGATCACTCCAATTGGGAGGAGCAAAATAAATACAAATCCAACTTTTCACCAAACAATTACAGTTCCTTATGAACAGCTCTTCCATCTTTGATGAACGCAAGACCTTCCTCTATTCGGACCTGTAATCATAAGGTTTCCAGTTCGATTCTCAGCTCCCACACGTTATGACTGACTGCTTGGATTCAATGCAGAGGTCACATTTAGGGCACGGGTCACCATATTTGTCACTTAAGCTTGCAGGGCCCGAGTCTGACGTGATGCCATCTTTCTTATGATGATTGAGACCTTCTAAGTTCACACTGCACAAGGATTGGCCTAGGCGGAACAAATAACACAGGGCGTGTGTGCTGCTATTCGTAATGTGGGCCGCCGGCAAGAGTCAGTCACAAACTGTTCCTTTTAACAGTAGGTGAGCCCAGCTTTCAGACTTGCGTCCGCAAACAGTCCAAGACCTGTTCTACACTTCATTCCACGGCATTTGCAGTTTGAAAGGGAATTACTACACATTTATACCGCTAAAGAAGTGTTGCATTGCAATGCTTTCACCCTCTCTCTCTCACTCTCTCTCAAGACATGATGCGTTGGCCGGGAATCGAACCCGGGTCAACTGCTTGGAAGGCAGCTATGCTCACCACTATACCACCAACGCAGGCGGAAAGATGTCTGCCTAGCGGATTTCCAAATGCACTGAACGCTGTGTTGTCCAAGTAGCCTATTGCATCGATCACGCGTTTGTTAGGTACCCTGGGTTGCAGTGCGCGCGGTTGGTTTGACATGTAATCCTCGTTAGTATAGTGGACAGTATCTCCGCCTGTCACGCGGAAGACCGGGGTTCGAGGTTTGCTTTCTGTCTCATTAGCCGTATAATCGCTACGGAAGCGGCTCAAAGTACCAACAACCCTCACTCATTCGAGCAAGGTTGAGCCTTTCAGTTGGTGGCCGATTCAGGCGTGCTGTGGTTCACGTGACAAACTTAAGCCTCGGGTGTTTTTCTGTTTACAAGTTCATGCAGCTCTGCTGTGAGCAGAGCACCCAAAAATATAACAAACTCGCTGTGGTTCCTCTCCACGGAAATCTTTAGTAAAAGGCGAAAGATTTATGCGTAGATGAAGAGAAACTCGAGCTACACCCACCAGCCCTCAAAGCAGCGTGCTCCCTACGCCACACAGTCATGTTTAAAGAGGGTGGTCACTTGTGAGGGGGGTCTCTGGTGAGGGGGATCTCTGGTGAGGGCTCCCCCAGATCACTCCAATTGGGAGGAGCAAAATAAATACAAATCCAACTTTTCACCAAACAATTACAGTTCCTTATGAACAGCTCTTCCATCTTTGATGAACGCAAGACCTTCCTCTATTCGGACCTGTAATCATAAGGTTTCCAGTTCGATTCTCAGCTCCCACACGTTATGACTGACTGCTTGGATTCAATGCAGAGGTCACATTTAGGGCACGGGTCACCATATTTGTCACTTAAGCTTGCAGGGCCCGAGTCTGACGTGATGCCATCTTTCTTATGATGATTGAGACCTTCTAAGTTCACACTGCACAAGGATTGGCCTAGGCGGAACAAATAACACAGGGCGTGTGTGCTGCTATTCGTAATGTGGGCCGCCGGCAAGAGTCAGTCACAAACTGTTCCTTTTAACAGTAGGTGAGCCCAGCTTTCAGACTTGCGTCCGCAAACAGTCCAAGACCTGTTCTACACTTCATTCCACGGCATTTGCAGTTTGAAAGGGAATTACTACACATTTATACCGCTAAAGAAGTGTTGCATTGCAATGCTTTCACCCTCTCTCTCTCACTCTCTCTCAAGACATGATGCGTTGGCCGGGAATCGAACCCGGGTCAACTGCTTGGAAGGCAGCTATGCTCACCACTATACCACCAACGCAGGCGGAAAGATGTCTGCCTAGCGGATTTCCAAATGCACTGAACGCTGTGTTGTCCAAGTAGCCTATTGCATCGATCACGCGTTTGTTAGGTACCCTGGGTTGCAGTGCGCGCGGTTGGTTTGACATGTAATCCTCGTTAGTATAGTGGACAGTATCTCCGCCTGTCACGCGGAAGACCGGGGTTCGATTCCCCGACGGGGAGGTTTGCTTTCTGTCTCATTAGCCGTATAATCGCTACGGAAGCGGCTCAAAGTACCAACAACCCTCACTCATTCGAGCAAGGTTGAGCCTTTCAGTTGGTGGCCGATTCAGGCGTGCTGTGGTTCACGTGACAAACTTAAGCCTCGGGTGTTTTTCTGTTTACAAGTTCATGCAGCTCTGCTGTGAGCAGAGCACCCAAAAATATAACAAACTCGCTGTGGTTCCTCTCCACGGAAATCTTTAGTAAAAGGCGAAAGATTTATGCGTAGATGAAGAGAAACTCGAGCTACACCCACCAGCCCTCAAAGCAGCGTGCTCCCTACGCCACACAGTCATGTTTAAAGAGGGTGGTCACTTGTGAGGGGGGTCTCTGGTGAGGGGGATCTCTGGTGAGGGCTCCCCCAGATCACTCCAATTGGGAGGAGCAAAATAAATACAAATCCAACTTTTCACCAAACAATTACAGTTCCTTATGAACAGCTCTTCCATCTTTGATGAACGCAAGACCTTCCTCTATTCGGACCTGTAATCATAAGGTTTCCAGTTCGATTCTCAGCTCCCACACGTTATGACTGACTGCTTGGATTCAATGCAGAGGTCACATTTAGGGCACGGGTCACCATATTTGTCACTTAAGCTTGCAGGGCCCGAGTCTGACGTGATGCCATCTTTCTTATGATGATTGAGACCTTCTAAGTTCACACTGCACAAGGATTGGCCTAGGCGGAACAAATAACACAGGGCGTGTGTGCTGCTATTCGTAATGTGGGCCGCCGGCAAGAGTCAGTCACAAACTGTTCCTTTTAACAGTAGGTGAGCCCAGCTTTCAGACTTGCGTCCGCAAACAGTCCAAGACCTGTTCTACACTTCATTCCACGGCATTTAAATGGTCACATTTTGGGCACGGGTCACCATATTTGACACGTAGGTCACTTAAGCTTGCAGGGCCCGAGTCTGACGTGATGCCATCTTTCTTATGATGATTGAGACCTTCTAAGTTCACACTGCACAAGGATTGGCCTAGGCGGAACAAATAACACAGGGCGTGTGTGCTGCTATTCGTAATGTGGGCCGCCGGCAAGAGTCAGTCACAAACTGTTCCTTTTAACAGTAGGTGAGCCCAGCTTTCAGACTTGCGTCTGCAAACAGTCCAAGACCTGTTCTACACTTCATTCCACGGCATTTGCAGTTTGAAAGGGAATTACTACACATTTATACCGCTAAAGAAGTGTTGCATTGCAATGCTTTCACCCTCTCTCTCTCACTCTCTCTCAAGACATGATGCGTTGGCCGGGAATCGAACCCGGGTCAACTGCTTGGAAGGCAGCTATGCTCACCACTATACCACCAACGCAGGCGGAAAGATGTCTGCCTAGCGGATTTCCAAATGCACTGAACGCTGTGTTGTCCAAGTAGCCTATTGCATCGATCACGCGTTTGTTAGGTACCCTGGGTTGCAGTGCGCGCGGTTGGTTTGACATGTAATCCTCGTTAGTATAGTGGACAGTATCTCCGCCTGTCACGCGGAAGACCGGGGTTCGATTCCCCGACGGGGAGGTTTGCTTTCTGTCTCATTAGCCGTATAATCGCTACGGAAGCGGCTCAAAGTACCAACAACCCTCACTCATTCGAGCAAGGTTGAGCCTTTCAGTTGGTGGCCGATTCAGGCGTGCTGTGGTTCACGTGACAAACTTAAGCCTCGGGTGTTTTTCTGTTTACAAGTTCATGCAGCTCTGCTGTGAGCAGAGCACCCAAAAATATAACAAACTCGCTGTGGTTCCTCTCCACGGAAATCTTTAGTAAAAGGCGAAAGATTTATGCGTAGATGAAGAGAAACTCGAGCTACACCCACCAGCCCTCAAAGCAGCGTGCTCCCTACGCCACACAGTCATGTTTAAAGAGGGTGGTCACTTGTGAGGGGGGTCTCTGGTGAGGGGGATCTCTGGTGAGGGCTCCCCCAGATCACTCCAATTGGGAGGAGCAAAATAAATACAAGGATTGGCCTAGGCGGAACAAATAACACAGGGCGTGTGTGCTGCTATTCGTAATGTGGGCCGCCGGCAAGAGTCAGTCACAAACTGTTCCTTTTAACAGTAGGTGAGCCCAGCTTTCAGACTTGCGTCTGCAAACATTCCAAGACCTGTTCTACACTTCATTCCACGGCATTTGCAGTTTGAAAGGGAATTACTACACATTTATACCGCTAAAGAAGTGTTGCATTGCAATGCTTTCACCCTCGCTCTCTCACTCTCTCTCAAGACATGATGCGTTGGCCGGGAATCGAACCCGGGTCAACTGCTTGGAAGGCAGCTATGCTCACCACTATACCACCAACGCAGGCGGAAAGATGTCTGCCTAGCGGATTTCCAAATGCACTGAACGCTGTGTTGTCCAAGTAGCCTATTGCATCGATCACGCGTTTGTTAGGTACCCTGGGTTGCAGTGCGCGCGGTTGGTTTGACATGTAATCCTCGTTAGTATAGTGGACAGTATCTCCGCCTGTCACGCGGAAGACCGGGGTTCGATTCCCCGACGGGGAGGTTTGCTTTCTGTCTCATTAGCCGTATAATCGCTACGGAAGCGGCTCAAAGTACCAACAACCCTCACTCATTCGAGCAAGGTTGAGCCTTTCAGTTGGTGGCCGATTCAGGCGTGCTGTGTTTCACGTGACAAACTTAAGCCTCGGGTGTTTTTCTGTTTACAAGTTCATGCAGCTCTGCTGTGAGCAGAGCACCCAAAAATATAACAAACTCGCTGTGGTTCCTCTCCACGGAAATCTTTAGTAAAAGGCGAAAGATTTATGCGTAGATGAAGAGAAACTCGAGCTACACCCACCAGCCCTCAAAGCAGCGTGCTCCCTACGCCACACAGTCATGTTTAAAGAGGGTGGTCACTTGTGAGGGGGGTCTCTGGTGAGGGGGATCTCTGGTGAGGGCTCCCCCAGATCACTCCAATTGGGAGGAGCAAAATAAATACAAATCCAACTTTTCACCAAACAATTACAGTTCCTTATGAACAGCTCTTCCATCTTTGATGAACGCAAGACCTTCCTCTATTCGGACCTGTAATCATAAGGTTTCCAGTTCGATTCTCAGCTCCCACACGTTATGACTGACTGCTTGGATTCAATGCAGAGGTCACATTTAGGGCACGGGTCACCATATTTGTCACTTAAGCTTGCAGGGCCCGAGTCTGACGTGATGCCATCTTTCTTATGATGATTGAGACCTTCTAAGTTCACACTGCACAAGGATTGGCCTAGGCGGACCAAATAACACAGGGCGTGTGTGCTGCTATTCGTAATGTGGGCCGCCGGCAAGAGTCAGTCACAAACTGTTCCTTTTAACAGTAGGTGAGCCCAGCTTTCAGACTTGCGTCCGCAAACAGTCCAAGACCTGTTCTACACTTCATTCCACGGCATTTAAATGGTCACATTTTGGGCACGGGTCACCATATTTGACACGTAGGTCACTTAAGCTTGCAGGGCCCGAGTCTGACGTGATGCCATCTTTCTTATGATGATTGAGACCTTCTAAGTTCACACTGCACAAGGATTGGCCTAGGCGGAACAAATAACACAGGGCGTGTGTGCTGCTATTCGTAATGTGGGCCGCCGGCAAGAGTCAGTCACAAACTGTTCCTTTTAACAGTAGGTGAGCCCAGCTTTCAGACTTGCGTCTGCAAACAGTCCAAGACCTGTTCTACACTTCATTCCACGGCATTTGCAGTTTGAAAGGGAATTACTACACATTTATACCGCTAAAGAAGTGTTGCATTGCTTTCACCCTCTCTCTCTCACTCTCTCTCAAGACATGATGCGTTGGCCGGGAATCGAACCCGGGTCAACTGCTTGGAAGGCAGCTATGCTCACCACTATACCACCAACGCAGGCGGAAAGATGTCTGCCTAGCGGATTTCCAAATGCACTGAACGCTGTGTTGTCCAAGTAGCCTATTGCATCGATCACGCGTTTGTTAGGTACCCTGGGTTGCAGTGCGCGCGGTTGGTTTGACATGTAATCCTCGTTAGTATAGTGGACAGTATCTCCGCCTGTCACGCGGAAGACCGGGGTTCGATTCCCCGACGGGGAGGTTTGCTTTCTGTCTCATTAGCCGTATAATCGCTACGGAAGCGGCTCAAAGTACCAACAACCCTCACTCATTCGAGCAAGGTTGAGCCTTTCAGTTGGTGGCCGATTCAGGCGTGCTGTGTTTCACGTGACAAACTTAAGCCTCGGGTGTTTTTCTGTTTACAAGTTCATGCAGCTCTGCTGTGAGCAGAGCACCCAAAAATATAACAAACTCGCTGTGGTTCCTCTCCACGGAAATCTTTAGTAAAAGGCGAAAGATTTATGCGTAGATGAAGAGAAACTCGAGCTACACCCACCAGCCCTCAAAGCAGCGTGCTCCCTACGCCACACAGTCATGTTTAAAGAGGGTGGTCACTTGTGAGGGGGGTCTCTGGTGAGGGGGATCTCTGGTGAGGGCTCCCCCAGATCACTCCAATTGGGAGGAGCAAAATAAATACAAATCCAACTTTTCACCAAACAATTACAGTTCCTTATGAACAGCTCTTCCATCTTTGATGAACGCAAGACCTTCCTCTATTCGGACCTGTAATCATAAGGTTTCCAGTTCGATTCTCAGCTCCCACACGTTATGACTGACTGCTTGGATTCAATGCAGAGGTCACATTTAGGGCACGGGTCACCATATTTGTCACTTAAGCTTGCAGGGCCCGAGTCTGACGTGATGCCATCTTTCTTATGATGATTGAGACCTTCTAAGTTCACACTGCACAAGGATTGGCCTAGGCGGACCAAATAACACAGGGCGTGTGTGCTGCTATTCGTAATGTGGGCCGCCGGCAAGAGTCAGTCACAAACTGTTCCTTTTAACAGTAGGTGAGCCCAGCTTTCAGACTTGCGTCCGCAAACAGTCCAAGACCTGTTCTACACTTCATTCCACGGCATTTAAATGGTCACATTTTGGGCACGGGTCACCATATTTGACACGTAGGTCACTTAAGCTTGCAGGGCCCGAGTCTGACGTGATGCCATCTTTCTTATGATGATTGAGACCTTCTAAGTTCACACTGCACAAGGATTGGCCTAGGCGGAACAAATAACACAGGGCGTGTGTGCTGCTATTCGTAATGTGGGCCGCCGGCAAGAGTCAGTCACAAACTGTTCCTTTTAACAGTAGGTGAGCCCAGCTTTCAGACTTGCGTCTGCAAACATTCCAAGACCTGTTCTACACTTCATTCCACGGCATTTGCAGTTTGAAAGGGAATTACTACACATTTATACCGCTAAAGAAGTGTTGCATTGCAATGCTTTCACCCTCTCTCTCTCACTCTCTCTCAAGACATGATGCGTTGGCCGGGAATCGAACCCGGGTCAACTGCTTGGAAGGCAGCTATGCTCACCACTATACCACCAACGCAGGCGGAAAGATGTCTGCCTAGCGGATTTCCAAATGCACTGAACGCTGTGTTGTCCAAGTAGCCTATTGCATCGATCACGCGTTTGTTAGGTACCCTGGGTTGCAGTGCGCGCGGTTGGTTTGACATGTAATCCTCGTTAGTATAGTGGACAGTATCTCCGCCTGTCACGCGGAAGACCGGGGTTCGATTCCCCGACGGGGAGGTTTGCTTTCTGTCTCATTAGCCGTATAATCGCTACGGAAGCGGCTCAAAGTACCAACAACCCTCACTCATTCGAGCAAGGTTGAGCCTTTCAGTTGGTGGCCGATTCAGGCGTGCTGTGTTTCACGTGACAAACTTAAGCCTCGGGTGTTTTTCTGTTTACAAGTTCATGCAGCTCTGCTGTGAGCAGAGCACCCAAAAATATAACAAACTCGCTGTGGTTCCTCTCCACGGAAATCTTTAGTAAAAGGCGAAAGATTTATGCGTAGATGAAGAGAAACTCGAGCTACACCCACCAGCCCTCAAAGCAGCGTGCTCCCTACGCCACACAGTCATGTTTAAAGAGGGTGGTCACTTGTGAGGGGGGTCTCTGGTGAGGGGGATCTCTGGTGAGGGCTCCCCCAGATCACTCCAATTGGGAGGAGCAAAATAAATACAAGGATTGGCCTAGGCGGAACAAATAACACAGGGCGTGTGTGCTGCTATTCGTAATGTGGGCCGCCGGCAAGAGTCAGTCACAAACTGTTCCTTTTAACAGTAGGTGAGCCCAGCTTTCAGACTTGCGTCTGCAAACATTCCAAGACCTGTTCTACACTTCATTCCACGGCATTTGCAGTTTGAAAGGGAATTACTACACATTTATACCGCTAAAGAAGTGTTGCATTGCAATGCTTTCACCCTCGCTCTCTCACTCTCTCTCAAGACATGATGCGTTGGCCGGGAATCGAACCCGGGTCAACTGCTTGGAAGGCAGCTATGCTCACCACTATACCACCAACGCAGGCGGAAAGATGTCTGCCTAGCGGATTTCCAAATGCACTGAACGCTGTGTTGTCCAAGTAGCCTATTGCATCGATCACGCGTTTGTTAGGTACCCTGGGTTGCAGTGCGCGCGGTTGGTTTGACATGTAATCCTCGTTAGTATAGTGGACAGTATCTCCGCCTGTCACGCGGAAGACCGGGGTTCGATTCCCCGACGGGGAGGTTTGCTTTCTGTCTCATTAGCCGTATAATCGCTACGGAAGCGGCTCAAAGTACCAACAACCCTCACTCATTCGAGCAAGGTTGAGCCTTTCAGTTGGTGGCCGATTCAGGCGTGCTGTGTTTCACGTGACAAACTTAAGCCTCGGGTGTTTTTCTGTTTACAAGTTCATGCAGCTCTGCTGTGAGCAGAGCACCCAAAAATATAACAAACTCGCTGTGGTTCCTCTCCACGGAAATCTTTAGTAAAAGGCGAAAGATTTATGCGTAGATGAAGAGAAACTCGAGCTACACCCACCAGCCCTCAAAGCAGCGTGCTCCCTACGCCACACAGTCATGTTTAAAGAGGGTGGTCACTTGTGAGGGGGGTCTCTGGTGAGGGGGATCTCTGGTGAGGGCTCCCCCAGATCACTCCAATTGGGAGGAGCAAAATAAATACAAATCCAACTTTTCACCAAACAATTACAGTTCCTTATGAACAGCTCTTCCATCTTTGATGAACGCAAGACCTTCCTCTATTCGGACCTGTAATCATAAGGTTTCCAGTTCGATTCTCAGCTCCCACACGTTATGACTGACTGCTTGGATTCAATGCAGAGGTCACATTTAGGGCACGGGTCACCATATTTGTCACTTAAGCTTGCAGGGCCCGAGTCTGACGTGATGCCATCTTTCTTATGATGATTGAGACCTTCTAAGTTCACACTGCACAAGGATTGGCCTAGGCGGACCAAATAACACAGGGCGTGTGTGCTGCTATTCGTAATGTGGGCCGCCGGCAAGAGTCAGTCACAAACTGTTCCTTTTAACAGTAGGTGAGCCCAGCTTTCAGACTTGCGTCCGCAAACAGTCCAAGACCTGTTCTACACTTCATTCCACGGCATTTAAATGGTCACATTTTGGGCACGGGTCACCATATTTGACACGTAGGTCACTTAAGCTTGCAGGGCCCGAGTCTGACGTGATGCCATCTTTCTTATGATGATTGAGACCTTCTAAGTTCACACTGCACAAGGATTGGCCTAGGCGGAACAAATAACACAGGGCGTGTGTGCTGCTATTCGTAATGTGGGCCGCCGGCAAGAGTCAGTCACAAACTGTTCCTTTTAACAGTAGGTGAGCCCAGCTTTCAGACTTGCGTCTGCAAACAGTCCAAGACCTGTTCTACACTTCATTCCACGGCATTTGCAGTTTGAAAGGGAATTACTACACATTTATACCGCTAAAGAAGTGTTGCATTGCTTTCACCCTCTCTCTCTCACTCTCTCTCAAGACATGATGCGTTGGCCGGGAATCGAACCCGGGTCAACTGCTTGGAAGGCAGCTATGCTCACCACTATACCACCAACGCAGGCGGAAAGATGTCTGCCTAGCGGATTTCCAAATGCACTGAACGCTGTGTTGTCCAAGTAGCCTATTGCATCGATCACGCGTTTGTTAGGTACCCTGGGTTGCAGTGCGCGCGGTTGGTGTGACATGTAATCCTCGTTAGTATAGTGGACAGTATCTCCGCCTGTCACGCGGAAGACCGGGGTTCGATTCCCCGACGGGGAGGTTTGCTTTCTGTCTCATTAGCCGTATAATCGCTACGGAAGCGGCTCAAAGTACCAACAACCCTCACTCATTCGAGCAAGGTTGAGCCTTTCAGTTGGTGGCCGATTCAGGCGTGCTGTGGTTCACGTGACAAACTTAAGCCTCGGGTGTTTTTCTGTTTACAAGTTCACCCAAAAATATAACAAACTCGCTGTGGTTCCTCTCCACGGAAATCTTTAGTAAAAGGCGAAAGATTTATGCGTAGATGAAGAGAAACTCGAGCTACACCCACCAGCCCTCAAAGCAGCGTGCTCCCTACGCCACACAGTCATGTTTAAAGAGGGTGGTCACTTGTGAGGGGGGTCTCTGGTGAGGGGGATCTCTGGTGAGGGCTCCCCCAGATCACTCCAATTGGGAGGAGCAAAATAAATACAAATCCAACTTTTCACCAAACAATTACAGTTCCTTATGAAGAGATGTCGCTGGAGCTAACAGTATGCTGACCCGTGTACTAGGAAACAAACTAGTACTTGTGAACTGCCTGGAAAACAACAGCTCTTCCATCTTTGATGAACGCAAGACCTTCCTCTATTCGGACCTGTAATCATAAGGTTTCCAGTTCGATTCTCAGCTCCCACACGTTATGACTGACTGCTTAGATTCAATGCAGAGGTCACATTTAGGGCACGGGTCACCATATTTGTCACTTAAGCTTGCAGGGCCCGAGTCTGACGTGATGCCATCTTTCTTATGATGATTGAGACCTTCTAAGTTCACACTGCACAAGGATTGGCCTAGGCGGAACAAAAAACACAGGGCGTGTGTGCTGCTATTCGTAATGTGGGCCCCCGGCAAGAGTCAGTCACAAACTGTTCCTTTTAACAGTAGGTGAGCCCAGCTTTCAGACTTGCGTCTGCAAACAGTCCAAGACCTGTTCTACACTTCATTCCACGGCATTTAAATGGTCACATTTTGGGCACGGGTCACCATATTTGACACGTAGGTCACTTAAGCTTGCAGGGCCCGAGTCTGACGTGATGCCATCTTTCTTATGATGATTGAGACCTTCTAAGTTCACACTGCACAAGGATTGGCCTAGGCGGAACAAATAACACAGGGCGTGTGTGCTGCTATTCGTAATGTGGGCCGCCGGCAAGAGTCAGTCACAAACTGTTCCTTTTAACAGTAGGTGAGCCCAGCTTTCAGACTTGCGTCTGCAAACATTCCGAGACCTGTTCTACACTTCATTCCACGGCATTTGCAGTTTGAAAGGGAATTACTACACATTTATACCGCTAAAGAAGTGTTGCATTGCAATGCTTTCACCCTCTCTCTCTCAAGACATGATGCGTTGGCCGGGAATCGAACCCGGGTCAACTGCTTGGAAGGCAGCTATGCGCAACACTATACCACCAACGCAGGCGGAAAGATGTCTGCCTAGCGGATTTCCAAATGCACTGAACGCTGTGTTGTCCAAGTAGCCTATTGCATCGATCACGCGTTTGTTAGGTACCCTGGGTTGCAGTGCGCGCGGTTGGTTTGACATGTAATCCTCGTTAGTATAGTGGACAGTATCTCCGCCTGTCACGCGGAAGACCGGGGTTCGATTCCCCGATGGGGAGGTTTGCTTTCTGTCTCATTAGCCGTATAATCGCTACGGAAGCGGCTCAAAGTACCAACAACCCTCACTCATTCGAGCAAGGTTGAGCCTTTCAGTTGGTGGCCGATTCAGGCGTGCTGTGTTTCACGTGACAAACTTAAGCCTCGGGTGTTTTTCTGTTTACAAGTTCACCCAAAAATATAACAAACTCGCTGTGGTTCCTCTCCACGGAAATCTTTAGTAAAAGGCGAAAGATTTATGCGTAGATGAAGAGAAACTCGAGCTACACCCACCAGCCCTCAAAGCAGCGTGCTCCCTACGCCACACAGTCATGTTTAAAGAGGGTGGTCACTTGTGAGGGGGGTCTCTGGTGAGGGGGATCTCTGGTGAGGGCTCCCCCAGATCACTCCAATTGGGAGGAGCAAAATAAATACAAATCCAACTTTTCACCAAACAATTACAGTTCCTTATGAAGAGATGTCGCTGGAGCTAACAGTATGCTGACCCGTGTACTAGGAAACAAACTAGTACTTGTGAACTGCCTGGAAAACAACAGCTCTTCCATCTTTGATGAACGCAAGACCTTCCTCTATTCGGACCTGTAATCATAAGGTTTCCAGTTCGATTCTCAGCTCCCACACGTTATGACTGACTGCTTAGATTCAATGCAGAGGTCACATTTAGGGCACGGGTCACCATATTTGTCACTTAAGCTTGCAGGGCCCGAGTCTGACGTGATGCCATCTTTCTTATGATGATTGAGACCTTCTAAGTTCACACTGCACAAGGATTGGCCTAGGCGGAACAAAAAACACAGGGCGTGTGTGCTGCTATTCGTAATGTGGGCCCCCGGCAAGAGTCAGTCACAAACTGTTCCTTTTAACAGTAGGTGAGCCCAGCTTTCAGACTTGCGTCTGCAAACAGTCCAAGACCTGTTCTACACTTCATTCCACGGCATTTAAATGGTCACATTTTGGGCACGGGTCACCATATTTGACACGTAGGTCACTTAAGCTTGCAGGGCCCGAGTCTGACGTGATGCCATCTTTCTTATGATGATTGAGACCTTCTAAGTTCACACTGCACAAGGATTGGCCTAGGCGGAACAAATAACACAGGGCGTGTGTGCTGCTATTCGTAATGTGGGCCGCCGGCAAGAGTCAGTCACAAACTGTTCCTTTTAACAGTAGGTGAGCCCAGCTTTCAGACTTGCGTCTGCAAACATTCCAAGACCTGTTCTACACTTCATTCCACGGCATTTGCAGTTTGAAAGGGAATTACTACACATTTATACCGCTAAAGAAGTGTTGCATTGCAATGCTTTCACCCTCTCTCTCTCAAGACATGATGCGTTGGCCGGGAATCGAACCCGGGTCAACTGCTTGGAAGGCAGCTATGCGCAACACTATACCACCAACGCAGGCGGAAAGATGTCTGCCTAGCGGATTTCCAAATGCACTGAACGCTGTGTTGTCCAAGTAGCCTATTGCATCGATCACGCGTTTGTTAGGTACCCTGGGTTGCAGTGCGCGCGGTTGGTTTGACATGTAATCCTCGTTAGTATAGTGGACAGTATCTCCGCCTGTCACGCGGAAGACCGGGGTTCGATTCCCCGATGGGGAGGTTTGCTTTCTGTCTCATTAGCCGTATAATCGCTACGGAAGCGGCTCAAAGTACCAACAACCCTCACTCATTCGAGCAAGGTTGAGCCTTTCAGTTGGTGGCCGATTCAGGCGTGCTGTGTTTCAAGTGACAAACTTAAGCCTCGGGTGTTTTTCTGTTTACAAGTTCACCCAAAAATATAACAAACTCGCTGTGGTTCCTCTCCACGGAAATCTTTAGTAAAAGGCGAAAGATTTATGCGTAGATGAAGAGAAACTCGAGCTACACCCACCAGCCCTCAAAGCAGCGTGCTCCCTACGCCACACAGTCATGTTTAAAGAGGGTGGTCACTTGTGAGGGGGGTCTCTGGTGAGGGGGATCTCTGGTGAGGGCTCCCCCAGATCACTCCAATTGGGAGGAGCAAAATAAATACAAATCCAACTTTTCACCAAACAATTACAGTTCCTTATGAAGAGATGTCGCTGGAGCTAACAGTATGCTGACCCGTGTACTAGGAAACAAACTAGTACTTGTGAACTGCCTGGAAAACAACAGCTCTTCCATCTTTGATGAACGCAAGACCTTCCTCTATTCGGACCTGTAATCATAAGGTTTCCAGTTCGATTCTCAGCTCCCACACGTTATGACTGACTGGTTGGATTCAATGCAGAGGTCACATTTAGGGCACGGGTCACCATATTTGTCACTTAAGCTTGCAGGGCCCGAGTCTGACGTGATGCCATCTTTCTTATGATGATTGAGACCTTCTAAGTTCACACTGCACAAGGATTGGCCTAGGCGGACCAAATAACACAGGGCGTGTGTGCTGCTATTCGTAATGTGGGCCGCCGGCAAGAGTCAGTCACAAACTGTTCCTTTTAACAGTAGGTGAGCCCAGCTTTCAGACTTGCGTCCGCAAACAGTCCAAGACCTGTTCTACACTTCATTCCACGGCATTTAAATGGTCACATTTTGGGCACGGGTCACCATATTTGACACGTAGGTCACTTAAGCTTGCAGGGCCCGAGTCTGACGTGATGCCATCTTTCTTATGATGATTGAGACCTTCTAAGTTCACACTGCACAAGGATTGGCCTAGGCGGAACAAATAACACAGGGCGTGTGTGCTGCTATTCGTAATGTGGGCCGCCGGCAAGAGTCAGTCACAAACTGTTCCTTTTAACAGTAGGTGAGCCCAGCTTTCAGACTTGCGTCTGCAAACATTCCAAGACCTGTTCTACACTTCATTCCACGGCATTTGCAGTTTGAAAGGGAATTACTACACATTTATACCGCTAAAGAAGTGTTGCATTGCAATGCTTTCACCCTCTCAAGACATGATGCGTTGGCCGGGAATCGAACCCGGGTCAACTGCTTGGAAGGCAGCTATGCTCACCACTATACCACCAACGCAGGCGGAAAGATGTCTGCCTAGCGGATTTCCAAATGCACTGAACGCTGTGTTGTCCAAGTACCCTATTGCATCGATCACGCGTTTGTTAGGTACCCTGGGTTGCAGTGCGCGCGGTTGGTTTGACATGTAATCCTCGTTAGTATAGTGGACAGTATCTCCGCCTGTCACGCGGAAGACCGGGGTTCGATTTCTGTCTGATTAGCCGTATAATCGCTACGGAAGCGGCTCAAAGTACCAACAACCCTCACTCATTCGAGCAAGGTTGAGCCTTTCAGTTGGTGGCCGATTCAGGCATGCTGTGTTTCACGTGACAAACTTAAGCCTCAGGTGTTTTTCTGTTTACAAGTTCATGCAGCTCTGCTGTGAGCAGAGCACCCAAAAATATAACAAACTCGCTGTGGTTCCTCTCCACGGAAATCTTTAGTAAAAGGCGAAAGATTTATGCGTAGATGAAGAGAAACTCGAGCTACACCCACCAGCCCTCAAAGCAGCGTGCTCCCTACGCCACACAGTCATGTTTAAAGAGGGTGGTCACTTGTGAGGGGGGTCTCTGGTGAGGGCTCCCCCAGATCACTCCAATTGGGAGGAGCAAAATAAATACAAATCCACCTTTTCACCAAACAATTACAGTTCCTTATGAAGAGATGTCGCTGGAGCTAACAGTATGCTGACCCGTGTACTAGGAAACAAACTAGTACTTGTGAACTGCCCCTCCTTCTAGCCCAGCTAGTGTTGAGAAAATGTATGATATGTTAAGACATTACCTTTAGTGATCACCCTGTGTCACTCCTGCCATTGGCATATTTTTACACAACACAGCCTAAAGCTAAGGAAAGCCCCTTTGACTACTGGGTGAGATTGAACTCTGCAGCTGAACGAGCTAATAGTCATTTAAAACATGGCGGAGGTGTGTTTAAGTGTAAACCTATGAGCAAATGGTCAGTCGAAGAGATACAGGAGGCTATCGATGAACACCAGAGGGAAAGTCAGTCTCATAGGATTCCTAGTACAGTTAAGCCCCATACCTTTCAAGTGTCAACAGCTACCGCAGTTCCTAGTCTTGAAGTCATAGAAAATGATATCGCTGCTGTCAATGCTGCAGCAATCGCTCCCAGTGGCCATCCTAAGACAGTTGATCCAGTCTCGCCAAATTCTGATGCATTGGAACGTGTCCTCAGCATGTTAGAGAAATTGCTGGAACGAACCAGTGAGCCGGTACACAATCCTTCGAGGCCCTTTCAAACACATGGAGCTCGCATTCTGTCTTGCCATGTCTGCGGGGACACAACACACTCCACTTGCTCACATTGCATGTGAGAGAGGCGGTGCCTTTTCTGCTTGAGGGTTGACACCAACGTAGAGACTGTCCCAATGTTACAGAACCAGCTTCTCAGCTGAATGTTGCTTCACACTCTCAGGATAACTAATCTGCTCGCATTGGGGAGGGGACAATGTGAGTAGGAAGAGTGAAACCCTCAGCAATAAAAATGACCTTTTGTTGTATGAAGAAAGCTGCAAAGCAATTCCTGAGAAAAGTGTTTTATATCAAAATGTGATGAAGTTGGAAAGAGCTGACAGCCTGTTTTACAATGATGTTGTCATTGCAGGGGTTAAATTACGTGCACTGCTTGACAGTGGGTCCATGGCCTGTACGCAAGTTGAAGAGTGCAGGAGTCGTGCTCTCTCCCAGTGAAATGCACCTAATATCGTCCTGGTTGGTTGCAGTGGTGTCAGCGTTCAGCCTGAGCGAATTTACCAGCTTGAGATGAAAGTGTACGGACATGCAGTTAGTGTTCCCACCCTAGTTGTTTCTGGTCAGCGAGACAAAATGATCTTGGGCACTAATGTCGGGCAGTCGTGGCCCAGTGGTTAGAGAGTTGGACTCATGACCAGAAGGTTGCTGGTTCGATTCTCAGGACTGGCGGGTAACGGCTGAGGTGCCCTTGAGCAAGGCACCTAACCCCCACTTGCTTACTATACAAAATGTACAAATGTATAGTACAATACAATGTAAGTCGCTTTGGATAAAAGCGTCTGCCAAATGCATAAATGTAAATGTAAATGTAATGTTATCAAGTACATTATCAGCCAGATGAAGAGTATGCATGGGTATTGGCGTGTCCTGAATCGACCTGAAAGTTCAGGTAATGATGACATTATGCAGTATTTGGACATGCTGTCTGGTCTCCACAGATGGAAAGGGACTGAGATGCCCAGCAAGATAGGAACAGCCAAGCTTACCCAAGCCGTAGTGCTGTGTCCCCAGCAAGAACATCTCGTCTGGGATAGGTTACCTGCATCTGTAACTGTTTCCGAGGGCAGTGCTGTCCTCATCGAACCTGCAAAGTCTCAGTCACATAAGAACACTGTCATCGGGCGGGTGGTATCATCCATGAACGACGACAGATGGGTGCCAATCAAAGTGCTGAATGTTACTAATAAGCCCATAACTTTGCGGAGGAACACGAAGTTGGCTAAAGTATTCCCTTGTGTAGCTCTGGAGGACTTGGAGATCAGTCCCCAGCATCCAAGCAGTCACGAGCTGGAAGTCATGAACCAAACAACACATGTCTCAGTTGTTGACAGTATGCCCCCTGAGTTAAGTCTCCGCAGTAGATTGAGTAAACTCGGTCTAAGCGACCTTGATGTTGATTCTTGCCAGGTGTCATAGCACTGGAAGGAACTTGTGCAGTTGATATGAAAATATGAGGATGTTTTCTTAAAGAATAAACTCGATTGTGGCAAAGGAAAGGATTTATTTAACCGAATATATCTTGCGGATAGTCGCCCCTTTAGACTGCCTTACCGACGTGGGCCACCAGCACATATGACACCAAATACCAATTTAATGTGACAAAATACCTCTTTTGGTAAAACTCACAGCTATGTGCTCCAAGAGAGAGTGCTGCCTTTGACTGAGTGTGTGGTGAGCTGGAAACAGGAGATGTCACTGGTGATGGAAGGACCACAGACAGTGATGCCATGGAGCTGGAGACAGGAGGTGTCACTGGTGATGGAGCGACCACAGACAGTGATGACGTGGAGCTGGAGACAGGAGATGTCACTGGTGATGGAGCGACCACAGACAGTGATGACGTGGAGCTGGTGATGGAGGGACCACAGACAGTGATGACATGGAGCTGGTGAAAGGAGATGTCGCTGGTGATGGAAAGACTACAGACAGTGATGACAAGGAGCTGGTGACAGAAGGTGTTGGAAATTATGCTGCAGACACTGATGCTTGTGAAAAGGCAGCAGGTGTCCGTTCTGTGTCAAAGGTGGGGACAGTGATGTCCTGAAACTCCTCAAGTTCAGCATAACCTTCATTCACCTCTATTCCAACCTCAGTGGTCTCTGACTCTTCAATGGCAAACTTTTAGTCCTGCAGAACTATACCAGTTTGCTTGTAAAGATATTCCACTCCAATAAGCTCACCTTTAAAATGTAAAAAAATGACAATTAGATAATATACCAGAATATTATATTATAACTCTGTGGGTAATGGTGTGTGTACACTTGAATTAAATTGTCACCAAAAACAACAAATAGTTATCTACCAGTGTACTTTCTTGGCCCATCATAAGGGATGATTTTCTTGATTATAACCTTCTCTGCAAGAGTATTGACAGCATGACGGAGAAGATGATTGTAGGAATGTGGCTACTGCTCATCAGTTGTTGCTTCCACAGCCCTGTCCTCATTCCACCTGGAAGAAAGTGTCACTTGCCAGCGTACCTGTAAATTCAAAGAAAGAAAAAAAGAGACCATACAAAATGTTCATATAAATACACAAATAGCTGTTCTTGCAATACTTATTTCAATATATAATTAAGTCAAATCTTATTTTAATAATTCAGTTAAATCACTTTTTTTTTTTACCTGGGGTGAATCTGTTAAGGTGCAGGTGAAATGACTCAAGCGAAGTGGAATCCCTGGCACAGCGGGAGGTTGGCAGACAGCCCGTCTGCATGTAGAGCTGCACACCTAGAGGATCCTGGATACAGGCCACATGCTTCCACTGTGACATCAAGATCTCTCTCATCCGGGCTGAGTTTTATTAGTGGGACTCCCAGAGTGTCACGACCAGCATCTCCATCAAAGGCCTGAATATGGCTCTCAATCATTGCCAGGGTCTCCTTGGTCCCACGAGTGGTATTCCCATTATAGTATTTCCAAACCTTTCACTTCATGTTGGCTAGCACCTCGCAAATTTCTCCTTCACTGCCATCTATCATGATGCATGTGGGCAAATGACAACAAACAAGTGCGAATTGGAGATGGTGACGTAATCCACCGCGCCAATGTAGTGAGAGCGCCACTCCTGATTACGTTAACGCAGCCATTTTAATTTTTCTTTTATAACATGTATTGATGCGTAATCGTGATTCATTAGATTATTTTATTTAAAATCGATTATCGACAGAAACACAATTCTTGATTCAAAAACCTATAAATTAGACATATGGATTTCTAATCGATGCATCGAGAAAATGAAGGAATCGTTACACCTATAGCTTACACCCAACTTTTTTTACATCCAGTTACGCCACTTCGTGGCTTGACCCCTAATAATCCTTTAGAGAACAATAGCCCCCTGCGCCATTAGAGGCTTGGGCCACTAACCCGAGTGTTTTATGCAATGTAAAAATTGCCACTGGTATCCCCAAAATGTGTCTGTAAAGTTTCAAAGGTGTTGGCAGAGGCTATTTACACTCACTTTGCCCACCAGTATCTGATTAGAATAGAGAAAGTGTAAGAAAGAAAACATTTCTAACAGTGACTCTAGTGGCGCAAGTTGTAAAGCGTGTGGTAGTTAATTGCATGGATGCCGGGGTTCAAATCCACCATTTGCCAAACTCGCTCATTTAGCTTTTTTCATCATATATCAGATTATGAAGACATTTGTTAAAATTAAGTTTTATTTACAAAGTTTAGTTGTTAGGGTAATGTTAGGAGTAGGGCTTTATTATCTCAATAGGTTACCACCGTTCAATAATTTGTATAAATATAGTGATTTACACACTGTTATCATTAATGCACTACAATACTGAGGTGCAAATAGTATTTGCCTCCATTTATAACTGTTATTTACACTTTCCCAAAGAAAATACAGCTATTTTCGGTTAGTGTAAATAGCCGCTTCAAAAAATAAATGGGTGGATTTGTAACATTCTAGGGTGGTTCTGTACACACACTCTTGACACACAGTTATGTTTAAACACATTTAAAAGTGCATTTTCTGGAATTGGGGGGGGGGGCTTTAAAAGAACAATGGCCCCTGTGCCATTAGCCCTAATAATAATCCTTAAGAGAACAATAGGCCCCTAATAATAAACATTCAAAAAACAATACGGCCTGCAACATCGGTGCTCGGGCTCTAAATAATCCTTAGTAAAACAAGAGGGCCCTGTGCCATTAGTGGTTGGGCCCTAATTAAAGAGTGCAGAACATCTTTATACAATGATGATCAATTTCTTTATTTAAAATCATTTTTAAAGTAACAGGATTAAAAAAAATAACTGTACTATTAGATTAAACTGTAAAAACATTCTATTGTGCTGCTCTATCAGCATTACAAGTCCTCTTATGACTCTGGACAAAATGGAGACAATACATGCAGATACTTTCTTTTAACTTTGCAGGATGCACAGTACATGCTAATGTATGTTACAGCTAAATAAAACATCTGTGTACAACATCAGAATATTTGTGCTGATGCTTAGCTGGAAACATCAGGCCCTTTATCTGTGATGACAAAATAATTCCTCCCTTTCTGAGTGATAGCAGACAATAGTGGAGTAACTGGACCTTCGACCATGCCTGCCAAGACAAAATAGGAATTATTAGTAAAGACACAATTTATTTACTGTCAAGTTTAGTTTAATAAAAAGAATTTCATAAGTTAATTTTGAAAACTATTGTTTTATCCCTAAAGATAAAGGGGAATTATGAATAATTATAATAATGAAAAATGGGAGATGTATGTAGAAAATAGCTACTTTTAACAAAATCTTTACCTTATTGGTAAAACATATAAATCTATAAAACTCAGACAAAATAACCATTTAATGTCTATCTATCTATCTATCTATCTATCTTTGGCTGTTAATTTACTCATCTTCAAGCCATACAAGATGTGACATTATTTCTTCGGTATAACAGTAAAGATTTTTACTTGGAATTGTGGTCCATGGTCTTTAAAAGACATGAACCTGTGGACTTGCATTTTATGAAAGTTAAAATACAGAAAGAGGCAATATAAAAGTAATCCCTGCTGCTTCTGACGATATATTCACATTTTAAGCGAATCGATCGATCTGTGCAAGAAACAGACCATTTAAAACATTACAACTTGTAATTTTGCAAAATTGCTTCACGCATCTGAATTTTCAGGCGCGTTCCAATCGCTTTCATGCTCTTATAAGGGCAGAGCAATTGAGGTATAGAAAATAGCCATCTGGATGTCACTTGGCGAACAGAGTAATACAGAAACACAATTTTTCTTTTTATCTTACCTTGTGTCCCTTTCCCACAGTGACTTTCAAGCGTGCAAACCGGCGTTTGATACGGCCCTTGCCGGTTATAAAGTGGTAAATATGGAAATGTTCAGTTTCTTATACATCTTGTAATTCGCTTCATAAGACTTTAATACATTGTCAAGAGGCAGAGGGATTGCATTTGTGTTGCCTGTGTCTGCTTTTTAAACTTTCAAACACAGCACTTGCATTGTTTGAATGACCAAACTCGCAATTTCAGATAAAGACTTTCTTTACTGTTTTACTTTAGAAACAATGTCATCTACATCTAAAATGGCACGAGGGGGAGTTAATGAAAAACAATGCGGCTTTTCTCTGTCATTTTCACAGTGTATAATGTTGATGTCTTGATTACCCATGTGCTTGTTTCACCAAACCTATTTGTGTGAGCTCGTAATAGCTTTATTGGCTACAAAAATGCCTGTTACAGATTTAATTATTAATTTAAATTGTACTCAGCAGCGAGTGTGATTTTAAAAGTAGTGAAGTAGAAATATTAGCTTAATTTGTAAGAAAGTAGAAATATAGCTGCAAGCAGCTATGGCGGGCCCTTGAACTACTGTGCATTTAAGTGCTTAAGTATGATTCATAGATATGAGTCATATCCTGCTTCACTTTTGCCATAAATTGCATCATCATGGCAGCATCATTTGAAGTTACTATCATCCACCCTACTAAAATTAATCTTGTAGTTATCTATTGTCCCCAGGTCAGCTTGGACATTTCTTGGAGGAGTTGTCGACTTCAACAACCCCACTGCGTCCTTTGACCTCAAGCGAGTTTCCATTTCATCAACCTATAGGACTGGCAATCAATTGTATCTTATATACACACACTACTACTCCACTCATCACACCCAGGTCACCCCGCTGCACACGTCTAAATATTTCCTCATCACTCTCGATCTCGACTTATCTCCCCTGACACAAGAATTTCCTGAATTTCCTTAAGAACAGCCCCAACTTTTGTAAAAGCATCTCTGTCTTCATCAGTGCAAAAGTGTTTTTAATAACACTAATACAAAACAAAAAATTATTATTTTAACTAGGGATGCACCGATACAATTTTTTTTAAAACAGAGTACAAGTACCGATACTTTACTTCTAGTACTCACCAATACCGATCCCTTTACATGTATTTTTTCTTTATATTTTGGTGAGGTGGCAATTTTCCAAGCACAACACAGTGATACTAATAAAAACAGAATAACCTTATAATTACAACTACACCTCAAAAAAGAAATTATTTTATGTGCTTGTCATAAACTTTAAAAGCACAAAGCACAGTTATGTCACATGAGGTATCGGTTTTTGGTATCGGTATACTTTTACGAGTACATGAGCTTAGTATCGGCACCGATACCGATACTGGTAAAGGTGCATCCCTAATTTTAACAAAAGTCAAGGATCAAGAAACCAACTAATGCAAACACTGATCACAATAATGGTGGTTTTTGTGGGTATAAAACGGATATTGATTTAATGCAATTAACATTGATTTAATGGTTGCTTTGCTATCTTACTGCATTGAAATCATTTAACTCAACTCCATTTATACTTTTGTCATGAATATATATTTTGGCACATACAGGGTGTCCACAGATATAAGCTAGTTAAATTTAAGACTTTTTAGGACATTTTAATGCCACTTTATATGAAATTTAAGACCAAACCAGGGATGGACATACACATTCTAATACTTATATATTTCATATACACAGCCACTGGAAAATTTAGAGACCACTGAAATTACTTTCAGTTTTTTTACATTTACCATTTCTAGGTAAGTGTTAAAATAAAAAAAATGTTTGTTTTATTCTGTTAACTACTGACAGAATTTCTTCCAAATTCAAAATAAAAATATTGTTTAATATTTGCAGTAATTTGCACAAAATTAAAAGGGAGAAAAAATTAAATAAAAAGATGCAATTTTCAGAATACTTAAATATTGTTAGGCCTAGATGTGTTTGTAAAAATAAATATATGTGATCCAGTCTGAGAAAACCAGGCTAAAGTCTCTGAATCGAAATATAAGATAACTAGCATCAACTTAAATTTAAAGCATTAATTTCATTTTGATTTCAATATTTGACATGGCCTAACTCAGTCAATACTAACGATATCAAGGTTATATTTTTACAGAATGTTCTTATACATTACATAATTAGATTTTATGTAGAAAACAGCAAATCACAAAATAAATTGGTTGTCACAGACTGGGTCACATATGATGAAATAAGCCTGATTTTTAATCACAGCTTTCATTCTTTTACATTACTGTTGGGTGACTTTACAGTATGTCACTCATGAGGTTTGTTTCTGTTGAAATTCAATATACACTGGACTAGAATGTTTGCAATACATGTAAAAATGCTAATTAAAGGCAAAACTGGAGTGATCTCTTTACTTTTTCCGTGGCTATACACACATATGTGTAAGTGCTCTTTATAAACTATACAGGGTCATCCGGGTGCTGCAATCCATCTTGACGGGTTTAGTTTAATATTCACCAATAAAAACAAATATATACCTAGTTAATAACAGAGATTATATTTACAAATGATTTAACCAAATTGCATGTTTGTCTTGTTTGAACGTCGCGCTGGATTAAAGTCGTCAGAAAAAAAAGTCGTCCTTGGATAAGGTTTGTATTTGTAACAAATAATATATTTAAAATCAATATTTCGCGTCCAATAATTTGCTCATGCGGTAACTAACGTTAGCCGTTTAATATGCGGGATATGTAACTTAGGCGCCTACATCCAGCTGGATGTATTCCCCCCGCTTCGCGTCAGGCTCCTGACAGGTTTTACTCTGCGATATCAAGCGGCTATAGCTACATTAACAATTAAGCTACTTACGATATAAAAACAATGGAAAAGAAACCTTCAACTGTAATCTGCTGACGGCCTTTCGCATGCTCATTTGCTTCCCTCAGTGCTTGTGCCTGTATGATTCCACCACCTCCATGCTTGTTTAAACCATCTCTGACAAAACGACGCAGTTAGCCTCGTAAACATTTCAGGCACCGGCTTTAACCACCACGAGAACTCATCATTTTTAAACTTGCACTTACACAATTTAAACTAGCTAGGAGGCTGTGAACTAGCTGTATTTCAACCAGCATTCTGCGACCTGTCTGATGACGCAAGGCACGCAGCTAACGTTACTATATCGCAGGGAAAAAATATTGTTCAATATTCATTTGTTCCGGCAGACTTAAAGATTTTTTGCGAAAATGTGACCAAGATATTTAAGACATGTCGAATCTGAATTTAATACTTTTTAAGACTTTTACAGGCCTTATATTAGGAAAACTTTATTTAAGACTTTTTAAGGACCCGCGGCCACCCTGACATATAATGCAGTCTTAGGCCCCAATGAGAGAGAATGCGTTTTTTGCAGCAAGATGATTTCTTGATTTTGTACCCGATTTTGATGCCAGAGAACACACACACAGCAAAGTCTTAGGTAAACATTTTCTACCAGAGACAAAACATTTAGAAATTCAACCAAAATGGCTGAAAAAAAGGAGACTTAAGAGTAGTATGTTTCTTGGGCTAGAACGAGTTGGGCTGACAATAGCCTTTTATTTAAAAGTACGGTTTCCAAACAATGTTTCTGTATGTGCCGGTTCCATCAGCTTAGTAAACAAATTCACGTCTATTGCGCTGCCCACAGCGACATTATTTGCAACATTGGTAAAAGACAATTGTGCTTATCAACCACATGGGGAACCTGTGAGCAAAAGTTCACTAGTGCCGCTTTAACTCCCCTCACCTGAAGCAACAGAGTGACGCAATGACTGTAGCAGACTGCTGCTTGAGAACTTAACCACCCCTCTGAACAACTCCTCCTTGTCACTGAAGGTGGTCCTGTCATTTCCCCTGTATCTCGTCTCAAGCTGGAAACAAACACAGGAGTGTGTTTATTAAAGCTCAATGATATATGTCAGACATGTATACTTTTATTAGTATGGTACACGAATTATGTGAGATCAGAAATGTATTTTGTCTACATACTCTATACACAGCTATCTCTAGCTTTGGAGTAGGACTGTTCCCAAATGCTTCAGAGGCCAACTGATCCCTTATTTCTTCATAGGTAGCATGTTCCTTTTCAATACAGGGATCTGTATTACAGGTTACAATTTAAATTAAAGCATACATATTGTCTTTAAAACGGTCTTCTTATATTAAATAGCAGCACTATAATGCGATACTATATAAGCTTTCAAGATAACAAAAATATCGAACATATAAAATCTTAAAAGTGATATTAAACGTTTAATAGAGTGTTACATGTATAATTAAACGAATAATATAATGTTAATGTGTTTAGAAAGGGAGTTGCTGCTGTTGTTCGAGACTTACACCTCTAAGTAAATAAGTTTGTAAAAAATGACATTGTGAACATAGCCAAAGAACACTACAATACAAACTGGTTTAAAATACAAAAAACAATGTAAAAAAATTAGGCACAGTTCTTATTAACACATTTTAAATGTAAACTAGTTTTAACAGCATTGTATTTCAATAAACACTTGATGCAAATAATAACCAGGTACATACGAGAGGGACAAGAGTTTCTATCCCTTAAGATCCTTGAGTGATTGTTTGGAAAAACCTATCAATAAAAAAAGTACTGTCAAGTTATGGTAAAAAGTAAAACATGTACCTTGATAAATTAAAAACAAGGTTACCTGCTGATAATGTCTCAGTAGCAGAGTCCTCATTGCAGTGAGACTTCTGTTGCTCAGGTGTGCATCCTTGATTGACCCATGTTTAGTAGATACCATCAAAGCCTACCAGTAAAAACAGCAACAGACACACAGCCAATGTCAAAAAATTACTCATTTCATATAGTATTTAATCCTGATAAAAACAAACAGATCTAACAATGTACAGTCTAACTGAAATAATTGTTTTTGAAAACTAAATATTTAATATTACATTCAATGACAAAGAGGGGAAGGAAGATGGACTACAAATGCAAGAACAAAGTCACCTGATATAGAAGAATCTTGTGTTTGGCCATTAGGTTGCAGATGAACACATAAGACGTATGCAGATGGTGAACAACATATGTTGGCTTGAGGTGATTGGGTTTGCTGAAGTTATCTCCCCAAGCAATCCTTATCCACAAAGCCTCATCCTCATGTTTCTTTATCTTAATGGAAATCTTATAAAACAAGATGTAGGTTAACATCACAAAACAACGATAAAGTAAAACATACATGACACGACACCATTGTCCAAATGCATTTTATGTTGTTGCGCTTACACACGTTCACAAAAAAAACAATGCCGGGCCGGTGGATGGCGATGTCACTTTGAAAGAAACACCATGCCTTTGTGCAAATATTCATAACCAGGTTTAAGCGAAAAGTGTTTTTTTTTAATACATTTTGTCTACGTATATGTCTGTTTTAGTTTGGTGTATGCAAATATCATCATCACTGTCCTTCTAAAGCCAAATTCACAGGTTTTCAGGAAATGGAAAAAACACTGTACTTTATAAATGATTACATACTGTATTGTCAAAGTTGACAAGCACTTTTTAATACTTTATATTGGGTAAATATATACATTTTAAATAACATATGTAAATAACAAAATGAAAATGAAAAATCAATAATATAATTTACATTTGTCAGTTCCTACATTAGTTTTAATATGCAAATTAAATAGATACTTTAACACTTAATTTAGGTAGCAAAATGAAAATGCATTTCCCGGAGTGTGTAAACGAACAGCCAAAACACATAAAAAGTTGTCTGTTTTATTTAAAAATGTTGTCGTGTAAATGGCCCTTGAGACAGCACAGTTAATGAAACTGAAAGGACAATCTGTTTGTGTTATCACTAGGGTTGGGTACTGAACACTTTACTTTTTAAGGGCACTGACTGTATTACCTCGGTACTACTGATTCACATGACATCAATCAATGCCAAATTTCGGTACCTGAAAAGCCATCTGGGCACAGGCAAAGTCATACTGAAAATATAGGCCAAACTAAATTAATTATTCTCGTTTCAATTACATTATGATATAATTACAAATATCACCCTTAGAAAAAATAATCATGGTTTTATTATAGTAATCGTGTAGTAACCATGTTTTTTCCAGACTGATTACTATTTGTATTAGTGTGGTCAGTGTTGGGAGTAATGCATTACAAAAGTAACATTACAGTAATACATTAATTGTTGCTGTACGCTTTAACATAACGCATAACTAATACAATTTTGGTAATATAGCCCATATAATCTCAGTAACACACCTTACACCAACGCATTTTGTATTGTAAAACTAGTATTAGTTTCGCTGGTAGTTTGCTTAATCAACATATTTTAATATTGTGGTAGTCCAGGGATATTATCTGATACAGACAGACAAACATGGTTGTACAGGTATATGCCGATTGGTTGATGCTGTATTTGTCCCGCCCCTCATGTGCTGTGATTGGACGACAGAGTAAAAAGTGACATTGACGAACATAATCATTATGCTATACCACAATAGCCTCCGCTGGATATAAAATAAACAGCAATAAATTAGATTTTATCACTAAAGAAAAAAAATCTAGATTTTATCATTAAAAATGGAAGGTCTCATAAGTTTCTACTGGTATGTGTTGGGTTCTATTGGTCGGATGTTAAATCCTATTGCAATAATGGAATTTGGTAATATTTTTAATGGGAAAAGCTAATGGTTCATTATGGTATTTTAATGGAAACCATTAGAATTTCTGTGATAGTTTGGTCAGCAGGGTTAATAAAAGTAACTCAAAAGTAGTATAACGCATTACAATTCAGAGACCGTATTATTAATAGATGGTAAAAATAAGCTTTGGTGCCGGAGCCGATGGTGTAGTGGACAGTGCTCCGGCATAAAGCGCGGTTGCGCTCCGGGCGACCCGGGTTTGAGTCCCGACTCGAGGTCCTTTCCCGACCCCACCCCCCTCTCTCTCTCCCACCTCATTTCCTGTCCTCTCCTTCACCACTGTCAATAAAAGGCCAAAAATAAATCTTTAAAAAAAAAAAGAATAAGCTTTGGTAGCTAATTATTCTTCATTTAACATGTCAGCAGCCTTGAAGCGAACCACACTGCGGGCTCATGCCATCTATAGAATTTTATCTGCATTGCATCAAATTAGTAATTTTGTATACAAATCCACACTCTAATGAAATATCTTCTAATGTTCAAAAACGGCTTTGAATTCCGTATATACGTAATAATAATACTAGATACAGAACAAAATAATTGTTTTTGAAGTAAATGGCACTTCCGTCTGTATATGCATATGTGTAAGGGAGAGGTGGAGCTGGTGCTAAATGCAACTAATGTCTTAAAAGATAATATTTGGACATTTCGGATAGGGAGCGCATCAGTGGACAGAAAATGACATGCACGCTGTGTGATTCGGGACTGCGTGTAATCTCGCTTTTCTCTATTCTCTATTATAAACTTCAGAGCGTGCAACTCATGCCAGAATGATTAGTAAAATGTCAGTAAAGGTCTTAACATAATTTAACTTTGGGATGTACTGATGGTCATAGAAACACGAGAAACATATGAATGCATGCATACTGTTAATGTACTGCACATTATACATTCTTCGTAGTCAAATTATACACAAAAAACTGATTAATACGATCTCTCTAACACTTATCAGACAAAATGTTATTATACATTCAATCAACATGTGTTTGCAAATACATCTGCTTCCACGCATTCAAACTAACTGACAGTTTGGAACTATTGAGCGCTCCATGAACCATGTGACCAAGCAGCGGCGAGATCAAAGTGTGTTTTAACGGTTTTAATAAGACCCAAGAAGCAGTGGGTTACAGTGCATTTTATAACAGCTAAGGGCGTTCTTGGGGCTTATTGCTTTTATAAAATGGTTAATCCACATGCGTAGAAAGGTTTCATAAAATAAAGTAAATAAAGTGATAATTAGGCTATGTAATGCGGTCAGCATTTATAAATCGTGGTATTTTATAACGGCTTAGAACTCGGCTCAACCAATCAGAATCAAGGACCGTTTCAAAATGAGAATCACTCTATCTTTCTTTCATTTGTTTTATGAATTAAGCATCTTTTATCTTTAGTTGTAACATTGTTGTTATCCAATGTAAGCAAAGTCGGTGGACTATTATTACAGAGATGAGAATATTGGGAACTTTCTATGCATATGCAAATTAGACTTTTGACCAGTGGCATCGCTAGGCCCTTTTTAGGTGGGCTTTAGCTAGCTTAGACCCCCTAAAACCCCCTTTGTTATAAATTCAGTTTACATAATATGATGAGGCAGCGATACAAGACACTTACCCAAAATGTTCATGATGATATTGTAGTGCACAGAAATATGTAATTAATGATGAAGTGCTGTTTTATTTATCTGCACCGCTAGTTATAGAGAACTGAAGGTAGTTTAATGCCCGGTCCACACATACTCTGCGTGCAGTGCGTATTATTTTACGTGCCCATGTTAATGGATTAGATCATTTACACAGCACACGGATGAGGTGCGGTCCGTCCGTTGCGCAACTCGTACATAACTCTACAATACAAACTGTATACGCACTGCACGACGGGCAGATTAGTTAGTTCGAACTGGTGCGGCTGTGTTATTCAGTTCCGAGTAAACAGAAGTGTACCTAGAAGCTCTTTGTAAGTCTGTTCTTCAGACACTGCAGTATTTGTATTATTAATTTAAAACATATTTTGGACATTGTGTATATTGTGAGACAGCGATCCAGCTTATCAGAATTAAGGGAAACATCATATTATGTTATTCCTTCTACTAAATAATTACTCAGCAGTTGATTGTGACATTTATTATATGGATTTGTGGCTGATGTCATTTTGAATTATAAATGTTGCAAATTGATCAATTAATGTGAAATTAATTTAAATAACATGTCTTTATTCTGCACATTCTTTTTTATTTTAGTGATGTATACAGTATGTAGTGCTTAGAAAGTGGCTAGCTATATATATATATATTAGGGGTGTAACAATACGCAATAAATAATAAATGACAGAATAATGACCTAAATGACCTAGAATCGCCCTGCTTTTGACATTTCCTCACCATCGCTGTCATTTAAAAAAATAATGTCTATGCATGTGTTATGGTTACTTTCGATTTGAGTGCATTCTTCAGTTTAGTGTAATTTTGGTACTGAGGCCCCATTGGGGGGGTCAGAGACCCAGGCGACTGCCCGTTTCGCATGTAGGATGGGCAGGCCCTGCCAACAGTAAATCATCTCACGAAGTCTTGAAAGAAAGTTATTACTGACATGTGCATTAGAACAGACAAACATGATAAAAAAAAATAATGGAAAGACGTGACTGAGGCTGGCAAGGTTAAGATGCAGTCTGAAGCTGTGGACAGTGTATAGACTCATGCACAATTAGCATGTATGTTTTGTATGAACATTATATGGGTAATTGCTGTTAAAATAGTTTTTGTGGACTATTTAAGTTTTGAGCACTTAAAAGTCTGTTGTTTTATGGTATATTATCTAATGGTGGAGGCCTCATGGTTTAGGTTATTTATTATTGTTTCATTCTAAATGCCATTCCAGCATCTAAGGCTATATTCATGGCAAGAACTAGTCAATCTATACACAAGTCGATTCCACACACGCCTCGGGGGAGGGACAATTTGGGATCCTCTATTCCAGGGGTCTCCAACCTATTTGTAAGCGAGGGCTACCTTAAGAGATAAAATCATCTAGAGGGCTACTTGTTGATAAAATACTTATAAACTTTAAACATGTGATGCATTATTTTTTGGCTCACAGGACCAAATTGAGTTCTTTCACTATGTTTTGCATTTGAATATATTAAAGCTTTAAACAAGTGCTAATATTAACATTTCATGATAATGTAGCACTTGCCTGCTCGATATAGTCATAGATTATATTAAGCGTTATTGTTGAGCTCTGTGTCTGGCGGGCACCTTAAAGAGTTCATGCGGGCTACCACGTTGGAGACCACTGCTCTATCCTATCCTGCATGTCTTTGGGCTGTGGGAAAAAACTGGATTAAACCCACGCTGACACAGGGAGAACATGCAAATTCTACACTTGAACCGGGGACCTTCTTGCTGCGAGGCAACAGTGCCTACCACTGAGCCATGGTTTAGGTAAATTATTCATTGAAATGTGAACGTACCCAACCCCAGTTTTGTTACATATTGCGTGATACTGTAATTACATGTCTGATAACTCCCTGTAAGTGTGCTTTAAACTGCTCTTTAAACTGTGTGAACTCCACAAAAAGTGCATCATCTGTGGAGAAAAGAAAAAGAAATAGCACAGCAATTTATTTAACATACAATTCTGTGCTAATTTTACCACACATTCTTTAAAATCAAACTCATAAAATCATACGTAAAACCTCTTACCTTGTGCCTCAATGAGCTGACATGTATGCCACGTTTCTTTACCCGGGTTTTCTATATGGTCTAATGGATTAATATATATATATATATACATTGTAACAATCTTATTAAAGAACAAAATGTAAAACCTACATGTCTGTAAAATGTTAAGTTCAGGAACATTGTGAAAGACTAGGGCTATGCGGATGTCATATGTCTGCAATTATTTTAGAAAATATTTGTGGATCACTTACTGATCATCTCCAAATTGGTTATGTGCTTCAGGTTCAATCTTCTCTCCTATAACACAGAATAAGAAAGTGATTTTCACAACACAGGGTATTCCACCATCTAAGTGAGATTCCAAACAGAAGGGAGCGAACATGTTCAGGCACTGTGAACAGCGGGGGAATAAGTGAACATCGATACATCCCTACTGAAAATGGAGAGCGAAAAGACTTCCATTGAAAACAAGGCTGGCTCACATTGAAAATGAATGACTTCCAGCCACTTTGACGCTCTGGCCAAACCCTCTTAATCATTCATCACAATTGTTAAAACCAAAGAATATAGTTCTGATGTGCAGCAAAATATTGTTGAGCTACACAAAATAAAAAGTGGATTTAAAAGGAAATGGTTAAAACAATACAAATTCCCATTTCCAACATCAGAGCAATAATTATGACGTTTTAATGGACTGGAGATCTGCCTTAATGAGAATGTGTCTATTGTCTTAATGCACAGCAAAGAGAAGATTTTGAGTGGCCAAAGACTTGTTAGATCTTCCATTAGCACAGTGGATCAAAACAAACTTTCAAATCAACAAAAATGTGTCACTGAACACGAAATCAAGATCCTACCATCCCAGTTCCCTGATCTGAACACTATAGAAAATAAGTGGGATGAACTTAAGAAGAGGGAGCATCAACATTTGAAAGATCTGGAGAAATTCTTTATGGAGGAATGAACTCGAATGACTCTCAATGTATTCTCAAACCTCATCAGACTGAAAAGAAATGAATGTTTATCTTACAAATGAAAAATAATTAAATACAAGGGTGCCAATAATTGTGGCCAACATGTATGGGAGAAAAACATTTTTTTTCACAATGTGATATTCCCCACACTTCCAATTGTTTTGCATAATGAAATGTTAGAATTTTGTAGATTTTCTAAACTAAAGATCAAAACGAGAAACCATGCAGATTTATTTTTACAGCCTTCTTTCCTCATATTTACAAAGCCAATATTTCTGTCCATGACTTTAGATATATAACGTATATACATAACAAAACGCCTTAGAAAGCATACAGTTTACGGATGACACATATCTGATAAATAAATACCTACATTAAACTGTAAATATGGTCAGCAGAAAACTTTACATTGTAAATAAAAAAAAGTTGGTTCACGGAGGAGGATCCTAACGTTACTCAACCCCTACAGCATTGAAAAGAGAGAGAGAAAAAACATTTGTGTATGTAACAAATCCTTACTTAGTTAATGTATTTCAGTGAATGTAACGTTATCTCACCTCGCAGAGACTGATGATGTTTTCCACTATAGTCCATTTGGGTCTCGTGTAATCCAGTGCGTGTAGCTGATCTGCTGTTAAACAGTTCCAATTTTTTAAAAGATCATCGATATTTCTGGTAGGTATTTTTTTGAATATCTTGCGTAAAACAAATCTAGTTTGTTCGTCCATTGTTTGATTTGTCAAACCGCTAAAAAAAAATCAAACAGAGTTGAACCGGAACATCCGGAACAACGAGTGACAAATGACATAGAAGTCATTGCAAAAAAAAAAACATGATCGAAGCATTCGGCATTATTATGTCAATTTTTTATAATTATATAAAATAATTTATATTGTTTACAAGATGTTTAATAGTTTTAGTAATAGTAATAGTTTTAAATCGAGTTGATCTTCTGCATAGACATATTCAATAAAGTAGGCTAAATGGTTGGATACCACAACTGATAACAAACATAAGACAATAATACAACATTTACTGTAGGGGTCATAAAATTACTGATAACTTAATTTTTGCGCTTTTCTGTATACTGTGCTATTGTCCAGCTGGCATTTTCACCCCAAATGGTGGCCGTGCCACCGAAGACTGTTTCCCAAAACGCGAGTTTCGCCTCTTGGTATCACTCTTTATACACGGGTATCTTTATAAATACGCTGTCAAGAGCATGCCAAACCAACAGGTGGCTATATAACCCTAACAGTAAAAATCCTGCAGATACATTCTTAAAAACGTTCACTAGCACACATAAAAATACTGTAATGCACTATGTTTACTATATATAGTATAATGCAGTATATTATGGAAATTATATATTTTTCATGTATATTACAGTATTATGTTGTATTAACTTGTGAATTGACAAACTGTGGTAAATAATACAGTATCATTTAGGCCTTCTATGGTGATGTTCAAAAACACTATTTTACTACAATTTAGTTTAGCAAATGCTATATTGCATACTACAGTATTTTTATAATGTGTTAGTGTAAAAGATTGCAATTGACACCGATTCACGGGATTTTTTGGTATATTGTGGGACAAAATACATGTCTGCAGTTTTATCTGATGTCCACAAGAGGTCCTCAAACACCACAGAACAACGTCTGTGAAGGACGTGGCAAGTTTTATTAGTAATATTTATAAACAGGCTAAATGTTTTGACGCTCTTAACGTTAGCATATGATTGCGAGGGGGGCTAAATCGCTTACGGGCTAAATAGAACATTCAAAGACGATATATGTTAATTGGCAAATGGGCACTTGGAGTTTGGCTATATGCGGCTATAGCTGGTACTATTATTGCTTTGCAATGACTGGTGAGATAAAGTGCTTTACTATCCGAATTAGTTTTTAAAGTCTCATCATTCGTCCTCAGGCTAAAAAAAAATCCGTCACAGCAAACAGCGTTCACGTTGTGCTAAAATTGCTCATGAGGTCACACTGAAGCCACCGCGCCGCCATGTTGGTTTGCCCAAACATTTTATTAAATAAATAGGAAGTTGTCACATAATTATTACCAGTCACCACTTTTGTATTTGTAGTAGGCTATTCCAGTACATTTTTACAATGCAAATGTCATCTTAAGCATGTAAATGATTATTATTTAGAGAAGTTTTCCATTTTATTGGATATTGAGTGAGTTACAATCTTCCTTTCAATAGTTACATTACCACGGACGAGACACCTCAACATATGACATGTGCTTATTCTGAAATCTAAATACAGACTGTATGTGTTGTTAAAGTTTGCTCATGTTTACTCATGTGCCATTACAACAGTGTGCAACACTCACCTTAATGATTTCTATACATCGCTATTCTACCTGAAATAAACATAAACACTAATAAAAAACCATAAGAAATAACAAGTAGGCTAATTAAACATACATGTGAACTAATAACTAATCGTGTACCTGCTATGCTGCAAAATAGAATATTTTATTTTGATTGTAAGTCAATGTATACTTACATATATCAACATGTAAGTATACATGGGCATATCAACATATAAGTTGGGCATATCAACATGGCAGCGCAATCACTTCCGGTAGCTTCAACTCCTGCCATTGGCTTAGCGTCAGTGTCGGTGCCACGAGCGGGCCCTAGGGGGCATGGCCCGCTCACTTCAGTCACTGTGCCCCCTCACTTTTTGAAATGATAATAAACAAAATTATTTTTAAAAACGTTTGGAAAATGGGCCCAAGTATGACGTCTGTTTATTTATTTGTCAACAGACTTGACAAACAATAATGTCTTGCGCAGTACTTGGCTACAGTACATGCGCTGTTCAAAAACACAAGCTGGAAAAAAATGTTACTTTAAACTAACTTAATTAAATTATGGACAGTGGTTCCACATAACAGAAATATGTTATCTCTATTAAATACTTAATGTATGAGTAACTGAACTGAATTGAGTAAACCTAAACGACCATGTCAAAATAACGTCCAAATAACTTGAATGAATTAAGTTCATCCTACTAAAAGTATTTAAGTAGAGACAACATGTTTTCATTACACTTTCTGCTGCCAACTTTGAATAACGTGTCTGAAATGCCATTTCACCAAAAACATGACAGCCTGTATCTCCACTGTATCAATATTCGCAGAAAGATTTCACAGTCCGCGTAATGGTTAACAGTATATGCCAGTTTCTTTAAGCAATAGGCTACATACAGAAACGTTGCCGGTGGACGCGAGCTCGCTTTTTAGTGTTGGTATAATGATGTGATGGTTCCCTATCGAGAGCGGTCTCTCGACATTGCAGAAGCATCTGCTATGGGAACTCCTCCCCTCTCACCTCTCCTGAAGTCTTATTGGATAACGCCAGTGAAACTGGCAAATTGTCGACGCACAACCGTATGCAAATACTGTCGACCGAGAGAGTATAAATACAGTGCACAGCGACAATACCTCAGAATCTTCTCTTTCACGCTGCCATCGTTGATTCGTCTGAAGCTTATTCTTCATCCGATGGCCGCCTTCTGCTGTCTTTGCGCGGGTCCCATGGACCCGCTGGATACACACGAGCACTGCATCGCCTGCCTGGGCCTGGCCCATGCTGAGGCGGCGTTCGGTGAGTCTGATTGCGCGCACTGTGCGGACCTGCCGGCGCGCGTCTTGAGGACTCGCAGGAACGTTGCTCGAGGAGTGGTGAGGCCCACTGCCGCCTGCGAGCCGCTGGTGGGCCCTCCCATGCCACGTGGTGGCGGCGACGACCCGGCTCGGGGCCGCTGTCCTCTGCCGTCACCTCGTTCCCCAGTCCTTTTCACCGAGGAGAGTCTTCGTCCCCCGTCTGCTGTTGCGGATGCCATTTCCTTTGGCTTCGACGTGGACGACGACGACTCAATGTCCATCTCGGCCTCGGTGAAGGACTGGGCGGAGTCGGAGCGGGACCGCACCGACTCGGTCAGCGCCCCAGACCTCCAAGAAGAGTTCGTGAGGGTGCTGGAAAAGGCCGTTAAGGAGCTCGACCTTAGCTGGAGCGGCCCAGAGGAGCCGGCTAAAAGCAAGCTCGATTCGTGGTACTTCCAAGCGGGCCGCCGTCAGGCTGCACCGAAGAGAAGTACGCCGTTTTTCCCTGATGTGCACGAGCACGTGGTGAAGTCGTGGTCTGCCCCTCAATCGGCGCGAGTCCACGCCGCCACACAGGCCATGTTTGCCCACGTGGACGGGGCTGAAGCTCACGGTTATACCCGTATGCCGCCTGTGGAGGATACCCTCGCGGCTCATCTCTGCCCATCCTCGTCTTCGCTGAGCGCGGGACAAGGTCTGCCGTCTAAACCGTGCAGGTTTACCGCCCACCTCGCCGACAAGGCGTACACCTCCGCCGGGGAAGCGGCCTCCGCGCTGCATGCTATGGCGGTTCTGCAGGTATTTCAAGCGAAGATCCTGCAGACGCTGGACGGAGGTTCCCTGGATGCGGACGCTGTGAAGGACCTGAGGGCGGCGACGGACTTCGCGCTGATGGCGACGAAGCGCACAGCACAGGCAATCGGCAGGTCGATGGGCTTTATGGTCGTCCTTCATCGCCATTTGTGGCTGACGCTGGCGGACCTAAAGGACGCTGACCGGAAGTCGCTGCTCAATGCTCCCATTACTCCCTCTGGTCTCTTCGGGGATGTCGTTGAGTCGGTGTCGGAGCGCTTCGCGGAGGCGCAGAAGCGCGCGAAAGCCATGAGTCATGTGCTTCCTCGACGTTCGTCGCAACCGGCGCCGAGGGCGCGATCCTCGTCTGCTTCACGCTCGTCTTCTTTTAGGCCGGCTAAGCAGCCCGCTGCCGCGGCTCCGGCTCCCCGGGATCCTGGACCGGACGTCCGGCCTAAGCAGTGGTCTGCCCCAGCTCGGAAGAAGTACGGGCAGAAGAGAGGTCGTCCGGGCAATGGCGGTTCGTCTTCAGCTGCCAAGCCGTCTTCCTGACGGATCTGCAGGGAGGAGAGAGTTAATGAGCGGACCGGTGTTCAAGCGGTGCCGTTTGCATCTTGTTTCCCCCGCTGTTACGGGCGATTGTTGCAATGCTCTAAATGTTGTACATGTAAATGTATTAAAAGCACTTACCTCCTCACAAAAAGAGCTCTCTCCCCTTCACTCACGCCACGCTGTGTCTCCCGCCCTGCCACGGTGCAGCGCGAAGCCACACTTGAATTATGCTATAACCGGCAACCCCTCACCCACGGTTGCACCTGTGGGCGAGCGGTGGCCGGGGCCGCACACGCTTCACATTCCCCCGACACTGCAGTTAGCCTCGCTGGGGCAGAGCGTGTCTCCGCAGTATCAGCAAGCTGCATCGCCCGAGGTAATTCGGCCGCTGTGCATGTTTCTGAGTGCGTGGAGAGCCATTCCGGGTATCTCTCCGTGGCTGCTGCACGTGATAGAACACGGGTATTCCCTCCAATTCAGACGCAGGCCCCCCCGCTTCAGCGGCGTTGTCCCGTCACTTACATTACCGCGCAACGCTCCGGTCTTGAGACAGGAGATTCGCAGCTTGCTCGACAAGAGAGCGATAGAGCGAGTGCCTCCGAGCGAGACGGGGTGCGGTTTTTACAGCCGGTATTTCGTGGTGCCCAAGAAGGATGGGGGACTCCGTCCTATTCTGGATCTGAGACCCATCAATCGAGCGCTTCACAAGAGGGCGTTCAAAATGATTACGCTAAAGCAGATCCTGGCACAAGTTCGTCCCGGGGACTGGTTTGTGTCCGTGGATCTGAAGGATGCATATTTTCACATTCAGATAGCCCAGCGCCACCGACGCTTCCTGCGGTTCGCTTTCGAAGGAGCAGCGTACCAGTTTGCTGTGCTTCCTTTCGGGCTGGCATTGGCTCCGCGCACGTTTTCGAAGTGCGTGGACGCAGCGCTTTCCCCTCTCAGGGCAAGAGGTATGCGCATTCTGAACTATCTGGACGACTGGCTGCTTCTGGCCCATTCACGAGATGTGCTTGTCAGCCATACGCAAATGCTGCTTCGTCACTTGTCATCCCTGGGGCTGAGGGTGAATGTGCAGAAGAGCAAGCTTACGCCGAGTCGGTCCATAACGTATCTAGGGGTATGTTTCGACTCGGTGGAGATGCGCGCCCGCCTCTCTCAGGAGCGCTTGGAGTCCATCTCCGCTGCACTGCGCGCTTTCGGTCTGGACCGGTCCGTCCCGCTGAGGGTGTTTCAGAGACTTCTGGGACTGATGGCGTCAGCTTCATCGGTCTGCCACCTGGGTCTTCTGCACATGCGACCGCTGCAGCTGTGGCTAAAGACTCAGGTTCCGCGGAGAGCATGGTCCTCGGGTCGTGCTCGTGTGCGGATAACTCACAGATGCCTCAGCGCTTTGAAACCATGGCGCGACGTGAACATGTTCGACCGGGGAGTTCCCCTGGGGCTTGTGACGATGCGTACGGTGGTAACGACGGATGCGTCTTCCTCGGGCTGGGGTGCAGTGTGCGAAGGAAGCCCGGCGTCGGGTCTATGGTCGCCGTCTCTGAGCAGATGGCACATAAATCGGCTGGAGCTGCAGGCGGTGTTCCTAGCTCTGCGAACTTTTCTACCGCAGCTGGCGCAGCGTCATGTACTGATTCGCACAGACAACACGTCCGTGGTTTCGTACATCAATCGCCAGGGAGGGGTTCACTCCAGACCCCTTTTCGAGTTGGCTGCGGAGCTTCTGCTGTGGGCGGACCGGCACCTGCTCTCCATCAGAGCAGCGCATATCCCCGGTCGTTTGAACTGCGGAGCGGACATGCTCTCGAGGGGCGGTCTTTCCCAAGGGGAATGGAGACTTCACCCCGACTCGGTGCAAATGATCTGGGATCGCTTCGGGAAGGCGGAAGTGGATCTGTTCGCGACGAGCGAGAACGCGCATTGTCCGCTGTTCTTCTCGCTGCCACGCTCCCCCGGGGAGATGGACGCTCTGACGGCGCGCTGGCCGGACACCCGGCTTTACGCGTTTCCTCCGGTGAAGATTCTGCCCCTTGTGTTGTGCAAGATCAGGGAGGAGAGTGCGTCGGTGATCCTCGTTGCTCCGTTTTGGCCGAATCAACCGTGGTTTCCGGACCTGAGAGAGTTGCTGGTGGCCTCTCCGTGGAGCATTCCCCTCAGGGGAGACCTGTTATCTCAGGTGAACGGATCGATTTGGCACCCCAACCCGGAATTGTGGAACCTCCATGCCTGGCCGCTTCAGGGGTTATAGGCCCCCTCCCTCAGAGGGTGCTTGACACTATTTCGGAGTCTCGGGCGCCTTCCACTAGACGCTTATATGCTCTGAAATGGGATGTATTTAAGAAGTGGTGCGCTGACTGCGGTGTAGACCCGGTGTCATGTCCCGTGTCTGATGTTTTGCGCTTTTTACAATGCAGGATGGATAATGGTGGCCTCCCGTCCACGCTGAAGGTTTATGTGGCTGCTATCGCTTCGTTCTCCTTCTTGCCCTTGCTTCGGCCAAACGCATTGGGGATTTACGAGCGCTTTCTATCGGCGCGGATTTCATTCGTTTTGGGGCCGGCGACTGCAGCGTTACTCTCCGGCCAAAAGCGGGTTATGTGCCTAAGTCCCTGTCTACCGCGTTCAGAGAGCAGGTTATTTCATTGCCCGCTTTGTCTTCTGAGTCGTCTGCCTCGGGTGATGCGGACGCTCAGAGGGCTGTGTGTCCGGTTAGGACTTTGAGGGCTTACATTGATCGAACTGCCGGGTTTCGGCTGTCGGACCAGCTCTTCGTGTGCTACGGCGGGGGGACTAAAGGTCGGGCTGTCTCGAAACAGAGGCTCTCTCACTGGGTGGTGGACGCTGTCAACCTGGCGTATGAGAGTCAAGGGCAGGCCTGCCCTTTTGGTGTCAGGGCTCATTCTACTAGGGCTATTGCCTCTTCGTGGGCTTGGGCTAGAGGCGCTTCTATTAAGGACATTTGCTGTGCAGCTGGCTGGTCTTCGCGGAACACCTTCGCCAGGTTCTACAAGCTGGATGTATCCTCCTTAGCCTCACATGTCCTCTCGGTGAGTACGGACAGCTCATTGTCTCCTAGTTGCTGATCGCTTATCTTGTGCAGTTGTTACCGTGTTACTGTTGACTCTGTGCTTGGTGTTACTGGACTTACATTATATCTGCCCGGATTCCGTGCTGTCTCTTACACATTGCAGTAGCCGCCGTGTTCATCGCGCGTCAGCCTTGCAGGCGTTTTTCGCAGATTCTGAGGTATTGTCGCTGTGCACTGTATTTATACTCTCTCGGTCGACAGTATTTGCATACGGTTGCGCGTCGACAATTTGCCAGTTTCACTGGCGTTATCCAATAAGACTTCAGGAGAGGTGAGAGGGGAGGAGTTCCCATAGCAGATGCTTCTGCAATGTCTCGTTCCCGCTTCTCAGGGAACCGAGGTTACGACAGTAACCGGAGACGTTTTCCTAGACATAAAGCTCTACTGGAGAACATTTTTTTGTCACTTTTTCTTCAAAGCCTGCTTTTGACACATATCCATCTAAATTAATAATCTTTATTTATTAACTTCCACTGAATGTTATGTACGATCTGTGTATTTAAAAAAAAATGTTATACAACATTTGCTATAATAAGCATTTTAATTAGCCTTTCACTGTCTTTCATACAGTATGCTTTAGTTCAGTTCAATTTATACGTTTTAAAATGCTATGCAAAATGTGCAATGCTGTCCTCGAAATTGACATTTAGAATTGTTAAATTTGAGACTTCAAATGCATGTGCGCACCGGATAAAAATGGACGCGCGTTGCGTCTACAACTCGCAGGTAATTGAGCACCGGACACGTATATGATGCAGGCATGAGCTCACAAGTTCAAAGCCGTAATAGACGATGGGTTAAATATGATTTTTATTCTGTTTTATTTCAAAATGTGTGGTTCTTAAACATTAATCAGCGAATAGGCAGTGCTGACGCGCACATGGCGGATTTCTTTGCACACTCCGTCAATGTGCGACATGTGCCGCTTTCACAAGCATGATTTGGTTACATTGCATATAGAGCCGTTTTCCCACCATTATCAATGTAAATGAATACACTGTTAAAACTTAAACTTTAAAATAATACTGGGGCACGATGGAGTGCCACTTAATAACACCAGAAGAGCAGCACACCGATACAGAGCAGAGCGACACCGTCAAAATATGCCGTGCGTCAGCCTCGGAGAGCACCGGCCCATTTTAAACCCTGACCCCCCCAACTGAACATAGCGGCCCCCTCACTTTGTGTGCCTTAGCGTTCTATGAGCAATCCAGTCATTATATAGATCAGTGGTTAAATCCAGGTGTGGATTCCGTGGATTTTAGCCAAGTACACACACACACGTGAAACGTAGCGTGACAGATTTTTTTAGTTTGAGGACGAGTGATTTGAAACACGTTAAACTTAACCAACAGCGGAGGAGTTCGAGTAATATAATTTAGCTAAACGATTGCCATGTGAGCACTGCCGCCAACGAGCCGGCCCAGGAGCCCCGTTCTCGAACCTCACTCCCCAGTCCTTTTCATTGAGGAGAGCCTTCATCCCCCCCCCCCGCCATCGCAGACGCCGTTTCCTTCGCTCTCAGAGGAGGACAACGACTCTATTTCCATCTCGGACAAGGGCTGGGCGGAGTGGGACCGTCCCAACTCAGAGAGCACCCCGAGGGTCCTTAAAAAAGCCATTAAAAACCTATACTGGAGCTCCCCGGAGGAGCCAGCTAAAAGTAAGCTTGACTCCTGGTACTTTAAAGCGGGCCGCCGTCAGACAGCACGGAAGAGGAGTAAGCCTTTTTCCCAGATGTCCCCGATGTGAAAGACCCCTCAATCAGCGTGGGTTCACGCTGCCACGCAGGCCATGTTCGCCTAAGTGGACAGGAGCATGCCCCCCGTCATTGGGCGTGGAGAAAGGTGTACCGTCGAAGCTGATGGTGACTAAACACACCACGCAGTCTCTCCTCAATGCTCCTATCACTCCCTTCAGCCTTTTCGGTGACGTCGTGGAGTCTGTGGTAAAATGCTTCGCTGACGCACAATAGCGAGTGTAACGGGTTGAAAATAATAATACATTTACTGAATTTTCACTAAAATCCTTCAAAGAATTGTCTTTATTTCTGTTTATCTTATGCAACTTGCAAGATTTTTGTTAACATTATGTTTGGGGGACTTGTATTTTGACACTCTCCGCTGTATTATTGACGCTGGTTGGCCCTACTCTTTAGTTCGCGCTGTGAGCACTTGGGAGAGGTAAGCGGGTTATGAGCTCTCTTTGAAAGTGTTTAAATTCATCTGATATGAGTAAAGTATGATTATATATCGATGTAATTTGTGTTATTAGGGGACATACAATGTTTTATCGTTTGTTTTATATGTGGATGGCATTAATCAAGAAATGTATTGGCATGTCATATGGATGAGTGTAGAGTGCAGGATGACAATTGATTTTTGATAATTCACAGACCATTTGGCGAATAAACCTCCTGGAGATCTCGGGATCTATAGTTGTCCAGTCTTCTTTGCACACATACACACACAACACAGAGCTGTGACAGCGAGCTGGAAGCGAGCAAAAGCCGTCTGCAAGAGCTCGCTCCTCGTCTGCGTCTCACTCCATACAGAGACCGGCTAAGCAGCTTGCCATTCCCGCTCAGACGTCCCGTGGTTTCGAAACAGACGTCCGACCTAATCAGTAGTCGGGACCCGCTAGTAAGAGACACGGACCGAGGAGAGGCCCTTGCAGGGATGGCAGATCGTCCTCAGCTGCCAAGCCGTCTTCATGACGATCTTGCAAAGAGGAGGAGAAAGTTTGTGAACGAGCTGGCTCTGAAACGCTGCTGCTTGCATCATATTTCCCCTGAGGTAGCTGCGAATATTGCAATGTTCAAAGTGTGATTTGTGTAAAAGCAATTAAAACACATACTTACTCACAGTAGAGGTCTTCACCGGTCCAAAAATCTGTACCCGAACCCGAAGAGACCCGTGATTGTGCTACACAGAACCGACCCGGACCCGTGCAATATTTTAAAAGTTGGACCCGAACCTGTGAAGACCCGAGAAATGCCATAAATTTACTACCTGGACCCGATGCGGACCTGACAATTATTTAAAAATTGGACCCAAACCCGACCGGAAAGACACAGACCCTGGACCTGAACAGCACGAATTCCACAACAAGTTGCAAAAATAAAAGTTTTTGTCTTACCTACTGTAACTTATTAGCCTACTCCCACGTACCGCGTTGTGGTGCTATCCTCATTGGTAATGTGCTAATGTGTTCCTTTCTAGCCAATTGAACGAACATGCTTAATCCACTCATTATTCCAGCTTCATGTTAGCAGCATTACTTTGCTATTATCTATGTGCTCTGAGCCGAGTCTGAACAAAAATTTAAGATATAAGAATGCGGTTAATTTATATCAATATAAACATGATTTATATCTTAAATAAGATTGCAAAGCGCAATGGTGGAAAAAGTCCCGCCTTCTAAATAAAAGAGCCAATCGTCACTGCTGAAGCTCCGGTTGCCATAGAAACATGACGTGCACAACATGTGCGTTTGTTGCCTGTCCAGCGAGGAGCAATCGAAGCAAAACATCATGTAACTCACACAGTGCTGAATGACACTGATCACAGCGGGTGTTCTCCGATCGGCTCGTGGAGGGCATGGTCCTCATGGTCCAATCGTTCTGGTCACGCACAACTGCATCAGCGCTCTTAGGCCGTGGCGCAACCCGAGGATGTTCAATCGGGGAGTCCCTCTGGGGCTAGTGACGAAGCGCACAGTGGTTACAATGGATGCATCATCCTCGGGCTGGGGAGCGGTGTGCAAAGGCATGCCGGCATCGGGTCCTTGGTATCAGTCACTGAGCAGATGGCACATGAATCATCTGTCCCTAGCTCTAAGTGTTTTTCAGTTGCAGCTGGAACAGCGACATGTGCTGAGTCACACCGACGTCTGTGGTCTTGTACATAAAGTTGTATGCTTTTCCTCCGGCGAAGGTTTTGCCACTTGTCTTGAGCTTCGTTGCCCCGTTTTGGCTGAATCAGCCCTCGTTTTCGGACCTGAGAGAGTTTCCCCTCAGGAGAGACCTGCTGTCTCAAGTGAACGGCTCGATATGGCACCCCAACCCAGAGTTTTGGAGCCTTCATGCGTGGATGCTTCATTTAAAAATATTTTTATATACTTTAAAAAATGTATATACTTTCAAAGTTTATATACTCTCAAATGGGGAGTGTTTATGAAGTAATGCAGTGTTAACGATATCGACCCGGTGGCCTGTCCCATGTCTGATATTTTGCAATTTCTGCAGCACAGGTTGGACAATGGGAGCTTCCCATCCACGCTAAAAGTTTATGTGACTGCTATCGCCTCGTTTCATTTTCCAGTCGATGGGCAATCGATTGGTAGACACACGCTGGTGACAAGTCTTTTATTCTCAGTTGGGGGAGTTGTGGCCTAATGGTTAGAGAGTCGTACTCATCCCAGTACCGGCAGGTAACAACTGATGTGCCCTTGACGTTTGCTCCCCGGGCGCTGCAGTGATAGCTGCCCACTGCTCCTGGTGTAAGTGTGTTTGTTCACTATTCACTGGTTGGGTTAAATGCAGAGGTCACATTTCGGGTATGGGTCACCATATCTGACAAATAGGTCAATTTCACTTCACTTTCACTCCTTCTGTGCCACCGTGGGACCTAGCGTTGGTACTGCGGGCTCTCTCCCTTCCCCTTTTCGAGCCTTTGCAAGCATTTCTGTAAGGGAGCTCTCTCTGAAAGCCATTCTCCTTCTCGCCCTTGCTTCAGCTAAGCGCATAGGAGATTTACAAGCGCTCTCAGTAAGCGCAGATTGCATTTGTTTTGTAACTGACGACTGCAGCATCACTCTCCGACCGAAATCGGGTTATGTGCCAAAGTCTCTGTCTACCCCGTTTAGAGCGCAGGTCATTTCTTTGCCCGCTCTGTCTTGTGAGCCATCTGCAAGGATCCGGCTGGAATATTAATACAGTAGTGAAAGAATATGGTTTAAAGAGATTTGAGTAGAGCCCAAATATGGTATGGGGTAATGTATGAAGGTAAAATGATGCCAAAAAGATTTGCATGTGCAGGATAATATTTGTGAAAGTGTACGTGACATTGCAAGCATAAAATAAATTTGCATGTGCAAAAAGTTTTGTAAAGGTGTAAATTAAGCTGCAAGCGAAAGAAAACAAGTTTTGCAGCATTGTACCGTTTTCGTAAGTGCATGTCATGTGTTGCGAAACTGCAACTTCATATTAACGAATAAATAAATATGATCTGTATTTTTCTGACCTCCGTTTTTCCACGCTTACACTTTTGGCTTTATTTTCGCTGAAATAAAGCCAAAAGCATTGCGAGTCTGTAAACAGAGGAGTGTGTGCAAAAACATTGGTGTTATGAACTGCAAAACAGATTCACCGCGCAGAACCTTTGTGTATGTAAAATAAATCTGTAGCAAATGTGTAAATCTTTTGTATCTACACTTACAGTTTTGGCACGATTGTCTCACTCATTTGAGGGGAGGCGGGGCTACCCTCTTGTGACCAATCAAATGGGGTTCCTGATGACTCATCGTTTTCTCTTATCTTATTGGTTCAATAACTCACCAGGCAGATGTCAGAAATGGCACTTTAATGCATGCACATAGACAAATATAGAGATTTAATACTTAATATATACAGGATTCTTTAACCATTGAACTATCCCGACTACCATGAGCCCGAGGTGGCCCTGGGCTTCAAGGTTTGCCATCCAGTTTGGTACAGAAAACCCAACAACAATGAAACAAATGTTTATATATGTTTAATATATGGGTCCCATAGCCTATACAAGGCCTCTTAGACAAGGCTCCTGGTCTGTGAGGACTCCTTGGCACTCCTGTTACCACTGGGCCCTTTAAATAAAATGAAATGATCAACAAATCATGGCAATATATGTTTTTATGTTACTTTAACTTACAAAATTAAATTTAACTTATAAACAATGTACTTATTAATTAAATTACAGCACATTTAAATAGCATTTTCTGAATCTTATGCTTGATAATTTGATGTTTACACTGGGGCATTTTATGGCGACAAATCATTTTGTATTTATGTGATGCATTAAATATGTGCATATTTGACCGTTAATTAAAGACACCTTTACTGTGTAGCTAATATTAGACTTCTATAAACCCTGTACAGATCATTTTTAGCCTGTAGCGCAGGCATTTGACGCAGAGCGAGAACGGTTTATATTCATGATCATCTTAACTTTCACTTTCTTCAACTGTGCATGCACAGCTAAGGGTAATAATTAAAAGATTGCCGTTGGAGGTAACTGGCCCCAGGGCCCTTTGAAGTCATAATCCGTCCCTGAGTGGTAGCCATAATTTTAGGATTGCAATGGGTAGAAGAAGTAAGACCTCAAAGAGTTATTATCTGTTCGGACTCTGTTGCAGCTTTTAATAGTTTGAATTCAACTGAAACAATAAGAGAGGATTTACATAAAGAGATATCACGATAATGTTAAATATAGAGAGAATTGGAATTAATCTACAGTTTTGTTGGGTTCCAGCTCATACTGGCGTGGAGGGTAATGTGATTGCAGATTTGACTGCAAAGAATGCATGCACTTAAAGGACGAGGAAAAAATGAAAGTCCCATTTGGTAAAGGTGAGGCCAAATCATTAATTAAAACAAAAGTGAGAGAATCATGGCAGAAAAAGTGGGACATAGATAACAAAGGACGATATTATTGTAATATTCAGAAATCGATGTCAAGGTTTTTAAAGGGAAATGCAGAAGAGAAGAAGTTACTTTATCAAGATTAAGACTTCGACACACTGGTTTAAAATCAACCCTGCTTTTGATGGGAAAATGTAAAGTTAAAAAAATGTGGAGCACATCATTATAAGGTGCAAAAAATATGATACAGAAAGGAGGATCTTGCAAGATAAGATTCATGTGTTGGAACAAAAATGGAGTTTGAAGGGGATTTTGGGGGCAGATGAGAAAATGTGGGAATGTACAGTAGTAAAGCTCTCTTTAAGTTTCTTAAAAATACAGGATTAGAGCACAGTAGACTATATAGCGGAAAAGTAACAAAAAGAGTATTTTTTGAATTATTGTTTTATTATTATTAATATATATATATATATACATGAAGCCCTGAAGTTGCACACCCCGGTACAGTAGGTGGCGGTATGCACCTGAACAAGTTGGTTGCGACCCGCCAATAAAACCAGAGAAGAGAAGATTTCACTACTTGTTTACGGACTTACGCAGAGTACAGTGTCGTTTCGGCTTCAATTATAAACGGTTAGACTTTAAATATTTATTGTCATAAAGAGTTGTTCTAACTTACATTTGTCAAGCAATTTAGCTCTTGTTTATTTGCTTAATTATTGTGCAGACAACCCTGATGTGCTATAATTTATGGTTGATGAAATGCACAAAAATTATCAGGAAAAATTAAAATGGTGAGTCTCATGTATATACTTTATGCAATTTCATACTATTCATAATGCATTGTTGTAGGCCTATTATGTGTTTTAGAAATATCACAGATGTTTTACTGCTGTAACTATTTTACTGAATCCATAAGGAACATCTAACGGCTATTATCTTTGAAAATGTATGTTTTCGAGTATAACGAAGGAAAGTTGGTTCACGTTGGATGTTAGACATATTCAGCCGCGAATAACGTCAAAATATCTTTAGTGGATGAGTTTAAATGTATAAACATTAGCTTATTTGTAAGTTAGTAGAACGTAGAAGTCGACACAGATGACATATACTTGTTTAAATCTTTCTTAATGCGTTGTAACGCATATATGCTTAAGCCAGGGTTGCCAGGTCTAAGCAATAATTCCAGCCCAATGACCCCTCAAAACCCGCCCAAAACGAATGAAAACTAGCCCAATTTTTTTCCGGTGTCAAATCAAAGTTATCAACTAACAACACACGTTTCTATTGCTATATTTACTGATCTGAATGGCTTCCTAGGTATTGTATATATTTTTCGTTATGTTAAACACAAAACAATGTTATAGGATAAGCAATATATATAGAAAAGCAAACAATTCTGGTTAACCTTTGACTGTTTTATTTTTTCTACTATGGTAGTCAATGATGCCAAAGTATTTTCAGTTGCTAACATTCTTCTAAATATCTTTGTGTTCAACAAAGAAAAGTATAGGTTTGGAATAACTAGAAGGTAATATATATATAATATATTTATTTTTGGGTGGAGTAGTGTCCCTTTAAAAAAGATCCAATGTGTTTTCTCTAAGACATGCAAAAACTTGCTTATAATGTGCACAAGCACATCAATGTTTTAGTTGTTCTAGATTGCGTATAGCGCTGCTCAAACGTGATATTTGACAGCTGGAAGAATAGTATTAGTTTTCGATTAGTATCACGATTTGAGGTTGTCGATACTCATTCAAGGACGATATTGGTTCATGTAGAACGATACGGTCTGAAATAATTCAGGGACTTGAAATCGATTCAGTAACTTTTTAGCCAAAAATTCAACCAGTGTGACTGAAATAAATACCTGGTCAGTGCAGGTGAAGTTTCCTAGATTCCTGTTGTTTCTTGTAAGGGAATCAGGTATCAATTAATTATGGATATAAACAAGGATAAGTAAACAACAATTAATGGCAAATGCATTCAGTGAATGCATTTGCCATTCACATTTTATTTGAAAAAAGTGCAACCAACAGTTTAGGTTGAATTAACAGGAAGTAACCTTTTCTGTTCTCATTTTCAATATCCAATACATTTTCAATAAAAGTACAGTAAGTGAAACTAACATTTCAACAGTAGGTTTACCTGCTACTTCTGCTTTTGTTTTTCAACATAAAAATATTACAATATTATTATCAAAAATAAAGTGCAACTAACATCTCTTCAGGTTTAATTTACATTAGGTTTACCTGCTACTTTTGCTGTTGTTTTTCAACATAAAAATAATACAAATACAGTATTAATATCAAAAATAAAGTGCAACCAACATTTCTTCAGGTTGAATGAGCAGTGGCTGAACCTGCTACTACTCTCAGTTTAATAAACAAACAATATTTAACAAAAGATCAAGTGTAACCAACTACTCTTCAATGACTCTACAGATTTGTTTTTCAAAAATATAAACTGATCAACATGATCTGGCTGCAGAACAATTCTCTGTGTGTTCACTATGTCGCCAGCAGTACTTAAAACTCGCTCTGCTGGCACACTGGTGCCTGGAATGCACAGGTAACATTTAACAGGTAACAAAGTACAGGTAGCTCTTTCTCCTGAGATCTCCACCACTTATTGGCATTTTCAGTCAAAGGCAGTGCATCTTTTTGTACCTTATCACCTCTGCTCTGGCTGTCTCGCTTGTGGATTTTCTTTCTCTTTGGGTGAAGGAATCGCCAAACAGTGCATCTAAGGCTTTCTTCTTACGAGGTGGTGACTCATTTGGGGCTACAATATAAAAAATGTATTTCAAAATATAGTCAATTAGTCATGTTTCTCATTAATACTAAACAACAACAATCTTTTGTTGGTATCACATGAAACACACCTGTGGTCTCTTCATTGAATCCTGACAGCTTTGTGCTTGAGCTTCCCTCGTCTTACTCCTGATTTCCCATTGCTTGCATCTGATGTAAGAATGTGTGAACTGTTATAATTTCTGCTCTGTAAGACTGCACACAGAAATTTAGAGGAAAATAAAGAACAGATGAGATTTGAGAGAGGACAAATGAAAGGGGAAAAAAGAAAAGAGCAGAAGAAAAGAGGAGGGGAGGAGAGACACTTCTGCCTCAAAAACCAGTTTTGCGTAGACCTGTTCTCTGTCCTCTTTTTCCAGATAGGGCAGTTTTTTAAATCGTGGGTCCAACGTTGATGCTCTTTAAAGAACAAGAATATTGCATTCATTGCATTATTAAATTAAGTTGCTCTGACATTGCAAGTGATGACCACCTCCTCATACACAAAATAATTAGAAGATTAATTTTTAGTATGTTTAAAAGAAAGGTGGCACAGTGATGATGTAAAGCCACCATGAACTAAGAATTGTATTGCAGATATCTTGTTTACTTTTACATATGAAAAAAACTCAACTCAAATTCAAACTTAAAAACGCAAAGATGTGGCATTTTGCAAATTAATACAGTCTAAAAACCTAAAATATTAACCAAGTTGATTTGAATTAAGACTCCAAATTAATTACTTATGTTGAGAGCATCTTGGGTGCCTCTGTAGCCTGTGGAGAGGTCATTGGCCATCACCCTCTTAATCTCTTCAAGCAGGGTTGAGTCGTCTTTGCATGGCTGTAGGTGTTTCAGCAGATTTGCTTGTAGAGGAGCAATTACAGAGAGAGTTGGCTGGTCTTCTTCACACATGATCCCCTTTCGTAGATCCTTGGACATCAGAGTTGCCATTATGCTGGCTGTTGTTCCGAAAAACGTTCAAGCATTTCGAATGAACTGTTCCATCTGGTGATTATGTCTTGGATCAGTTTATGTTTTGGTTAATCCATCAGAGTTTGTTTTTCCTGTAGGACGTGGCATGCAACATTCTTTCCCCAACAACCTGGAAGCACAGTCCACCCACAAACCCTTCTGCGAGGCAAGGTTATAGGCATGGATATAGAGACGGGGAGAGGGACCGGCAAATAACTCTTGAGACAGGAATCGAACTCGGGTCAGGCCGCAAGTGCATTGGCACTATATGTCGGCGCACTAACCACAGGGCTATCATTTTCACGATGCATCGCGATGCAGATGTAAAAAGATTCTGCATCGATGCACAGAACAGAAGAAACAATTTTTTTTTAAATGTGACCTTTAGAAGTAAATGGCGCTTCCATTTTTACTTATAGGCAGAAGGGAGAGCAGGAGCTGGCGCTAATAAACGCACCTAATGCCTGGTTTTTTTAAAGATAAGGAAGCGAATCAGTCAGAAAATGACACGCAGGCTCTGTGTGATTCAGGACTGCGTGTTATCACGCTTTTCTTTATTGCCGGAGACCATGCGCTAGACGCGCGTTTAAAGATGACATCAAACATATGAACCACAACAGACTTTAAAATTCACTTGGCAAAAGGAGCAATAAAAACAACGTCATCTTTTTTTTATTTGGAGTGACGTTTTGTATGGTGTCCCCTTCCCGAAGGGCTGATAACTGATAGACATATGAAGACCTGATAGACATATGAATGATCAGCGAATGATTTGTCAGTAACTGATGATGTAGATTTCAGCACTCATGTGAAATGCGGCAGAAGAACATTTTAAGCCCGTATACATGAACAGACCCACTGCCGCTCTGTGTTTTGTCTGTTTTCTTTAAAGTGATTATGTACCATATAAACTTTTGTTTTAGCAAGTGATGCTAAGTTTGTAACTTGACTATTGTTATGCGTATAGGAATAATTCTAGACTGCATACCAGGCATTTATGTAAAACATGTGAAAAATCTCACTTTTTCCGTGTTTAAGTGCTATAATCGGGTCCCCAGTGCATCTACCAACTCAGAAAAGGTGAAAAATAAGATCCCAGTAAGTTTGTTTTGGTGAGCCTTTCCCTGCAAGCATGTAAGAAATTGAGCTGTTCAGATTTCGCTCCCTTTGTGATGTAGAAATAGGCTCTTATTATAATTTTATTAAATCTACACCTGATGTGAGCACTACATGTGTGTTGTGATGACATGCCGGATGAAAGAGTGGTGGAGTCAGAGCCGTTGGTTGGGGTGCACAACAGCTCATTATCATTTAAAGGGACATAAACCAGAACAGGTTGTGCATTGTTTTATACTCAGAAATATCTTTCTTCTTCCCCATATTGCATGAGCACAGTGACTTGCTTAATAATGTGGAACACATTAAGATCGCAATTCTCTCACACGATTCTCATTTTTTAAACTGAAACATTTATTGCACTCAAATAAAAAAAATCACAGGACATTCAGTTAAAATAAAGTGCTAGAATTTGTTTATGCAGGATAAACTTGTTATTGTGTCCTCATACTTTTAACATTTTTATCTAGTTTTATAAATAAAAGTAATTAAAAAGACACAGATTCAAATATAGAAACATAAAAAAAAATTTTGCATCGCCCGCAATGTGAATGGGCCTTTAAGCCTTAAACTGGGATGTTCTCACCTCAGGCTTATAGACACTATTGAGCAGTGGAAAGTGTTTTGTTTTGATTACATGATTTGTTTTATAAAAGTGTGTTGTCATAATACATTGCTTTTTGTAGTAATTAGAGTTATAGTGCACACTGCATAGCATTTATAGTGTTAGCTTTTCATATAGAACGTAAAGAAAGTAGTGAGAGTAAATGAAAATGCCACTAAAAAGTTTTCTTTTGTCGCAGGTAAGTGCCCCGGAGGATTGATGAGTGATGGCATGGGATGGGGAGGCAGCAGTATCCTTAAGAGTTATGTATCTATTTGTATAATATAAAAAATTAAACAACAACTTAAAAACACTACCTTCGAGGAAGCATCATCATCATCATCGCACACCTGCAGATAATAGATAATAGATAGAAGAAAAGACCAAAATAGTCCAAAACAAAAGAAAACCCCACACACTTCCAAAATATTTATGTCATTTATTGACATTTTGGTCTTAACATACATAAAATACAGTTAAAACTTATTTTAATATCAGTTATGTAATTTTAAAGGCTATTTTTCACATGGGGCTATTAATCATAAAAATAAATTTTTATTTGTCATTTTTAATGTTATTAAAATCAATTTTTCCATTTATCACGGTTTTATACACACATTTAAGCCAACACATTCAACTTCTTAAGCATAAAATTCAACAATTAAAACTCTTCTATTAAAGTGGCCGTAACTCAGTTTCAGTTTCTCATATTAATCTTGAGTACTTACAGAATAGTATCGCACCCCTCAAATATCTGTTTTTAGTCTTTAGGTTTTAGTTTGATCACACTTATAAAAGACAGATACAGCTGTGTGATTATTTCTGAACGATCTCCAAATCCATTGTTATAGCCACCGTTTATATAACATTCCTCAAAGAAATGCAGTGAACAAAAACACATAGTTGTATTTGCTCCAGCAGGTTGACGCGTGGTCGTGCTTTCTCTTCTCGCTCTGGCGGGTTGACACTTGGCTGTGCTTTTCGAGGAGAATTGTTACGTAAAGGTTTTACAAGTGCGAAAAAAAACTTAGAAATCTGTATGAACGCTTTGGGAGTGTATCGAGTACAGAAATACTACGTCATACGTCCAACTCGTTTTTTGACAAGTTGACCATGTTAAGCATGAGAAGACATGTTTAACATTGTAGATAAGTCAAAATGCATGAAACACCATTGCATCCCCCCTTTAAGAACTGCAAGTAAATAATTGGGCATCTGAATAAAAAGTGCTGCTTTTTCTGCTTTTCTTGTAAAACAGTAAACTTGAAAATCATGGAAAACAACAGTAATTATATTTTAGCATTAGAAATACTACTGTAAGTAAAGAGTTATCACATACTAAAGGATTAACCATTACAGAAACATGAAAATGATTTTGGTACTCACCAAAGCACAAACCTTACACTGGGTGGTGCTCTAATAAATGTGTTAAAGACCCACTGAATCGCCTTGGAACACGTGACATTATTTGATGTGTTGACGTAATTTCAACTAAAAAAATGCATATAGTGCGAGACATAATAAATGGCCCCACCCCCTTTTAAAATAACCAATAACTGTTAGCCTGGCAAAGCTGCATGGAACAGTGTGATAGCCACAGTTGTATAGAAGTCTAATGGGAGAGATTAGGAAGATCACTGATACCATTTGAAGCTTGTTATTTGCGTTAGTGTCATCTTGTCATCTTTACTCATCAAGGCTGTGATGTCTCATCTCTTCCATAGAGACTTAACATATACAACATCCTGTGTAGACTTGAAACGGGTCAGATATGTTTTGTTTTCACTGTGGATAAATACTAAGATTATTTTTTTTGTACTTTACACTAACAGTAATAGTCACAAGCAGTGCCAGGGATCACGTTCAGCCATACTCTGGTAAAACATACAACTTTAACTCGAGATGCACCCAGATCTGTCTCCCCATCTTCATACTGATGAATGCAATAAACTTATAACTCTTCTCAAGCAATGCCACAAGGAGGTATGAAAGCATGTGCAAATGTTATTTTCAAAAGTTTGGTCAATTTTGGTCAATCCACCCCATTCTGTTGTAACCTGTTTGTTTCATACAGTTATTTTTTCCTGAGAGTGATTTTTATAGTAATTAAGCTTGTTACTAAATTACAGTATGCACACATTGATACTGTTAAATCTGGTCTTATCTTTTATATTCAGATAATATAGTGCACATATCGTTTCTGTTGTTTTGGAGTAATGCATGATTTTCAACTAATGTGTGGGTCTCTCCTCAGCACACTGTTCTTAGGTTCTTTGGCACATGTAATGATGTGGACCGTGCAATGCGTGATTGTCTCAAAAAAGAGGTGAGGATAACAAAGTTTAATGTTGTTTATTCTCTTTATTCTAGATTCTATTTAAAGTTCACCATAAAAAGCCCTAAAAGCTGTCTGGTTTAATAAACTCACTGGTTTGCTCACTGAAATAACGTCTTTTAGAGAGCAATGCTGTTATGATGCGCATGCATTGTGGCATGCTTGTAATGTGACCTTTATGCCATTTTCTCACATGTTTATTATTTAATTATGAGGTTCAAATACTTAATTTTGGTGACTTATGCACTATTTGTACTGGATTAACTGCTGGCATGTTAACGAGCAGTGATATTGAAATGTTATGTACACAATATTTTTTCATAAAACGTTTCATGAATTAATTATTTAAGTGTTTTAAAACTCCCTAACCTGAGTGTTTTCCGCAATGTAAAAATAGTCACTGGTATCCCATATTGTGTCTGTAAAGTTTCAGCTCAAAATACACCACGGATCTTTTATTATACTGTGCCCTTAATGTCTATTTTTGCCTTTGAGGAAAATCATGCTGTTTTGGTGCGTGTCTCTTTAAATGCAAATGAGCTGCTGGTCTCCGCCCCCTTTCCAGCAGAAAGCGCCAGACTAAGAGACTGTGCTTCAGTAACAACAAAACTGAAGAGAATGATCACATAAAGTGAATGAGAAAACACTGCTAAATGCTCTCTGAGTCAATGCACAAAGGTGCACACAGCAATAATTTTAGCTGAAGAGAAAGATTTAAGAAATAATCTCACAATTAAGCTTAAAAATGGAATACTCTGGTTTGTGTCTTTATTTGAACATGTGGCTAAAGTTTTGCCTGTCTTGTATTTGTCTAAACAGTATCAGATGAAGAGGGAGCACAGCAAGGCCCATGCAGCAGAAATGAGGCAGCGTCTAAAGGAAAGACCATAAGATCATCCCTAAATCAGGCTGCTTTGGAACACAAACATGAACTGACATGAAACAGCTGATGTTCTACTAATATGGTGCCTATACGTTTGTATCAATGCATTTTTAAATAGATTGAAACAATCTAATTTGTGCATTTACAACTCCTGTTTAAACTATCAGATGTAATGTAACTTAAAGGTGTATATTAAACTTGACATGAGTAACATTACTTTGTTGTGGTAATTTTTTGCTAATTGTTTAAAGTGGGGGTTTCTGCCAATCTTATATTAATCTTGAGTACCTATAGTAGTATTGCATACTTCATAATAAATATACTACAATAAACCCCAACGAAATGATGTTGCCAGTTAGTCTTCATTGGGTCAGTGTGACTTTTTAGAACTTGGCCAAAGTCCCAGAAACGTACTGCTAAGTTACTGCTAATTAATACTTTATAAGGTGGTAGTTGTAGCGTTTAGGTTTAGGCACATGGTAGGCGTAAGAAATGTAGATGTACATGGTCATGCAGAAAAAGGCATTAATATGTCCTTATAAGTACTAATCAAGAGCTAATATGCCAGTAATATGCAAGCTAATAGGCAACCTGTTGAAACTTCAAATAGTTCAACATACTAAAGTCTTACAAAGGAATTCATATCATGTCTTCATCGATTTGGTATACAGCATTATGCCATCACTCTTTGTCATGAACCGCTCCGAGGCTCGAGGGTTGAGGATCTAAATGCATCTTTATTAAAAGAATAATGAAGGTACAGGCAGGGGTCAGGACTGGCAGCAAACAGGCAGAGAATGGTAAAAGGGCAAAAAAAAAAGCCAAGATCGAAACCAACAGGGAAAACCGCTCAGAAATGCAGTAAAGACACAAACAAGACTTCGCAATGAATGAATGACTGAACCGGGTATGAATAGACAGAGTGACACAAGATAACAAGACACAGGTGATACTGATTAACATAATGAGTCCGGCAATGGATTGTGGGAAGTGTAGTGCAGTGTAGAGACCGGGTATGGTGAGGAGTGCCCTCTAGTGGAGCAACCGGGCACTCCAGCTGATGACTGTTACACTTTTACTCTGAAGGGCTGTTCTCAATCTAAATTCTATATTCTTAATTCTGTCTCAGATCTGTCTATTTTTGATCATATGCTGGTGTCTTTTAATGTTTATGCTACAGTGTCTAAAGTTCCTCTGTCGCAGTCCCTGTAACCTTGGCTAGAGAGGACGATCCATCTCGGCTACAGGATTCAGTTCGCCAGACGCCCGCCCAGGTTTTGGGGCATTCTGTTCACCTCAGTGTGAGGAGACAGCGCTCCCATACTTCGGGCTGAGGTCGCCACCCCTCTGGCAAAGCATGTGACCGAGCCCGCCCCCCCCCCGGCCTCGATGTCCTCCGGGATCTTTAACAGGTCAGGTCTGCCCCAAAAACTCTTCCAGTTATTTATAAAAACGTTCTGCAGGCACATCCCAGTGACCTCCCACTGAGAGGTTACCATTCAACGCTCCATGGAGTGACATCCAGCCCTTCTGAAAGTTACCACTCAACATTGGCAAAGTTATACTCTTCTACCGAGTATCTTGGAACATTTATTGAATTATCATCCCCATGGGTTAATCACTATCATTAGGTTATAAATAATAGAAGGCTCAGAATTGAGCCCTGAGCAACATCAGAGGTAACTTGTAATAGCTTGGAGTTATTATAGCAGTGATGTGATAAAGCAACAACACCAAAATAAAACAATGAAAAGAGAATAATCCCAGCGATTAAAGAAGACAGAAGATAAACATACTTTGACTAAGTGTGTGGGAAAGAAGAGTATCCACCTGGCAAGTCAAAGATTTCTGGTTAATACATACAGGCTATCTCTAAAAGCATAACAAGTAGATAGTGACAATGTAATAAAAATGGATCTAAAATACCACTGTCACCATTATTTAGAGGTATTTGCTTATGAATGTTTTAGATTTGTGTGTTAAAATAATCCATGAAAGTATTACATAGAGTAGTGGAGTACAAATAAGATGGTAATGATTCAGGGAACTATGAGCATACAATACGTCATATGCCCCAAATATAATGAGCATACAATAGGTCATGATCAGTAAGACCAGTTTTGACATACAAACGCTCAAGGCGACAGCCTTCAGCTTTAAGTGTAACACAACACTCTGGAGGCAAATGGTAAGTAACTTGTCAACACTTTATTTACACAACAGAATACAGGTGAGTAATAGTTGATATGAATGTAAGATACAAGAGACTGAGAGATAATACTGTCCTTGATGCTTACAGGAGATCGTAAACGAAGGGCCTGGTGAATCCGAGAGTGATTATATCAATAGAATTGATAATATCAAATGTGACAGAATGATTCACATTTATAGGGGACAGATCTGGTTCACCGTCTTCTGGGGGGAGGTTCGGCTGGCATAGCGGTCGCTTTGCCATGGGAGAGCCCCAGAGATGCTGGCGGCTCTGTTGACAAACCTGCATTCCACCGCTGCGCCACGCACCGTCGAAGGTGGCGAAGAGAATGTCGAAGTGAAAGTGACCTAATTTTGTCAGATATGGTGACCCATACCCGAAATGTGACCTCTGCATTTAACCCATCCAGTGAGTAGTGAACACGCATACACCCGGAGCAGCGGGATGCTATCACTGCAGCGCCCGGGGAGCAAACGGAGGTGAGGTGCCTTGCTCAAGGGCACGTCAGTTGTTACCTGCCAGTACTGAAAATCGAACCGGCAACCTTCTGGTGAAGTTTGGTGGCTGTAGCTTGAAAGCTGTAGGAGGAGTTAAGGCCCGGGTATACTTCACTTTCTGCATCCGAATTTGACACATGCGCAGTAGAAATGGGTATGTGTACTCTGCCAGACCGTCAGAGGGCAGCACTGAGTTGCATCATTACAGACCCACTGCAAATGAATGATCGAGGAAGTCATTCACCATTGCAAAACAATAGGAGCAAACAGCAAAACAATGAAGAACAACAACCAAACAGTATGGAGAGGGATATGCTTCTAAGCTTACTGCTCTTCGCACAAACGCTCGTCAAACTCGTTCTCCATTGTTATCTCTCTCCATCACTTCGGCTTCAGCCTGTTGTTTGTATATCATTCTTCTTCGACAGCGGCACGCTGCACACTTTCTGTTTGTGTACTGCCCCTAGTGGGCTGGGAACATTTTCTGTCTCAGAAGAAGAAGAAGAAGAAGTTTAGGTGCAATATCAGTATGTTGGCTCTCTCAAGCCCCCCCAAAAAACTAATGTATATTCTTTAATGTATACTCAGATATGTTTTTGTTTTCTCAGTGGATTTGCGCTTATGAGCTGCGCATGTGCTCAGCTTTGTGCTATCATGTCTCTGGACCGGAGGACACTCACGTGCAACTGCTCTGGATCATCCCCTATCTCCCCATCTAGTGCATTATGTGTCATTCACCATGTAGGACATAATAAATGTGCAAACAAGTGGCTGATTTGAGGCGCCGCTTCCACAGCTCTCATTGTGCTCACTCTTCCGATTCTAAAGCGGATTTAATTGGACAAGAACTTTGACGAGAGGCTGAAGTGTAGCATGATGTCATGGAATTTTTAGATTCGTTTGAGGTCACATGCAGACTGTCCGTTATGAACGCTCATATCTTCTAAATGGAATTTTGTCAGCACATAGCAGCATATCAGTTTATTGAAATCCTTAAGGCCAACATATTTTTAATAAAAGGAAAAATTACTTTCATTTTGATTTCAGTGGATTTTTAAGTGATACTGAGGTTAATTTTTTAACCTTTTTTAATAAGGACTTATATGAATTGGGTTTTCTGTTGTTTTGTTGTTGCTGGTATTATTATTATTTTACATTTATTAAAATACACATATAAAGCATTTTCAAATATGTATTAGGCCTACATACACAATTTAAAAGTAGGACACCACCATCTCAAAAATACACATATAAACATGTCATTTCCCCATGCAGAACTCAGAGAAAAGGCCTCTTCAATTGTTCTAACAATAATTTAATAATCTAAAATTAAGTACATGCTTTATTAAGGGCCAGTGCTTCAAACCAACTCGGAATGTTTTTTTTCCCTATTTACCACATGGAAATAACATCTGAAGTAGGGCTGTCAAAGGATTAATCATGATTAATCGCATTCAGAATAAAAGTTTGTGTTTACATATGAATAGATTTCTGTTTACTGTGCATATTCATTTTGTATTTATGAACAAACTGTCATGATTCTGCCGTTGTCTTGTAAATTCCTAGAACCTTGTGGGCGGGGCCATGACAGTGCCATGTCTTCGTGTTTATGTTATTCGTGGAAGCGCGTGGCCCCCGGATACTTCCGCAATCCTGACCTCCTTGTTTATGTCTTGTTTTCATGATCTAGTGGGCAGGATTGCGTCAGTATCTTGTCTTTGTGTGTATGTTCTTTGTGGTTACACACGGCTTGTGCTGGTTCGCCGTTGCCGTGTGTTTCCGTGTCGCACGTCTAAGCCCCGCCCCCTCGTTCTCAGGTAATCTTCCCTGTTAATGTTTCTGATGATTCACACCTGCACCCTGTGTCATTATCCCTTGTTTGTCTCCCTATTTAAAGCCCTCGTGTTCATTGTCCTGTGCTCGTTCGTTTTGTAAATCTTTATAAAACTTTGTGAATTTCTCGTGTGTCTTTGCCCTTGCCACGTTAAATGTATCAAGTTTTGTTTCCAGAGCAGAAAAGAATAATTAGCGTAGCTGCTGTTCATTTCTTTTAGACTAGAAATAATACTGGTATGCATTATGTGTATGCTTTGCTGAAGATTTGTGTTTTTAATCTAGATTTAAACTGAGTGTGTCTGACCCTCGAATAGTATCAGGAAGGCTATTCCAGAGTTTAGGTGCTGCATATGAGAATGCTCTACCCCCTTTGGTGGATTTAGTTATCCGAGGTACTATCTGGAGTCCAGAGTTTTGTGATCGCAAAGAACGTGACGGGTTGTAGCTCGATAGAAGCTCTGTTAGATAAGTAGGAGCTAAACCGTTTAATGCTTTATAAGTGATTAGAAGTACTTTATAGTCTATACGGTACTTAATGGGTAGCCAGTGTAGGGAGGATAAAACTGGGGTTATGTGATCATATTTTCTAGACCTTGTGAGAACTAACTGTAGTTTGTTTAATGATGATGCAGGGCAACCACTGAGTAAAGCAATACAATAATCAAGACTTGAAGTCATAAATGCATGAACTAATTTTTCTGCATCAGAAATACATAGAACATTCCACAGTTTGGCAATATTTCTAAGATGGAAGTAGGCTGTTTTTGTGACGTTAGAGATGTGGTTTTCAAATGACAAATTGCTGTCCAATATAATGCCAATGTCTTTTACTATATTTGCTTAGGTAACAGTGCAGCCTTCTATTTGTAAGTTGTAATCTTTAATATTCTGCGTTTGTGGCACGTAACAACAGACCTGACAAATGGATGAACCGCTTTTCTAGCACCACAAGATGGACAACGCCTCGGGTTACGTCTGTAACCCTTGTTCCCTGAGAAGGGAACGAGATGCTGCGTCACCGTATAAATGCTATGGGGAACGCCCTGCGTGACCGCATCTGAGCACATGTGTAGAATCAACTCATAATGAGATAATGAGCAGGGAGGCCTCCTGGACCAAGAATATAAGAGAGCATCCCAAACAAGCACAGACATCTTTTGCAAGGGCCAAAGCAAGTGCTTACAGGGATGCAGGGAGTATGGCCGGGAGACGCAGCGTCTCGTTCCCTTCTCAGGGAACAAGGGTTACAGACGTAACCCGAGGCGTTCCCTTTCGAGGGAACTCGAGCTGCGTCGCCATAGCAACGCTATGGGGAACGAGATGCCCACGCCACCATACGACCAAATGCCTGTAGCGTGTATAAACTGAACACAGTTAAGGCAATAGTACCCGGGCCCCAAAGAGGGCCCCAAGTCTAGGTCATAAAATCTAACAAAGGTGAGCGGCGAGGACCAACCTGCCGCATCACACACATCTTGAAGTGAAGCCCCTGACCTTAAGGCCCTAGAGGCAGCCATACCCCGTGTAGAGTGGGCCCTCACGGCAACAGGTGAGGGAAAGCCACTAAGTTCATAAGCAAGCGAAATAGTTTTCACTATCCACCTACTCAAAGTGTGCTTTGTCGCTGGGAAACCTTTCCTGAGTGGGCCAAAGCAGACAAATAACTGCTCAGATCGCCTCCACTGAGCAGTCCTGTGAACATAGGCGTCCAGTGCTTGCACAGGACACACTAAGTTCAGCTTCTCCTGGTCCGTACTCCAAAATGGGGGAGGACAAAAGGCCTGAAGAACAATGGGCCTCGGCGCATTGTTCAGTACCTTAGGCACATACCCAGGCCTAGGGTACAGGAAGGCCTTAGCCACCCCCGGAGCAAACTCGAGACAAGTGGGGGACACAGACAGGGCCTGGAGGTCACCCACGCATTTAAGGGAGGTAATAGCGAGAAGGAAAACCGACTTAAAAGACAGAAGTATGTCTGACGCAGTATCAAGAGGCTCTAACGGAGCCCCAGAAAGTCCTTCTAAAACAATGGCCAGGTCCCATGTCGGCATCCTACTGTGGCTCACAGGCCTCAACCTGCGAGCACCACGAAGAAAGCGAACTACCAGTGGGTGTTAACTACCGATAAGCCATTCTAAGGATTATGATAGGCAGAGACTGCTGCCACATAAACATTCAAGGTGGAAGGGGTTAGCCCAGCAGATAATTTTTCCTGCAAGAACTCCAGTGCCACCTCAACAGGGCAGTTAACTGGGTCCTCGAGATGAACTGCACACCAGGAGGTGAAGATCCTCCACTTAAGGGCATAAAGCTTTCTTGTAGAAGGAGCTCTGGAGCAAAGAATGGTCTCCACAACCTCGGCTGGGAGACCTGAATCTAGGAGTTTGGTCCCCTTGGGGGCCAGACCCACAGTTTCCACAGCTTTGGGCGGGGGTGAAGAACTCCACCTCCCTCCTGAGACAGAAGATCTCTTCTGATGGGAATCTGCCACGGAGGGCTCTTCAGAAGAGATACGAGATCCGAGAACCATACTCAGGCCGGCCAGAACGGGGCCACGTCTGCGTCATTGCGTCCAACCCCAGAGAGGCTGGGAATGTTAGAGAAAACCACAACGGGCAGTGTGTGTTGTCTTGGGATGCAAACAGATCTACCTCTGCGCGTCCGAATATTCTCCAGATATGGCTCACCACATCTGGGTGAAGCCTCCACTCCCCCGGTGCTGGCCGCTGTATTGACAGGGCATCTGCTTCCACATTCAGGTGGCCTGGGACGAAAACTGCCCTCAACGAGCACAGTTTGTCCTGAGCCCACAGGAGTATCTGCTGTGCTAGCTTGCAAAGCCTTTGCGATCGTAGACCTCCCTGATGATTTATATAGGAGACCACCGGTGTGTTGTCTGTCCGGACAAGCACATGATGATCCCTTAGGTGTGGGAGGAAATGTCTCAACCTGCACCATACCGCCATCATCTCTAGGCAATTTATGTGCCAGGACTGATGGTGATCTTTCCAGCGATTTTTGGCCTTTCGGCCTTCCATAATCGCACCCCAACCTGTGAGAGATGCGTCTGTCGTCAGCAATACATGCTGACAGCGCGGCCCCAACACAGGACCATGGGACAGAAACCAAGAATCTTTCCACACCATCAGTGCACGCAGACATCGATGCGTGACTTTGATCATGCGAAACGGATTGCCCCTCGGGGAGAATCCCCTGGTTTTGAGTAACCGCTGTAAGGGTCTCATATGCCGCAGGCCGGCGGGGATTACGCTGGCAGCAGCTGCCATGAGACCAAGCAGAACCTGGGACTGCTTTACAGCGCATGACTAGCCCAGCTTTATCGACTTTAAGGCTGCAAGGATCACATTGATGTGTACCGGCAACAGACGTGATAGTGGAATCCCACATTACCCCCAGAAAAGTGGTTCTCTGAGCAGGAGAAAGCACACTCTTCTTGACATTCAGCCGCAGCCCCAGCTCCTCCGTATGGGCGAGAACAACATCTCGATGTTAAACCGCCATCTACTCCGATTCTGCAAGAATGAGCCAATCTTCTATGTAGTTGAGAATGCGAATGCCGCTCAGGTGGAGGGGAGCTAGAGCTGCATCCACACACACTTCGTGAATGTGTGGGGTGATAAAGCCAGACCGAATGGAAGAACCCGATACTGGTACGTGGTGCCTTTGAACGCAAACCTCAGGAACTTCCTGTTTTGAGGAAGGATGGAGACATGGAAATATGCATCTTTGAGGTCTATGGTGACAAACCAGTCGCCGAGCCTCATCTGTGTCACAATACGCTCGAGTGTCAACATCTTGAACTTTAGTCACATAACAGAGCGATTCAGTTCTCTGAGATCCAAAATAGGACGCAACCCTCCATCCTTCTTCGGGACTATGAAACAGTGGCTGTAAAAACCCGCTTCTCTCTCGTGGGGAGAAACGATCTCTACAGCCTTCTTGCACGAGAGAGAATTCACTTCTTGTCCCATAACCAGAGCCTGCTCGGGGCGCACAACTGTGGGCAGTACGCCCGCGAATCGAGGCGGGCGACATCGAAACTGAATAGCATACCCTTGCTCGACCGTACGCAGGACCTAATTTGACACATTTGGCAGGCGTTTCCACACTGCAATGTAATCTACTAAGGGTACCAGCCTCTCGAGACTGGCCTCTGGTGTGATTTGTATATTTTGAGCTAGGTGACGGCTGCACGGCCCAGACGGGGAAGGAATTTGCGGGATGCCGCTGCCTGCTTACACGACTCCTGGAATCCCTCGACAACCATGTTAACGGCATCGTCGAAGCGACCAGGGGCCGCAAGCAGAGCGTCTAAAAGAAAAACCTTCTCCGCAGATTTAATGACGGACAGGTTTAGCCACAGATGCCTCTCTACCGCCACTAGCGCAGACATAGTACAGTCAACAGAATTAGCCGCCTCGCGAGTGTCACACAGAAAGACATCGGTGGCCAAGCGCAGAGAAGAGAGCGCATCCACATCAATCCCATCCCCGTCGGCCAGCTGCTTCAGCGACTCAGCCATGGAAGCTTGCAACAAACCAAGAGTATGTAGACAAGCCCCAGTCTGACTCGCTGCCGTATATGCTTTTCCCATCAAGCCAGAGGTAACGCGACATGGTTTAGTGGGTAAGGTTGGTGCCTTTAGGTTACGATGCAGAGAGTGGAGACAGATAGCTTGCAAGCGTCTGCTCCACCTCTGGCATCCTCCCATAGCCGTTTTCCCTAGCTCCTGAGATATTGGAATAAATATTCAAGTGGGGAGGGAAAACACGAGCCGAGTAAGGATGTCTCCATGACCTAGAGAGCTCGTCATGGAGATCCGTGAAGAAAGGAAGGCACCGCTTGGGGGGCTGAACCGGCTGCTTTAAATAGCGTTCGTCCAGGCGGCTGTGTGGGTGATCACTCGGCAGCTCAGCCGGCCAATCAAGACCCAGCTGAGCAACCGCGTGTGTGACGGCAGTCACCAGCTTCTCGTACCACCGGGGAGGCCGGTGACGCGTCATCAAAATCACCTGCCTCGATCCTCAGCACGTCTGCATCATCAGAGTCAGACATGCGGCGCATCGGATCGCTCTCCTGAGCGGGAGGAACTGCTCCCGCATCGGAAGAGAAAACGGAAACCGCGGAGGAGGGGAGAAAAACTGACTCCAGCTCATCCGCGAAATCCAACTGCGACCCCCACGAGTGTAGCCGCCGCTCGGCCTCAGCAGAAGCAGGACCAGAGCCGCAAGGGGCGCGAGCCCGGCCGCCCTTCTCAAAGAGACGAGAGCACAGTGTGCGAGCAGGAAGCCGCTCACAATGCACATAGCCAGGTCCCTCGAGAGCTGACTGTGTGTGCTGCACACCCAAACAAATTACACAGATGATGTGTGTCCTTGTCAGTGACATATCGCGGGCAGGGAGGAACACACAACTTAAATTGCTTGCTCATACTCAGATCGTACAAACCGAAACACGCAGTCACTTGCTGAGGCACAAAAAGATGTCTGTGCTTGTTTGGGATGCTCTCTTATACTCTTGGTCCACGAGGCATCCCGCTCAGTATCTCATTATGAGTTGATTCTACACACGTGATCAGATGCGGTCACGCGGGGCGTTCCCAATAGCGTTGCTATGGCGACACAGCTCGAGTTCCCTCGAAAGGGAACAATCAAAGTGTGAGTACTGAAAATATGTATTTGTTTAAGCTTAAAACCATTGTGGTTTCTTGAATTGAAACTTCATAACATATGTTCTTTACAGTCTATTGTCTTAAACCTTCTGTATTTATTTTCCCTACTGTGGCAGTGAAAGAGGGATGAGATCTGTTTGGTTGCTGACATATATCCAAATATATCCCTTTGTGGTAGATATAGCCTGTAATCGTTCAATGTGTTTTCTGTTGAATTTTTGATTTCCAGATGTAAAGTATTTGCCATTAATGTGGAACCCACAACCTCTGTACCAGGAGTATAACTTTATAAACAGAATCTTCTATATAATGCCTAACTACAAGGAACATGCTACAGGTCCTTTCTGATCTAAATTGATAAATGCATAATCTGTGAATAATCCATTTAATTGAGAAAGCCTTTTGGCCTGAAGGAGTACTGAACGGAGTTCTGCAGAGAATACAACATAACACAACACAACACAACACAACACAACACAACACAACAGAGTTTCACTGATTTGTGGTGTTTAGTTTCCAGAGCTGTGTCCAACCATGTTATGTATTTGTTCCTTCTCCTGCTTCAGCACTTTTAAAGCCTACTGTACTGTATGCAAACAGCATGTCTATAATGGTGCTACTTATGTACAGATCTGAGTAAAGTGCCTTGCTATTCTGTATTAGTATAAAGATCTATTTAAATTAACATTTTTCTTTTGGTAGCCCATTGTATATGGTTTGGCTGTGCTGTAGAATTAGTCAGTGCAAGATGCTGAGCAAGTATTCCTTAATGATCTGGATTACCATCACAGGTAAATAACATATTTATATTCAGGTTTCTTACTTCTCTTTCTATATTCAGTATTCTGGTCAATTTTAAGGGGCTTTATTGACATTGCAAGTTTCTCGAAACAGTGATGCTTAAACATATAATTTTTCCAAATCTTTGGACAATACACAATAACAGCAATATGAACATCAACTAATAGGCTATATATTAATTCTATGGTATGTCATGAGTGTGTGAATGTCTCCTTATCATTCACTGTCCCTGTAGCATCTGGATGCATATTGATGATACATAAACTTCTACTGTGACAATTTTAATATGAGAGGTCAGTAAGCTCTTTTAATTCTAAAACTACAGAAGTGAAGATGTTAAAGCTAAATGTTCCTTATTTTATTAATTTGTCTCTCCCTCAGGTATCAGTGGCAGTGGTTATGTGGTAGCTTATGGGCAAAAGTTCATTTGAAATGTGGTTTTTTGTAAGTGTTGTGTTTGTATTATTTATTATTGCACTTTTTCAGTCTGTGACAGATTGAAATCAGACTGTGGACCTGAAACTGTTGCCCTCCGGGACTGACGGAACATACAATTGGGATTTACACAGGTCTGCACTGCATACAATAGCAGTTTCTAAATCTGTGTCTATACTGTATCTATCTGCTATTTGTAATGACCATTAAAACTTGTTTGTGCCTGATGTTAGGAAGAATGTTACTGAAAAAAACTAAAATGTCAGTAGCTTCTAACTGCAGAACATGTGATCCAGGGGGCGTGGTTGGATCCAGATCCAGTCTCTTTCCACTGCATTTTGATTGGTCGACAGATTTTAGTTTGGGTTAGGGTTAATACATATTTAACAGTGATCATTATTACAGGCATACACTAAATTATCACTCCATCTGAACTGTATTAGTACTCAAATGTCGACTTAAATTGATAAGAGCAAACGTTGGCGACCACTGGTTGCAACTTACTCTCCGAAGTATATAAAGTGGACCTGGATCCAACCACGCAACCTTGGTCTCGTGTTCTGCAGTGAGGACCTTCTCAAAAAAGTTGTGCCCTGCTAAGGAAAGAAAATCATGAGAGTATGGAATATGACGATGAGTAAGGATCATATATTGCCAAATAAAACTGACATTTTGTTTAGTGAGGTGGAGTTTTTATTTTGGGGTACTTATTTTGCTTTGTTAATGTGCATATCACAATTAGTTGTTAAATGAAATTGATTGTGATTTTGTCCCTGTAAATATTCTTTTGTTTCAGTCTGTTAGTTCGTAGTGGTGTTTTGTCTGACATTTTTGCATAAATGCAATAAACATTTAATGTAAAATCATGGTGTTGTGTCTATGGTGTTATAGTATGTGTAGTAATAATAATAATGAAATTATGACTAAAAGAGGGTTCCAAAATGAACTCTTGTGTTCTTTAATGCACATTTAAGAGAGGGTTCTAATTGGAAATTGGTGTTGGAATCTCTTGGAGGAGGTCTCATTGCCTTCCCCAGACTGATGGGCTTTCACTATCTTCTTCCTGATGTCCTCGGCTATTTCCTTTCCTCTTGGCATTGTTTGACTCTTGGCACTACAGTGATTTGGTTGGTTTCCTCTCTCTTTTAATCCGTGTTGCTCACCACTTTCCTAAGGATGTCTCATTTGATTGGTCTGCTTAACTGATTCATTAAGCACCCAAATGTGTTTCACCTGAATTTGTTACCCATTTGACTTCACCAATGCAGCTGGGGCTTCATTTACTTTTGCACATACAATAATTCAATCTTTCATGTAGTTTTTTTGGCTACTAACAAAATTCCCTCTAAACAAACATATGCAATGGATCAACATACATCTGACATTTAATTTATAAAAAGCAGGTGATGCTAAAATAAGAAAATCATGTAAAACAACAGAAAACTCTGAACAGCTCAAGGGGATCACAAACATTTAACAGCACTATATTAAAAAAAAATCCCACAACACAATTGAACAAGTGAATATTTACATAAGACATAAAGCAAATGCTAGGGGTGAGATAACAGTTCTACAACGAATCTTTATTATTGAAATACAGTGCTGAAATTTAAAAAAAAAAAAATTGCAAAACCATTCGCTTTTGCGATTGGAAATACACAAAACATTAACAATGCTTTTATAGTTTGTCATATGAGTGGTAAGGTATGGATGGACACGATTGAGAGACACTACAGTGTATAAACGTGTGATATTGTTTATAGAATGTGACACAATATGCAACAAAGCTGTTTCATTCCTCTACTCTCATTTGAACATGACATAGCTGTGGACTAATAGTACGTATGTATTCAGAGGGATTATGTGATAGACTGTAGCAATCCAAGAGTAGTGTTTGTGGTGGCGGTGATGGCGCTGTTCACTCGCCCCTCACAAACACACTGTGTGGACAGACAGACCTCCGCCGAGCAACTGAACCAAGAGCTTGTGCTTTCATACGCAGAATTTCCCACAGGACGAAACTCCAAACGGCGCCTCGATGAGATTTCCTTGGCATCTGCACACTTTGGAAAGAGAGGCGAAGTGCTTTAATTAAGTTTGTGAAAGTTTCGCCGCGGGTTCGATGAGTTACGTAGTATGTGAGCAAACGCACAGAAGTGCCGCTGGATATGAGACCATGCTTACTTTCATTTTTAAGCCATTACGGACGGAACTATGAGCGACCCCGACCTTACACCGATCTCCAAAGCGCAGCAGCGGCTCACGGCTGCGGCTCAGCAGGAGTTGGAGAACACTTTGTCCAGTAGCGTTTGTAGACCCAACCGCAACGGAATCATTCTCATCCATTGCTTCATCTGCGGAAGCGCGGTGACCCCGGGAAAGGAGTTGAGCTTACAGGCGAAATACCAGCGAGAAAAGGATGCTCCATTTTTCCCTTTCCTTCAAGGCCAGGATCCTGCCCCGGGCGCACTTGAAATCGGTCTGGACGGGGACGCGCTGGTGTGCGCCGTGTGCCATTGCTTTTTGCGCGAACAGTGGATCTCATTTCAGCGCAACAGGACACCCATAGAGAAACGCATGTACTGGCTTAAAAGACCGTACCAGTGCGACTCACGGAGCATCTCCTATGATCTTGAGCGCAGAATGAGCGTCGGCAACTATGATGCTAACGACTCGGACTTCGAGTTCTCAGATAATGACAATTTGTCTGAGCAAGACTTGGATCTTTCGGGGCGTGTTATGAATAGTAACAATTCCCGCAAAGCGGCAAATGACGACGGCAGAAAAAACGCAGTGAGTTCAGTCAAACAAAACGCAACACAGCACGACATCTCTTCCATGCGCACACCAGCAGATAATGTAATAGTTAGATACAATAATGATTGGATACACGCGTTCGACAGTGTTTCGGAAGCGTCTAACATATGCGAGAAAAACTTTACCAGTAACGATGAGAGAGAGTGCGCGGCATCATCTCGCCTCAATGCTGAGAGGAGTCGAGCAGCCAAACACCACTTAAGTGTTTTTGCTGATGAATGCGTCTGTTACATTTGTGGAAGCAGGCTTTCAACAGGAGGCCACTTTAGAGTGTTTGTACAAAAGCAGGAGAGAGCTTCATGTGACCCATTCTTTCCTTTTCTGTGGCTCCACACCCCTCCACCTGGCGCTGTGCCCCTCAGTCCTGGTGGATATACACAGGTTTGTTCTAGCTGTCACTCCTCACTCACCCAGCAGTGGCAGAAGTTTGAGGTGGCAGATGTACCTGTGCACCAGCGACTGTATGTAGTGCCCCTCGGTGCTAGTATTGCCACCCCCCTCACTCCACCAGTCATAGAACAATCTGAGGACGGGCTACACAAAGTCCATCCACTTCCCTCCAGGCTACATAATCTAAGAGAAGCTTGCTACTTATGTGGGCAGGACTGCGGGCGAGAGATCAAGGTGGTGTATGCCCGTTCAAGTAATGCCTGCAGAGCGATGTACTTCCCTTTCATAAACCTGTTACCGTGCCCACCAAATGCGCAGAGCATACATAATGGACAGATACACTGTTGTATTGTGTGTCACAGAATCTTAGAGGACGTCTGGGTGGACTATTGCCTCTGTCTGAGGGAAGAGCTTATTACATCTGTCAGCACTTTCCTTGGGAGATACCAAATGGCCATGGGCAGAGGAGAAGTATTGGCATCAGCCTCAGGTGGACCTCTGTTAACCTCTTGTCAGTCAGTTTCTACAACCACAAGCCATACCTCCATCTGTTACGTATGTGGGGAGGACCTCTCTGGAGGAATAGAGTATCAGCTTCATGTTAACCCTCCAGGCCGTTGCGGGGTGCAAGAACCTTTCTTTCCCTTCTTAACTGTACACCCACCTGCACCTCGTGCCCGTCCAGCTGATGCTACGGGCCTTGTGTCTGCCTGCGCACTGTGTTATTATGATTTGCTGGGCCAGTGGACCCAACATGAGAGTCAGGGCTCTGGAACCGGCCCATCCAGCAGCCCCTGGTCACGCCAGTATAGCTGCAACACCTTTGTCTGCTTCTTCTGCAGGAAAGAGAAGAAGAGGACTCTTGGGCTAAAAGGGGTGAGTGTTGCTCGCTTACCTGTTTTCCTGTATGCTCCAAGGGTCAGTCAGATGCTGGTGATTGACAATGGAAAGCAGCTAACCATCGGCTCCTGTGTGGAATGTAAGTCTGCGGTTCTGGCTGGACAAAACGTAAAGACAGTTGGTGGAACTGCAGTTTTGAAAAACAAGGTAAGAATGTTTTGTGTCACACCTTTTATCACAATGCTAAGAAACAGGTTTTCTTTGCATGTTCAACATTTATCAGAACTTAGCAGAGGTCCAGAGTATGACCCCTTGGTGGGCTTTTAGATTTAGTCTCTTAGTTAGCACAGTTTATTAGGCCAGCTTAGGCAAGCGCTGTTTCTGGGTCAGCATGCAAAAGTTTATCTGATGCACTGACGACTGACTGCTAAGTGCTGAAGTTGGAGTTTTATGACAGGCTGTTATGTTTTCAAGTATGCTGGGCGGCTAGAGCAGGCAGGGGGTATTTTTGAGCCTCTTGCATTACATAAATAAACAGTTTTCAGATGACTGTGTTCTTGTAAGTGTGGTTTTAAACCATTCTTCATAGAGATTTCCAAGCCAAATCAAGCTATTGTTTGTCTCATTGCATGTGTGTATGTGTGTGACATCCCAGAGGGACACAGAGTGTTTTGATTATAAAATTGGCTCAACTGTGAGAGATGCTTGCAGTTTCAATTGGCCTTTGCGCTTTTGTTGTATGTGAGATTAGTCAAATCACACCAACGAATACAGTTACACCAAGATTTAGGCCTATGCTTGAATTTTTTTATTTGCATATGGAGCAATTGTGTGTTTGTGGCGTTCTTCACTCTGTCAAATTCATTCTCGATGTTTAAGTAACATTACTTCTACCATTCACTGGCACAAAGTTTATTATGATTGGAATCAAATATGTAAATTATCTTGTAAAGTTGCTAACTACAAAGCTTAACAAGCACAAAGCCAGAAGTATGCAAAAAGATATGAGAAGGCTGAGGGGCATTGTTAGGCATGATGCGAAGCTACATCCCAATTAAAAGGTTGCAACCTTTAAAAAGACGCAGACTTCGATAAAATAAATATATGGAGACAGAAATTTGAGTTTTATTTTAGACCTTATGCATTTATGTAGATTCAAATTCTCAAAGGTATATAAAATTATTACACGGCACTCTGAAATACTTCATTCTGATTGGCCAATCGCTACATTCCGAGGTACGATATTCTCAGATAACAAACGCTCAAAACTAATAACACATAGTAACCCGGATGCTGCAAATCATTTTGACAGGCATAGTTTAATATTACACAAAACTTTGTTGGTTAAAATTAATCAGAAATCAGTTATTTTGTAAATACATAGACAGATCAGTGTTCAAAACGATTGTCTTATCTTACCCCGATTCACAACGGTAAGATTATAATAATGATTTATAATTTGCGCTGTCGGGTAGCCTCAAGCAGAAAATGTGAATTTGGGGGGAGGTCCTCTGTGTGTCATTACATCACATCACATCACATCACATCCGTAAACACAAAGGAGAGGAACCGGCTAGTTTATCACATGTGCGAATGCTGCAGCCGTGCTGCTGCGGGTGACAGAGAGTTGTTCATTCTTATATCAGTTGCTTAGAATTTAATGTTTTTAAAGTAATCATCTAGGGAATATCATGTAAACATCACAATTTAATAAGTTCTGACGCCGATTACATCTGGAGAATCACCTGTGGCAGTCGTGGCCCAGTGGTTGGAGAGTTGGACTCGTGATCAGAAGGTTGCTGGTTCGATTCTCAGGGCTGGCGGGTAACGACTGAGGTGCCCTTGAGCAAGGCACCTAACCCCCACTTGCTTACTATACAAAATGTACAAATGTATAGTACAATGTAATGTAAGTCGCTTTGGATAAAAGCATCTGCCAAATGCGTAAACGTAAACCTGTTGTTAAAAGCAAAGTAACATCGCGCTATGGAGAGTCTTGACAGCTCTGTGCTAAAGCAAAAGCTAATATCGGCAGGGATCTTGAGATTTGGCTCCGACATCTGAAAGGATTGCAGTGATGGCTTACCACTGAACAAGTAAGACGTCACTATCGTGATTTATTATTTAAAGTCTTTCATTTAGTCAGAACAAAAGCAGCATATATGTATGTGTTCAGGTGCCATTTTTCAGATATATTCGGTTATTTTGAGTTTTTGTCTACATCAGGCGGATCTGGTATAGACACGGTTACATGCTACTGTCACATTGATGTACAGATGCGCTCTGATGCGGTGAGCAGTCAGTGAGCACAGGGCTCAGATTCATCCGCGCAGTGCAGCAGTGCCAAAGCTCAACCCACGCAAAAGAAAATAACTGACATATAACTGACATTTTTCAAACAGAGATGGCAACAAAGAGGCCAAAGTTCCGGACTGCCACTTTAAAAGCTGTATTTTTCTTTACCAGTGTTAAAATATGACTGGTATGATAGCTAGAAAAATTTTACCTAACTGCAATTAAAATACAAGAACTACTAGCTATCATATTATGGCTTCAGTGCAATGTTTGGAACTGTAGAACGCTCCACGACAAAAGTTACTTCTTTCAATGGCTCTGGGTGCAGAAGTCATAGCTGTGAATTATTGTATAAAAAACAGATCTAACGACTGAAACTACAAACTATAACCCATATTGTTTCATTTTATCCAATTTAGTATCCCGGGGGGCTAGCTCAGAGCTTGAGCCAAGTCTTGCGAGTTTACTATTATTATCACACCCTTGTTTACTGTCATTTTGTTGGGTCTGATGGGCAGGTAATCTCATGAACTTAAAATAAATTTATGATAAAAAAGCATTTCATATTGATGCATTGCAACATGGATGAATTATGCGTTTAGCATAATAGGATTAATCTTGGTTGTGTTAAAGTTCACCCAAAAATAAAAATTTGGTTACACTTTATTTTAAGGTGTACTTGTTACAGTGTACTTATTCATTTAAGTACTGAGTAATAATAATTAACTACATGTACTTACTATAGGGTTAGGGTTAGGATGAGAGTGTGGGTTTAGGGGTTAGTTGCATGTAATTATGCCTAATTTATAATAAATACTATAGTAAGTACATGTAACATGTACACCGTAACAACAAGGGCACCGTAAAATAAAGTGTTACCAAAAATTCTCATCATTTACTCACCTCCGAGTTGTTCCAAATCTGTATAAATTGTTTTGTTCTGATGAACACAGAAGAAATATATTTAAATTAATGTTTATAACCAAACAGTTCTTGGACCCCATTAACTACCATAGTAGAAAAAATTACTTAATATTTTTTTGTTCTGTTGAACACAAAAATGAGATATTTTGAAGAAGTTAGGACAGCAAGTCAATGGGGTCCAAGAACTGTTTGGTTACAAGCCATTTGTCCAAATATATTTCTCTGTGTTCAACCAAACAAAGATATTTATACAGGTTTGGAACAACTAGAGAGAGAGTGAGTAATTCATGACAGAATTTTCACTTTTGGGTGAACTATCACTAAGTTGGTTGTGTTGTTTTACTAGATAAGGTTTGTTTGATTGAAGTTGGGTTAAGTGTTAAAGCCTAAGTGAAACTTTCGTATTTGAAATCTATAACTTAAATGATTATTCTGAATTAAACTTCAGACTTTGAACCAGCAGACAATGTGCATGTCAAAACCATATTTTGTATATAACATTTAATATTGCTCATAGCTTTAAAGCAAAATCTAACCGCATAATATGTTCTCATGATAATTTAGCATATTAATGACACTTTTCATCATGTTTACAACACAGCTAAAATCACCAGCCAGTTTTGAAAAATTATTCACACAGAGCACAGAATTTTGACAGTCTGTAAGAGGATAACAAAAGAGATTAAATTGAATCCCAAACGTTCGTGTGCATAAGTCAGCATTCCGAAAAAGGCTGCACAGCGATGTCATGCATGCAAGCTAAAAAAGGATTCATGATTGATGTTTGGCAGATAACACGTCAGGACCTCTCAGTGAATGTTTGAACACATGAAACAGGGTAAGTTGGTGCTGGGAGAGATCAAAACCGTTTTGAAGAGCTGTAAATCATGGTGCTAGTAGCATTGTTGTACAGTGGCTTATGATTTGCTACATCACTGACTATGGGGATGTCTCTTGCTTTAGACTTCTCTATCATGTCCTAAAATAGAGAGGCGTATGATGTCTGGACCATTCAGCTCAGTCACACACTCAGCTGTCGGTTGCCTGTGGCACCCTAGACAGTATCGCTGGGTGTTTTATTTAGTCCACTTTATTCAAGGTATTATTTGAAGGTATTATTCTTTTAAAATAGTTTTATGTGATTTATAATTATATTATTTTTTATCTAGAGTATAGTTCCTCTTTTGTTCCACTCTTGTTATAAGAAAATGAATAATTATTAGTATACAAATATAATAATACATACATATATGTTTCTGTTATTGCCATGAAACAAAAACGAATAAACACAAAATAAAATATTTTAATACTTACTGAATAGTTGAAATGTGCATGATAATAAGGTTTTTGATAGCATCAGTGAAGCTGTAGCACAGGTTTTTGGGGCAGTCGTGGCCTAATGGTTAGAGAGTTGGAGTTGTAACCCAAAGGTGACTTGTCCACATGTCACTTCACTTTTTACAGAGTTGTGCAGCTTTACTGGAAGACACCAAGATAAAAATTGCCCCATAATTACCTCATTCTCATGCTGTACAGTTCAGGTGTATATAACTATCTTTTTAGCCAAACACAATCTGTTATATTAAATAACATCCTGGCTTTTCATTCAGCTCAGTCAAACACTCCTTTTTGTTGCAGTCTGAAGGCCCATTCACACTTCCTGCGAATATTTGGTGCGAATGTGGTTTATGTAGATAAACATTTCTGTCAATAGAGCCTCTAAAAAAACTACACACTGGTCCTGTTCTGATAATCAGATATAATTTTTTTTAATTTATCTTCTGGCTATATCATATGAAGTACAAAGACAGAGAATAATGTATAATAATTAAGTATGAATATATGCACAAACAATGAGAGTATGACTGGTGTTATAAACTTGTCTTCATTTTCTATTAGATGTGCACTTTAAGTGTGTTGCGACTTTCTCTATTTATGTGTGTTTAGTCTCTGGTGACTCCACACGCATCTCCCAAAACGGGAGATCATAGCGGGCATCATCGCGCATTTCAACGCAGGTTTCGCCTTCGCTCGCCTAAAGTTAGACCTTATAAAAACTATTAACAGTTTTACAAAGCGATCTGACTAAAATACGCGAGAATGTGCTTTTCCTATATGCACACGCAGATCCCTGCACCCCAGAGGTACACCCAATTGTTATTGGTGGTTATTATTTAGCACTCAGATTGAGCAGAAGTATGTAACTTCAGAATGTAAATTTTAAAGTTGTCCATGAACATCAAGTCTAGAGCGTTTGTGTCCATGTTTTTATGCTAACTGTTTATCACACCACTTCACCACATAACTGCTGACTGTTGTTTCTGCAGTGAGGGGAAAAGTTAAAAGACCTGACTCAGATGCTAATTTTACCCTCTTGTTCCCCCTCATTTGCCCCTCAGCCACCTGCCCATGCACACCCTACACTGTCCTGCTCAGACAGCTGGGCATTTCAGCCTGCTCTGGGGTACGTTCCTTGTCCAACTCACTGCTTAACCGCCATAGTACAATGCATCATTGGAAAAACTGACTAGCTAGTCATGACTTTGTCACACATCTGGACTTTGCCATCGTTTGAAGCAATAAGGTCTGACTTTGAGTTAAAGTTCTTTCTGACCATTCTTTTCAACTTTTTTGACGTTTCAACAGCGACAACATGAACAAATGTAATGTTAATATAAAGTAAAATGTTAAAGTGCAAATTTTGAATATTTCCCCGGCTTAATATTTTTCTTTTTTTATAGAAGCAAGACCAACATCATCAGTAGTGATGAAAGCCAAAATATGAATTGCCTCTGATGAACGATAACTGAGTGATCACTCATTTTTATAGGAGGGTAAAATGACTTTTAGCAATCCATGATGCATTATGCCAATGCAAATACATTGGGAAATACATTTTTAAGGCCCTTTGTGGTTCAGTCTTAGAGATATGGGGATCTAAATATGGCTGCATGAGAAACACGTTAAATTGTACATGTTTTCAGTCATAAATTTATTTCTTTATTCATTGTTTCATTCTTAACACTATTCCAGCATCTAAGGCTATATTCATGGCAAGAACTAGTCAATCTATACACAAGTCTGTTCTACACAAGTTGGGGGAGGGACAAATTGGAAACCTCAATGAACCTAAACTGCATGTCTTTGGGCTGTGGGAAGAAACTGGAGTACCTGAAGAAAACCCACGCTGACACAGGGAGAATATGCAAACTCTACACAGAAAGGCTTCCCGTCCCCCCGGTCAGGCAAAACAGTACAAACAGTGGCAAGGAACCCAAAACTCCAGTGGAAAAAACCTTTGGAGAACCCAGACCCAACCAGGGGAACCAGTTCCCCTCTGGCAAAAACTGAAGCATTTCTACAAGCTCGACAGTGCTTGCACAACTAGGCTAAAATAAAAATAAAATAAAAAGGTAGATAATAGGTGTATATTCCAGTAGCTAATTGCAGTTGCAGTTTTGTAGTGAGGACTTTGTTGGGACATGCTGCTTCCCTCTTTCAGTTTTACCATCTGGTCTGGGTACGGACTACACTCTGCTCGCTATGGTAACCTCGGAACATTGAGAAAAGACAACTGAGAGCAAATTACTTCCTGGTTCCGGTTGATCTAACTATTGCAGCCTAAATCCCTTAGGGATTTGTATTATAGAAGTGGTGTGTATGCAAGGTTGAAAAGATGTCTCTTTAATCTAGATTAAACTGACAGCGTGTGTTGGCCTCCTGCACAGTACTAGGAAGACTGTTCCAAAGTTCAGGTGCTAGATAGGAAAATGATCTACCACCTGCACTTGATTTTGAAATTCTAGGTATTACTAACTGACCGAAGCCCTGAGAGCGTAGAGAACAAGAAGGACTGTAATGCAATAGAAGCTCATTCAGGTACTGAGGCGCTAAACCATTTAGGGCCTTATAGGTAAGCAGTAAGATTTTAAAGTTAATACGTTGCTTGATAGGTAACCAGTGCAATGCTGACAGAACCGGGCTAATATGCTTATGCATTTTGAACTAGCTGGAGTTGCTACTCATGCAGTTTTTGTATTGACTATGCATTCCAGTATTCTATTGAACTGCTGTGTTTCATTGGGCTTTGAGGAAATATAGAGTTAAGTATCATCAGCATTGCAGTGAAATCTAACTCTGTGTCTCTAAATTATAACTCCTAGAGGTAACATGTATAAGAGTGTAAAGAGCAGAGACCCTAAAATTGAGCCCTGTGGTACACCATACTGGACTTGTGATTTGCGTGACACCTCGTTGTTTATTGCTACCAACTGAAAACGGTCAGATAAGTAAGATATAAACCATTTCAAAGCAATTCCATTTATGCCTACGTAATTGTGTCTATGTTAGAGTGTATTGTGGTCAATGTTGTCGATTGCAGCACCAAGATCTAGCAGCACAAGTAACGAGATACAACCACGTTCAAACACCAAAAGCACATCATTTGTAACTGATCATAGCAGTCTCTGTACTGTGATGTGCTCGAAATTGAAATTCTTCATTACTTATGAATTCCTTATTCTCTACGTATGCATAATTTAATTTAAAGGAACCTGCACATATACTGTATTAGTCATTATACAGAAGCATCATACGTCAAGTGCAGTAACAGTACCAGCTAGCTTAGCATAGTACATATAGCAATTATTTGGTGGAATGATCTTCCTGTTTCCATCAGGACTGCTGGATCAATTTCACAATTCAAAAAACAGCTGAAGACCCACCTCTTCCATGAGCACTTAACTGTCTCATAAAAAAAAAAAAAATTAAAAAAAAATTTTTTTTTTTCATTTTACCCCTATTTTTCCTTTTCTAATGTTCTCTATATACTTGCTTATACTATCTTGACGTTGTATTTGAAACCTTGTATTACTAGCACCTCTCGTGAATATTGCTTACTTAGACGAATCGCTTGCTGTTTTCCTCAATTGTAAGTCGCTTTGGATAAAAGCGTCTGCCAAATGAATAAATGTAAATGTAAATTTAAACAAAAAAGGTTGTATTTAGCTATGTCTTAGGAAAGTTAGGCAGTTTATTCCAACAGTAGGGAATAGTCAAAGTAAAGGCCCATGAAAGTAATTTGGGATGGCTGCAGGTTTCTGGATGGCACTGAGGTCTGAAGTAGTGAGTTATAGGGGTGCAGAGCCAGCGGTTGTTCTGTAGGCAAGCATCAGTGCCTTGAATTTGAACGAGTGGCAATTCTTGCTGCTGCATTCTGAATCAGTTGCAGAGGTTTGACAGTGGATGGTGGCAAATAGTGCAGTCTGGATAGAGCAAGAGCCTGGACAAGGAGTTGTGTAGCTCTAATAGGAAGGGTCTCATCTTTCTATTGAACGAGGCAAATCTGCAGGATCGGGCAATGCAACATGGTCTGTGACGTTTATGTGTGCCAGTTATAACACCAAGGTTGGGTTGGCTAAAAAACATGAGCAGTTATGTCTTGGCAAGGTTGTGTTGAAGATCATTCATCATCCATCAGGATGAGATGTGAGCAGCAACCATCAGAACATCCAGCTGGAATGAGAGGTAGAGATATGTGTCATCAGGATAGCAGTGATAATAAAAGCAATGTTTCTGAATGACAGTCATGACATGTACATGGAGATGAGAAGTGTCACTTCACCCCTCCGCAACACCCTGTTGGGACTTACCTGTAAGGAAAAAATGTGAACCACTGTAGTGCAGTTCTTGAGATATGAGGGTTGACAGGACAATCTGGTGGATTGTTGTCAAAGGAGTACAGATGATTTAGAAGCTGCTCTGCTTAATTTCTGTCCATGAGGTGTGAGAAAAACCGACTTGGTTAAACATGACTTTTCTATTTAAACCACAATGTTTGTTTTCATATGAAAACAAAACAATAATTAAATAAAAAAATGAAATAAACCTAGGCCTAAATTACGTTTTTTTACGATTGTCTACACCAAATCTCTCTGTTCAACTAACACAGGAAGCAATCCTGCATTGGCAAATTACGAAATAGTAATAATAATAAATAAAAGAATGATTACATATTGACACCAGTATAATTACACTGTGTGCAAGCATTGTGACTTCCAAACCAATATTCATAATTTGTTGTTGATGTTTTCTTTGGCGATTGTGTTTGTTAACAGCAGGTGTTGATCATTAATGAATCAATCGTCACTACATTATCTCATTAGCTTGTTCATTTGTTCAGTAGGGAGAAATTAAAATATTCTGTCAGGGGGGCCCGAGGTCCGGAGTTGGGAACCACTGAATTAAGGGATACAGTTTACAGTTTGTACAGTTAACTGTTTACTTAGTTTCTTACTACTAAACACATAGAAACAAACACAACTGAATGAAACAAACAAAGCTAGTTAGTAGTTAAAATTTGTGGGAAGTGTATCCAAATGAATAGACAATACTCAATATGGACTGCTTTCAATGAGCATTTAAACATTCCAACACACTCTCTTCTCTCTGGGAGGAATTAGTAAGGCCACATGTTGGCCAGCAAAGCCTCACCATGGCTCCAGGCAGACGCACGGGCGCTGTTGCTCATGGTAACCTGATCGCTGGCGGCTGGAAGGCTGTTTGATTTATTCCCCAGCTCCGGCAGATGGTTGCAACAGAGGTTTGTTTAAATTCGCTTCATAGCCGGGCTCAGTTCCAGAACACCCTCATACACACACACAGGAAGAAGAAGAGGGGGGTGAGGATTGAACACATAGCAGAGAAATGCTCAGCGACTGAGTGTCTAACCAAACCACTTACCCTCTTCCAACCTCTCTCTCACACACACTTAACCACACAGATCATAGATTTGCATACGCATACACATGCACATACACAGCCACTGAAACAGATGCACATACTGTATCTTTTCCCACATCACAAATGATAACATACTACAGTGACAGTCTTCATTACAAACATATGCACTTCACTATGTGATATCAACACGGGGGTAGGAGCAGTAGGCGCAGGGCTAACTTCCGCGTCTCTTCACTCAGTTAACCAGCAGCAGCAGGTAACACAATGCATTTACTGTACTGTTGTTGCTAATGCGGGTTATGGTTCATCAATTCAAGGTAATTCAACGTCCCAGTGTGCATTTTTAAGTCTACGATGCTGATCGGAAATTAATTAAGGCAAGGAACAACATGATGAAAGGGGAAGAAAACCCCATGCACAATAAAACAAAATATATTAGCTGTCGCTACTGAAATGAAGTGTGAAAATGACTAAAGAAGTCGATTACAGTATTACATGCAGATCTGCATGAGCTGGCGCATTTTTGCTGGGTTTAGCATTAAAACCAAAGCAGTGACAGACGGATCTGTTGAGATTAGGAACGTATTGGCCAATCAGAGGCGTCTAAATGAGTCACCGGTGCAGTGCGCGAGTATCACCGTGTTCATCATAAACAATGGTGTAGTCAACTTCATTGATTATAACGGGAGTTTGCGTGATTAATCTAAAGTCATTCGCCGTTTTAACGATAGGGAACGTTCTTTGTAGGCTACTATTTCTGTAAACAGTTTAATGCAAACCATTCGCTTTTTTCCATTGAGATACACAATTATTTCCTGTAGTGTGTTTTTGGCATTATTCCAATAGGATAAATCTACCCCAATAGAAAAACTCCAATAGAATCCATCACATACTGTACCAGTAGACACCGTTATAGTTTCCATTAAAACCAGTACATTTTCTATTGTATTTTGGTCAGGATTCTATATTTTCTCCAGGTATTTTTTTTCAAATGCTGTTAAGTTGTATGTTTTGGGGAAATCCATCTAAGTTAAACGTCCATGTCAATTCTTTGATTTCATGACAGTTAGCACTTCCACATGTTTTACATTTTTAACAAAATTGAACACCCATTCAACATGATTCTTAATGTTTTGTTCAGTAAAGTTAACAGTATATATTTTTTTAATTATAGTAGCCTATTTTTCTACATTTACATTTGGCAGACGCTTTTATCCAAAGCGACTTACATTACATTGTACTATACATTTGTACATTTTGTATAGTAAGCAAGTCGGGGTTAGGTGCCTTGCTCAAGGGCACCTCAGCCATTACCCACCAGCCCTGAGTCATGAGTTTTGAGTCCAACTCTCTAACCACTAGGCCACGACTGCCCACTATTTCTCTCCCTATTTTGGTTTTATTTGATATATAATAAACAATTTCTGCACCTGTTTAGACACTGTTAAAATACACTATATAGTTAATATATATATGTTGCAGTAATGGTACTTTTGTGCAGTATTTTTAAGTGCCCTTTTTGAATCCTTTAGCCCCTGCCCCAGCAGAGGTCTGTGCACGCCACTGGTTAAGGTTAACAGTTGCTTTTTCCAGAACTTGAAAATTAGTGAGGTCTGGCGTTGGTTGTCAAGAATTGTGCTATAATATTCCCATTAAATGCTATACATAATTTAACTTTTATAAATATGATAAATAATTAAGTTAATAAATGTTGTGTTGTTGGAAAATTATGTTTTATATGATTAAAGTTTACAATGCCATGCAAAAATGTATTAAGCTACATCCTTTTAAATGTAAATGTACACAAATAACTAAATGTATAACGTTACAGGTCATTGTCAATATTTACATTTTACAGACAAAGTGCATGCTTTTACTGCTACTGGATGTGTCTTTTGGGAGAATTTACATGTTTTATAATTTATTAATAGAACATTTATAAAACATTTATAATAAATGTTTTAGCAATGGGGTTACGCCAAATGGTGACACAAGTTAACAGCACAATTGTATTGTCTAACCTGGGTAAGAATACAGATCTGTCATGCTTTGCTGATCCTGTTCCTCTCTCTTCACACAACGCTATTCTATCAACCTCTACTGTCCTGTCATCTACTGCACAAAAAGGCCAAATATTGCTGAATATTATTTTTCCTCAAAAAGTTGATAGTGTGACCAGGTTCCGTGTTCACTGTCAACTCATTGACACGCTTAAATGAATGGGTCAGCTTGTGCATGTCTTTTTAGTAACTGTTTGAGTTATAGGTATAGTTGAAAAGCGCATACTATAAAGCATCCCCACTTTTAATGAACTCTCTGAAAAAGCAAATAATGTCAAATGTCAAGCCTGATATTTACTGTAAATGATTAAGTATGGCATAATGGAGCAGAAGCTCACACCCTATTCCTCAAATAAGCGGACAACACAGGCCATTTGAAGCACGACAGACCTCCTGTAGTTCTTCTTTTTGCTTGTTTTTATCTCTTTTTGGTGATCTGAAACTGCTATGATTTACTATCACCAATATATAACTTTTATCATAATGTTCAATCAAAAGAAGGGAGGATAGACAGTGTCCTTGGTTTTCTCAACTTTTGTGTGCATGTGTGTGTTAAAAGGAAGTGTCTAATAAAAATCTGCTGGTGTGGAAGGATGACTGAAGCTTTCTCTGCCTCATTCAGAGTGCAGGAAGCTGATCCAGAGCCCGTGCCAAGTCTAAGCTGAATTCCTGCCAAGAGTCGACTTGTTTGCTCGTCTCGCTGGAGCCAGAGGCTGACCTTATTAGCTGGGAGGGCAGCCTTCTTATTAAAACACATCTGGCGCAGGGGGAGCCTAAATACTCCTCATATTGTCTTCCTGCCGTTCCTGACCTTACGTTACCTAACAGGAATGCTGACGAGGGCTTCACGCATCTGTTGAGAGTTTTTGCCCTTTGGTTTGCTTTCTCTTTCCTCTCTTGTCGTCTCTCTGTGCTGGCTGTCTTAACTGGCGCCTGTACGGTAGCTCTGTGGGAACTGTTTTTCTTCCTCCATTTCCCTCTGCTCCCCCCTCCTCATACTTTTCCAGTTTGCCGTGTTGATACAATTATCCCTGTGTAGATGTTTTATTAGTGCCTGTTGTGTGGCGCTGCTTTGCTAGTTATTTTTAAGTTTGAATGATGCCACTGCTTGCCGGCTACACAGTTTATGGTGTCCTTTGTATGCACTAGGAAGGCTAGATAGTTAAGGCTATTATGGAACAGTTGTCACAAACGATCACTTTCAGTTATGACGCTTTTGAACGATTAACAAAAATGTTGACACAATGACGGCATCATGTCAAAATGGTTCCATAAAGATTCTTTAACATCCCAAAAAATGTTTGTTTCACAAAAGGTTATTTGTGATGAAAAATGTTTTTCAGATTATTGAAAGGTAAGAAAGAGATGGTTCCTTAAAGAACCTTTGATATTATGTTTCACGTTTTCTGAGTTGGTAGATGCACCGGGGACCCGATTATAGCACTTAAACACGGAAAAAGTGAGATTTTTATCTGATGACCCCTTTAAGACGGATTAGAGAGCGATCTGCGTGCGTTTTTTGTATTGTTTTGTTTTAGTGTTTGCACTTAATATTACTTTCTTATTTTGTTAGCAAAATATAGCACTTAGAGCGGGACACACGCTTCCAGGCTCTCTCAGTCACGCCACATAACAAGCCAACGTTGAGTAAATACAGGATATAAGTTAGCCATACACGCAACTTTAATCGCTGAAAGTTTTATTTCTGTACAGTATGCAGCAATGTTTTCATTTAGCCCGTTTATTTCTCACTACTCAATACTTTGTAAACTATTGTTCGTTCCTGTTAATATAGCACAGCGCTTGCACATGCCTTTGCTTCAGTAGCTGCGTTTCCATTATACCCTTCAAAAAGCGCACATTGTAATAGAGCATTGAAAATACGCCCAGTGGAAACACGTAAATATCGCAAAACTCCCATGCGTGTCTCGCATGTGTTCACGTGTTTTTTCGGGCAATACGATAAAGGCATATCTCACAAAACTGCATTGGAAATGTTAATTTTGTCACATTTGCAAGTCACGTGGCGTATGGAAAAGTAACATGACCAGTATGTTTAGGCAGAACATTTTGAAAAGACTAAACGTAAGGAATTCACATTAAGTAATATCTTATATGATGGCCCAAATGCAGGAAAATTAGCGAGTCAGTTTATGTTTAGCAATATGAAAATTTATTATAAATATATAATATATATATTTTGGAAACGGCGTCATTCCGCAATATTTTTAAAAAAATATCGTATAAGTTTTGAGCAGATCTGTAATGGAAACCTGGCTATTGAGACAGAAAAGCCAAGAATCGATATTTGTTTTGGTCGTATTAAACAGCCGTCTTATCAGAAAAACATAACGAAAAACACGTGACAGAGTTTTCTGGGTCAGCTGCGGTTCTCAGTGCCATAGAAAGCTTGCTGCTGTGTGTTTAAAGGCTGTTTATCTCTTCCACAGTCATATTTTTCACTAAGCCATTATTGTCTTGTTTCTAAGTGTTATCTTTAACCCGCTGATTGTGTCGTGGTTTGCCGTTACCTTTGATATACGCTTTCATTTTTCATCTGGACAGTCCAGCACAGCGCTGCCACCTTGTGTTGTTAAATTTGTCATGCTGTCCATAAATATTAATAGTTATTATTTATAGTTACAATGGAATTTGCCTGTCATTTTGTTTGTTGTTAGATCCGTATTCAGTGGTGGACAGTAGGCTACAATATATATTATTCAGTTTAATTTGTTACAGTGATATCGAAACTGATATCAGATCTGGAACTACTTCATATGTGTGCGTTTGACTGAAAAATGATGCACACCCGTAGAATCAGAATGAAGCATTCCACAGCCCTGTGGTATAAATATACAGTCATGTGAAAAAGTTAGGACACTCTTGATAAATATGAGCAAAGAAGGCTGTAAAAATTAATCCGCATTGTTTCTCATTTGATCTTTTACTTGAAAAATCTACAAAATTCCAACGTTTCATTAAAGTAAAACAATTTGAAGTTGGGGGAATATCACATTGTGAATTGTTTTTTCTCTAATACACCCTGACGTTAATTATTGACACCCTTGTATTTAATACTTTCTGCAACCTCTATTTGCATGACAAACACCTCTTGAGTCTTTTCTTTTATGTCTGATGAGGTTTGAGAATACAAATCATTCAAGTCTATTCCTCTGTACAGAATTTCTCCAGATCCTTCAAATGTTGGTTCTCCCTCTTCTTCAGTTCATCCTACTTATTTTCTATAATGTTCAGATCAGGAAACTGGGATGGCTATGGCAGGATCTTGATTTTGTGTTCAGTGACACATTTTTGTGTTGAATTTGATGTTTGTTTTGAACTAATGTGCTGATGGAAGATTTAACTGTGATTATAAGATTTCTAGAAGAGCAAGTCAGGTTTAGATTTTTTTATTTGTTGGTATTTGATATAATCCATGATTTCATGTATCTGAATAAGATGTTCAGTATAAAAGTAGGTCCACAACAATGAAGATCTGGCGATATATTTAACTGTGGACATGGGACACTTTTTATCCCTGTGTGCAGCAAACCTATCTCGTGTTCTTGCTGTCAAAAAACTCTTTTTCATTTTATGTGACCATAGACTCCAGTCCTGGTTTAAGTTCCAGTATGGCAGATTAATTTGGTGGAGTTTGTTTTTGCATGAGAGCAGAAGATTTCTTCTTTAACACTGTCCCAAACAACTTGTGCTGGTGGTGCAGTTTTCCTTTATTTTATTTTATTTTTTTACACTAAAATGAACGTATTTCTGCAATTTTCCGTCTGTGATATTTGAAGAGTTTTTGGCCACTCAAAATCTCTTTGCTGTGCATTAAAACAATATAGACACACATTCTCTTTCAGGCAGATTTGCAACATCTCCAGTCCATTAAAACTTCATAATTATTGCCCTGATGTTGGAAATAGGAATTTGTATTGTTTTTTTAAGGTAATATATGGTCTAGTAAGTGGCACGGCATTGTTACGTGATGTTTAAGGAAAATGTCCATTAATTTTACTATTTGTGGCTTGTGTTTTGAATATATGTTCCCTGCATTTCAGACATTTTGCCTAAACACATTTATTTTGCGCATTTTGACTTGATTCTGGCTCATTTCGTTTTTTCATTTGTATTTATTTATTTATTATAAAGGGATAAATACGCACATATACACGTGCGGGCAATTAGACTATCAGTCGACTATAGGCAAGATGTGACAATTGTGATTCGATGATGTAAATCCTTAGTCAGGGGCACCCCTACTAACTATCAAGTTTTGTGCAAATTTAACAAACGGTCTAGGACGAGTTAAAAAAAAGTTTAAATGTAGGGAAAATTTTCATGACGTTGAATCGCCATAAGCCAAGGATTCAGAAAAAAAAGAATATTGTTTCTATGATTTACAGTTCAGAAGTTATGAGCAAATATGTATGTGAAATTTTGGACCGTTTGTGGCACTAGAGGAAATGAGTTAGAGACACCAAATTTGCTGCGGGTAATGTTGGGACTAGGGTGACTACCACCCAAACAGGGCTGGGTTGGTAATAGGGCATACCGGGCATTTTCCTGGTGGGCCGCCTTACTTTTTGGGCCGATACATCTCTACTATTACGATACATACTACTATACTGCAACCTACATGTTTCTGGCGACGTAATGTTTTTGTAAAAAAAATATACTTAAAATACTTAATCAGCACAGACACTAGCGGATTTGTCTGTATTTCGCTATCAGTGTTGTGCAAGTTATTTCCAAACTGCAATACATTACAGATTACTTGTTACTGTTACTTAAAAGTAATCCCTTACCTTACAGTATTACTTTTTTTTATTACTTTTGAGTTACTTTCACCAAAATAACTACAGAAGTAGAACTTAACATTCAGAAATGACAAAATGTACTGCAGAGCATTTTACACTTGAATTCAAAGTGAATCAAATAATAGCAACAATAAGAAAAGAGTTCACATATAGTCCTGTTGTGTCTAATATGAATATACCCAAGCTATTCACAGATATTACCAGAATATCACTTTACCTCTACCATACTTTTAACAGACTTAGATCATTTGTGATACAGGCTGTCATTTCTTGAGCCTTTGCCAATTATAAACTATTGTTAATAGCCTGGATAGGCCACAGTCATATCGCCCTCTACTGGATATAAAATGCTCTGCAGAAGATGTATATTGTTTAGTGTTCATTAACATCTAAAACTCGAGGAAAACGCAGGATGCGCCGCTTTCCCACAATCTCCTGTTGCTTGCACTCGTAAATTATATTTGCTGAAGACAAAGAGCCAAGAAGTCCAGTTTAAAATGCGTGCATGTCTTTTTTTTAATTGAAATATAGAAATGCGTGCATGTCCCCACCACTTTTCAAAATAAAGTTACGCCACTGAATGTGCATACATCCATCTCGCGAATGTACTGTCTTCTGCCATTTTCATCCATTTGCCGCGTTTTCACTGGCCAGTGCGCGTGGAAATTGGTATAGGGCTTTGGGCTGCATGCAGACGGGGACCTTTCTGATGACGAAAATGACGTCATGCGGGCGGCGAGCAGACGCGGACAGACGAAGTATACCCGGCCCTTTACTTAAAGGCGAGCCTGGCCGTGCTAATAGCCTCAGACCTCGAGGTCTGAGGCTGAAATCATGCCGCGTTACAAAATACAAAGTTCCACCAGCGAGAGGGAGATGAATGACACCACACACATCTATTCACTGACCACGAACAGGAAATAGGACTTCCCAGCTAGAACTTTTTAGTTCTAAAAATATTCTGAGAATATTACCAAGCAATGTTGCATTGAGGTTTTCTGCAGGTAGTTTTATTGTAGTTCTAAGAACGTTCTCTTGAAAGATAGGAAAATGTTCTCTAAAAACATTCTATATATGTTCAGTGGAAACATTGTTAGAACATTATACTCTACCCGCTGAAAATGTTATAAGGATGTTAGTTTTGTTCTAGTTTTCAGAATACGCTCTTAAAGTCAGGAAAAAATATTCTCTAGATAGTCTACAAATGTTTGTTAATAACATTGTAAAAATGTTTTGTGATAATATTAAAATATTCCCAAACATTTCTTTTTGTTTCCAGAAGAACTAAAAAATACAATATTTTAACTGTTTAAGAAACACAACCATAACCCTTATGAACATTTTAATCTGTTTAATTTGAAATCTTAATCTATGTTAACTATTTTGCATCACTAGTCAGAGCCAGCAGAATCAACAGGGCAACTCCCCTCTGGTGCAGCACTGTCATCCACAGATGGTCCTCCATTATCCACCTGCATAGATAATATTAATTAAAATCTGAATAACGTCTGATTTCTCAAGTCTCAATCAACAGCTTGTACAAATCATTGAGGTTTAATTTGTTTATCAGGGTATATTCACACTTGGCAGCTTTGATGCAGTTCATCTGAGTAATTGTGAATGCCATCCAAACTGTGGTGTGGTTCAACAAAAATATTAACAACATGAACTGTACGACAGTGTAATGCAGTGGGCCAGTTACTTTTTCTAGACTTCAGAGGACATGGCTTTTCTACCAAATTGAATATCTGTATTTTGTGTCACCCAGCACCATAGTTAAACCCCAACCCTAAATGTAACAGGAACATTTTAAAAAGATGGTTTAAAAAATTGATCAAAAAACAATAGAGAACGACAGTTAGGGTAGACATTTGTGTTAAGCAACATGAAAAAGAAAGTCATGCTGAGTAACACGAAAAACATTAGATTGAAATTTGTGTTAACTGCCCTGAAAACGAGTGTCGTGCTTAGTTACATAAAAAAAAGACGAAAATCATGTCCATGAACACAAGTAAATAAATCTAATATTTTGTGAATATATCCAGATATCTTGTGAGATAGGGTAGGGCTTTCTTGCTTGGCTGACATTTTTTGTATGCCTACCCTCTAAAGATAATATATTGAGATTTTCTTCATTGAAAAGACTATATGAGGAGATCAGATGCAAAAACTGCTAAACGCTCTCGACACAAATCCACTTTATCCTGGCCTAAGGCCATTCGGAAATACTGGTTTGTATGCAGAATCCATTGAAGTCTAATAAATAATGCTAATTTACAAGAAAACATGTATGACTTTAGCATCTGAGCTCTTTATATATTTATTTAATAAAATGTACACTGTCAACTCTGTCAAGAGAGAAAGTACAACTGTTACCGGTGTTTCATTATAATTGTAACTAAACGTTAATTAAATAGCAGTGCAATGCACCAACATAATAAGTAAATTGTACTAAATGGCCAAGTACATAGTTGCCACCTCATGTAAAGTGTAACCGGTCACTCAAATTAACAGAAAATGGTTCAGTCTCTAAAATGCAAGTACTTTACATCCTTTCACTCACCTGACTGCCTCTGTGAGGGGCATACCTCAGGGTATCAGCAATACAATTCTCTACTGTCTTCTGTAAAGTTGTGGGGTGAATCTTATGGCAGGCCTCTAAATATAAAGAAAGACAAAAAAGGAAAGAGCAAGAATGAGAAAGGCATTTCAGTACTTAATTTAGTAAATATAGCCTTATAGTTATAGAAAATATCAAGATCAACCACTTTATTTATTAATGTCCTATTATTATCAACACATTTTAGATATGGTGGTAATCTTTTAATAATTTGTGCAAATGTAATTGAAAACATGATTTGGCCTGTGCAATGAAAATGTTTAGTCTATTTTGTCTGTGTTTGAGTTCATTGTTTACATATAAACAATATTCTTACTGATGGCTTTATTTGTGTCAGTCAATTTTATAGAGTCATTCAAAAGACAAAGATAGTTGGAATCAGTGTTAATTTTGTCAGCTATTTTATTTTTATTTCTATTTAATACTGCGTCAAATGTACTTTTCCATTTTCATGATATTTAATCAACCAATCCTGATTTTGTCTTGCGTAGCCTTTGGCCTCTTTCTTTGGTCAAGGCCTTCCCAAGAGGCCACATGACTCACAGTTAAAAAACCCCCATCATGTTTTGTTTTGTGCCGCGTCATGTTTAGAGGTGTGGAAATGTCCCCACAGTAACAGACGGGTGTACATTCACGAACGCGTCAAAAGTTAACAGCAACAACAATATTTATGAGTTTATGCAGTGAACCCTGCATACACATAAGAATTTAGCGTTTAGTCGATCGTGAGGAATTCTAATTGCAATCGATGTTAACACAACAGTTTACTTCTTTAATTAGATGGCTGCATGTTGTTTTCAGGGAGACTGATAAAGAACGCGACACAGACGTCTCCTGGAAATTCTGTTGCATTAAACCAATCAGATGACGACTTTGAACATGCTGAAGTGTTTCCAGAAAAGTTTGCCTTATGCATCAGACGTTCAGCCAACGGTCCGTGGGTCTGAGGTTGAGACTAATTAAGGGGACAGTGATTCAGTGTTATAAGGATTCCAACCCATAGGAAATTTCTTCACTTTTAGAACGTAGATAAAAACATTTTTAATAAAATCTTACAGATTTTTGTCCTTTTACTGAAAATATGTACCAAAACTTATATAATAATATGATAACATAAATCCTTGTGAATTGAGAGGTAAGGTTAAATTTACAGATAAACATTCATCAATGAACATACACAGAGCTCAAACAGAATCTTTCACAGAAATCTTTCATATTTTTGTAAAAAATGTCCTTTTATGTAACTATCTTTTAAATGTAACTATAGATTCAAATAGTTGTTGAATTTCTTAGAGAACGCCTTGCATGGCAAGGATCAAAAATCAAACTTACTTTGAGTGCTTGGAGTTGTATTTGGAGTGCTGGTGATGTAAGGACCTAAATATGTGCAAAATAACAAGTTAAAACTGTACAATTTGATCATGTCACCATAAGCAAGTTGTCTACTGACTAATTCAGGCATACCTTGGCCACTTTGCAACACAGCTCTAGTTGAGGTTGCATCCAAATTTGTGGGCAAAGCTGCAAAAAACCCCACAAAAAACAATAAGTCAAAGTGTGCACAATACGCATACATTTGTGTGTGAAATGTGTGTATGAACATGTTCACAAACAAATCATGGTTTAAAAAAATGTATTAAAATGTATTCTGAATATACAAAAATGCAAAAACAACAAACTAAACGTACACAATAATCACATAATTGGTGTATAATATCGTACTATACCATATAATATTGTACTATACTAATGCAATATCGCTCAAGAAGGAGTGTGATATAGGCCTCTGGTCTCTTTCCTCTGGCCTAATCATATCTATGCTAATACGGAGCATATTACGTATACAGTTCGTATAAAAAAACTCTTTAAGAACTCACAGATTGATAGATAAAAAAGTCAAACGATCAGTGGTGTGTGTGTCACTTTGTATTTGTAATTTGGTACTTGATGATTACAATTAGAAATCTGCTTGTTTTTTTTAATGGTTAAAAATGTTGACACAGTTTCAGGACCATTTAAGAGTATCTAGCAGGACTGTAAATCCTGGTTGATCAAACATTGGTCAAATTTTGACTAGACAACTACAGTTCTCTGAGGATGACAACACTTACATGCTAGTGTAAAACACTGCAAAAATAAACATGAGAACTGTAAATTGAAAGGGATGTACTTATCAGTACATAGATCAGCTACTGCCTTTTACTGGCCGTTTTCACGAGATCTTTTTCAGATTAAAACGCAAAACTTTTTATGCGTTTTGGCTGTTCGTTTACATGGAAACGGCGTTTTAGGGGACTGAAAACGCAAACTTTTGAAAACGGGTCGCGAGGTGGAAGGTTTTGAAAACAATGCTGTTCCTGTTTACATGTAAACCCTGAAAACGCAAGAGTTTGAAAACGATGACGTCACGCGCGCGCATCATGCGTTCAGTCGCGAGTTTAACCAAAACAATAATGGGTGCCGTCCAGTCCTGTGAGCTCTAGCAGCTCGACTCTGTATTAACGTTTCCGCAGCTAAATGTGAATTTACTGCACCAATAAGACCAGCGGATACACATTATTTACATTCGGCAGACTTTTAACACACAAATACGTCAACCAAGGGTATTAAAAAACACTTTTGGCTTATAACTGTGTATGTGCGCACATACACATATGCAACATCGCCCAGGGGCGCCGTAAGTGGGGGAGGCTTAGGATGATTCTAAGGACGCATGAACTTTTGAGGGCCCCAGCCGAGGTGTGCCGCCTGCGTATCCCCCCCGAGGGCTGACCCTTGAAGCAATCAGAAATTGTGATCTTTGTTTTTGAAATTGTGACACGCAACACCACGTCGGCAACCCCCTTAGCTGGACCCTCTCTCCCGCTACGCTCACTATGTTGTAGCAGTTTACGGCTCCGCTCCGTCTTTACTCTGCGTTTTTAGCACGTTCTTCAATCCACGGTCTCACGGTCTATTTGCTATGACATCTGCATATGTGCAGTTCCCTACTATAAATGCAGTTTACATAATGTGCCGCTGGAGCATTACAGTTTCCTATCCGCTCTGTTCACCCCTCATTAACACATTATACAATTGATTACCTCAGAATAAAGCACTTCACATCCACGAAGAAATACTTTAGAAAGCGATCATTACGCTACTTTCATTTTGATTTTAAACATTCTGTATGTGGCGAAGAACTTAAAGTCTTGTACAAGAAGTGACGGTAAGGAATCGTATAAACTGCTTATCAGAGTAAATGGCAAAAAATATTCCTTACTGATAAATAATGACCCAGCAGCTGCTTGTGACATTTATTAGAGGGATTTATGCATGTGATGACCCTTTGAATTATAAAGTGTTTTAAAATCAATGTGAAAACGGATGATACAAATACATTTATTGAGATTTAATATTTGTTTATTATCCAAAAATGAACAATCGTATTTTAAGAAATAAAATTAAGTAAAACTAATACAACTATTGTTATCAGTGTTTCTTTAGGCTACTGATCCTGTGTTTTAGGTTTATATGTAAACTAAAGTGTGCTAGTAAAATTATAACTAGAAAAGTGTCAAACAAAATTGATGCTAACATACCTTTAAAAATTGCATTTCTTAATTTTCAATGAGAGGCTAATAAACTGTAAAAATATTTTGCCATTGACTTTTTGTTTAAAAACCAAACATTTTAATGTTGTAAAAGTAAACCGTGGGCAAAGGGCCCAAACTAGAAATTAGACAGGGGGCCCAGAATGCCAAGCGGTGCCCCTGACATCGCCATCCATTGGCCTGACATGCAGACTACAGCGTTTTTATCCGGTTTCCTGGATCCGTGTAAATGCAGATCATTTTGATAACACTGTCATGTGTACAAACTTTTCAAAAACGCAAAGGTAAAAACTTTTCCGTTTTTCATTGTGTAAACAGCTACTTATACATCTTTTATACAACACCAATTTTAAGGATAAAAAAAAACTACATTTGTGAGAAAGTTCATACTACATGCACAGCCTGCAATTGGTAAATACAATGTTACTGTGAGACTTACTTGAGCTGTTCTGGTTGTGTCTGACTGAAAAGAAATCTATTGATGGAGTAACTAAAAGCACAGTATCATAGGAAGTTAAAAAGTCAGTGCAGTTTATTAAAAGCCTGACAAAAACAAACACAAAGATTATAAACAGACTTTGTGGTTTCTCAATACCATTTACTTACAGGTAGGCATTGTTGGCATCTGTGTACTGGATGAGTGTGATTCGTTTTGACAGATGATTTTTTATTAACTCTCTTGGCTGGTGGCTCATCTATATCTGTATCTAATGGAGAGATATTGATACATAGTAAATATATAGTCGCTGTCCGACTGAAACCTTTAATCTCCATTTTTGGTAAATGTATCTTTGTTGCAAAAATCATTGCTATTGATCCCTCTTTACATCTGCATATAGTTTTTTTTAAAATATGTAACAGATATTTTCAGTATTAAGAAAAGAGCTTATGATGAAACCTCAAAACTCTACTCTCTACAGGAATGGAGTGCCACACACATTTTGGAGCATTTCTGCCATGAGCTTGTGGTTAGGGATGTTCCGATACCCTTTTTCCCTTTCCGATGCGATTCCGATACCTGGGCTCCGGGTATCGGGCGATACCGAGTACCGATCCGATACCTGGGTGTGTATCTGTATATACTGCTAGCCCTGTATGAAGTGATAAAATTATTTTATCGTGTGCTTCAGACTTATCCCCTAATAAAACATGAACAAATACATACAGTGAACAGTCATAATAATATTTATTATTATCTGACAGTATGATTGTTTATTAATATATTTTTCTTTAGTGAAAAACTAAACCACCCTTCGGAATTGCAGAATGGCATATTAGACATGTTGCCGTTTTACTGGCTGGTTCACCAAGTTTAAAATATTTCCAAACAGCGAACATATTGCTAGTAGCGGGTTCTCGTTTCTTCTTCGCTGCTCTGATCAGTGACAGCGAAGAATTATTTTCTGATAGCTCGGTCTATATTTAAGAAAATGGTATCGGATCGGTTCATGGATTCAAGTACTTGCCGATACCGATGCCTAAATTAGTTGTGGTATTGGCATCGGAACAACCCTACTTGTGGTGTCTGCGTGTTTGTAATGCAAGAACTAATAAATAACTAATTCTATGAATATGTACACAATTATTTTCCTCAACAAACACTAAAGGCTAATGTTTTATTTATTAGAGGAGCGGAGAGAAGTTTATTAGTCACATAGACTGTCTTATACTGTCCTACTGCGTAGCACTTCATCTTTCTTGGCCAAGTGACAGAAAAACTTGAGTGCCCAGAACGCTACAATAAACTTTATAACCTTTAAGATGGTGAAAACGTAATGTGATGCACTAGGACATTTTATAATATATGCGTTTTATAATGTTCTACAGATAATTATTTTTCATCATTCGGTTTTATATGAGTAAAACACTTAATGTATTTAAACATATTGCTTTCATATTCTGGTGTCATCTGCTTACCTGTACACAGTATGCTTTATTTTTAAGTTTTGTCTCAAAATGTACACCTTTCATCTTTTGTAAGGTTTGCAAAAACTACTTAAATGTCCTAACATAACTTAAGGCCTAGTCTGGGATTAATCTAAACCTTGTCCGGGAAAATGCCCCATAATGTATGCATTGAATTTTTGTCTTAATGCATTACGTTACATTTCAGTGTTTAATGTTTTAAAGCACTTTACCACCTCAGATGTGCTTGTTCTATGACATAACACAAATCTGATCTTGGTAAAAATGTTAATAATATAATGACACATGCAAGGGTCTGGCAATACTTAAAACCACTATAGGGTATATGTCGAATGTCACGTGACTAGACCGGTAAACAAGTTTGTTACTTTTTTACCTGTCGGAAAAAGTGTATTAACAGTATTAACCCTAACCCTATCAGCAATATCTATTAATTTTTAAGGTAACCCGCTAACCTAGCCTAGCTAGCTGATCAAATTTTTTTAGGCGTTTTATACTATTTTAATATTCAAATGTCAAATTTAATAAACTTTTATCTATTAATCTGTTTACGTGATGGGCATCGATTTGGATCATCTTTGGTAGCTAATATAAAGGCCATTTTGAGTAAAACGGCTCTTTATGTGATGAAATGCTTACTAAAGACTTAAAGCGGTTGAGATGAGACTTGTTTTCCGGTTTCTGTGCGTGATGTGTTCAGCATAAAGCCTATCAACTCTGACAAACCCAGTGTTTAATTATTTTAAAAATACAGTGTTTTTTATTCCTGAAAAGTAGCAATTTTGGAGATTAGAGGTTCAGATCGGACAGCAACTATATACAGTGTAAAGTGAGATACTTTTTGGAAAAAATAAAATAAACCTAAAACACCTAAAGAGCAATCAAGAAATCTTTAACCTGAATCAAGGTACCGAGCAGGAGTAACCACCTTCCTGACTGTTTGTACTTCCTGGTCACTCTCCAAATTTGAGGTTATTGTGGCCTGATTGACCTTTTCTCTGGCCTTGTGATAGGTGGCTACAAAATATAGGTAGAGATGAGAGCAGAAATACAATATTTAATATGTGCAAGAAATTTATGCTGCTATGTCACATACCTTAAAATTAGTATAATATGCATATAATGAAATATAGGCATATGCATTTTGCTATGCTATTACATATACAGCAACAAAATTATGTTTATCCAACTAGCTTACATAACATTAAATACTACTGTTCAAATGTTTAGGGTAACCTTCGATAAGTTATTAATAATTTTCCACATACTACTATAATAGTAAACTTGTCGAAGCAGAAGCACTACCATTTGTCTGGCAGCAAACAGATTACTGCATAAAGGTATTTAGGAATTGGATTAGTAGGTATTTAGGCTAAAGCAAATATTTGTCCCTCCTATGAGATGTGTCTTAGCAATGGCACCAAGTCAATTTGAGTCTGAGACCCCTGATAGTATACCACAATCAAGTTGTTAGAAACACATCTTCTTCTGTTACATTCAAAAGAATACATTTTTAAGAATGTGGGTAACCGAACAGTATACATATTTTTTCCATATTATGGAAGTCAGCAGGGGCCGGCAACTGTTTGGATTCTCACATTCAATCAAAAATTTATTTTAGTTTAATTTAACAGAGCAGAGATACAGAATTGGAACAACTGTGATTAAATGACAGATTTTTCATTCATGGGTGTAGTAACCCTTTAACTCCACTGGCAATAATACAGTTATTTGAAATACATGTAGCTTTGTTAGAGGTTGTTTGTCGGCTAATTATTTCTCAAGATAAAGGTATGGAAGAATACAATACCTGTGTATGTTAACACAGAGACTTCACATTTGGCCCAACATGTTTTGTCTGGTATATCTCTTCGTTTAACTTTTGCAGTGACATTCCTCTGTGGCCAGTAACAAAACACAGTCTACAGAAATTATATATATATTATTATTATATTATTAATAAACAACAGATCAGAGGTGTAACCAAGTCCCAAGTGAGTTTCAAGGCTTTAGGCATAATGTCAAGTCAAGTACAAAACCAAATATCAAATGCCTACTTAAATCACAGTTTAGAGTAAACCAGAAGGTGCTGCAGGATTTTATTCTTAAGTATAATGCTGCAAAAGAGGCCAAAATGATAATCTTTCAGCATTATTGGCAAAATGTTTAGTCTTACTTTCCACATTCAAGAATGACTAAAAAAATCCCTTGATAGTTTATCTATGGCAGTTAAGAGTGTAAGTTTACCCAAGATGAAAATTCTGTTATCATTTACTCACCCTCAGGCCCTGTCCACACGAACACGGGTATTTTCAAAACTGCAGCTTTTCTATGCAGTTTGGCTGTTCGTCCACACGAAAACGCACTGAAACAGAACTTTTTTTTCGGTCAGGGTGAAGATTTTTAGAAACTCCGGTTTCAGTGTTGTCGTATGGACGCTGAAACCAGAGATTTGGGCTATGACATTGGAATGCGCGCTGTTTGACCTCGGATTCCAGGCTTCTGATTGGCCAACACGGCTTTATGGTTAGGGTTATATCGCCACCTGTTGTTTTGGCATGGTCTTGACAGCGTTTCATAGCGTGTTTTCGTGTGGACACGATTTTTCTTTTTACACGAAGAAGGAAAAACTCCAGTTATAAAAATTCCTGTGTACGTGTGGACTAGACCTCAGGTAGGTTGTTCCAAACCTGTTGAATTTCCACTTTTGGGTAAACTATCCCTTTAAGATATTTCTTGAAGACTGCACAAGTTTAAACGATTTATATATTGCATACATAAATTAGGAAATACCTGTTCAGTTGTCTCTAGCCACTTAGTTCGCACAGCATCGACTGTGTCGGTGTTAAAAAATTTGACAACCGCAAAGAGTCTAACAGTTTTCTGAAACAAAAATTAAGTAATGTTGTGACATTGTGATCTTTCCACTGAGAAAATTCCAAACATCTATTTATTTATACCTACATGTATGTTCCACTTGGATATATGGATATGAAAAAGTGTTTTTTCACACAACGGAAAACAGGAGCAGAAAGTTTTTTTAATTACATTAAAATCTGGGGTAGCTTACAACAAAAAAGACAACTGGGAGCTGTAAGCCACACAGCCAAATGTGTCCTTGATGTGTCCAAAATTAATGGGTTAAATCGTGCAAAAATAAGATTTTTATCATTATTTACCATCCTTATGTCGTTCAAACCACCAATGGACTTTTTAGATCCTCTAAACCACAGATTTTTAATAGGTGATGTTTAGGGTTTTCTGGTTACAGTGAAAAGGGGTGTGATCCTCATAAGCTTCAAAAGTATGCAAAAACATAAAACCCTGCAGTGTTTTTCTAGTGTCCTGAAAGCATAAGAACGGGTTGGGTATAAAAAATGGCCCACGTAAAAAAAAACTTAATCAAGCAATGGATTATATTTTATTTATATCAAACCATTTCATTTGCCATCAGAACACCTGAAATATACACGTCATGTGGTGTAATTTTACACTGATTTTGTGTCATTTTGAAGCTCGAGAAGGTCACAAGTTCATTCCAAGTGAACCACAAAACCCAAAGCAGCACTTCTGTGGTTTAGTTCAGAAGAACATGAAAAGCTATCAGGGGTTTAAAGGACATAAGGGTGAGTAAATAATGACAATTTTAATGTTTGAATGAACTAACCCTTTAATTAAGTCAAAGTCAGCTTTATTGTCAATTCTGCCACAAGTACAGTACATACAAATGGATGATTGAAATTGCGTTACTCTCAGACCCCAGGTGCTTACAGATAACATAGAATAAACATATATCAAAAAATATATCAAATTACAGATAATTACAGTTCTGTATATACACAAAACAACTTTACTAGCGGGGAAATATAACGAGATAAATGTGCAAACCAGTGAAATGAACAACAGTGCAGATGAGATAAACACAGTGCAGATAAGATAAACAACAGTGCAGATGAGATAAACACAGTGCAGATGAGATAAACAACAGTGCAGATGAGATCAACAACAGTGCAGATGAGATCAACAACAGTGCAGATGAGATAAACAACAGTGCAAATTGAAATCACAGTGCAAATTGAAATAAACAACAGTGCAGATGTGAGGTAGTGCAAGATGCAGAGCTTATCGGTCTGGTAAAGTGTCAAAGATAGCAGGCTTGTTTGTTGACTAAGAGGAAGTTGAAGAGGCTCGGACTAATACTGAAGAGGTAGTGAGCAGTCCAATGTTCCGTAAGTGACAAGTGCGGGACAGAGTTTGATGTGGGAAGGGGTGGATATGGTTCAGTGATCAGAGGTGCGTTTGGCAAAGGAGGGTCGGAAGGGAGTTTAGCTTCCCGACTGCCTGGTGGATGAAGCTCTCCTTCAGTCTACTGGTCCTGGCTTGGAGACTCTGCAGTCTCCTCCCTGATGGCAGCAGACTGATGAAGTTGTGTGATGGATAGGTGGGATCACCTGCAATGCAGAGGGCTCTGCGGGTGAGACGGGTTCCATAAATGTCCTGGAGGGAAGGGAGAGAGACACCAATGATCTTCTCAGCTGCTCTCACTATGCGTTGGAGGGTCTTGCGGCAAGACGCATTGAAGGCGCCATACCACACAGTGATGCAGCTGGTCAGGATGCTCTCGATGGTGCCTCTGTAGAAGGTGCACATGATGGGGGTTGGGGCTCGGGGCTCTGACTCTTCGCAGTTTGCGGAGAAAGTTAAAAAACTATTGTTAAAAAACTGGTAGATAATAGAGTACATTAACAATTATGTAACTGTATAAAGCCTGAAAACTTCTTAGAATGAATGAAGCAAGGATACTACAATCCTCAAACCACTCTCTGCCTCGGTCATAAATGCCTGTCTGCCCAAATCCCTCTCAGAAATGGTTTTCATTCGAGTATTTTCTCTGGCTGTGTAGACTCCAATCAACCTTGAGTCACAGGCCTGCATGAAGAATGGCTCGAGTCGCTCATACACACGACAGAGCAACATCTTTTCTCACCAAAGATCGCAACAACTTCACAGCACTCTAGATCACTAAGAGTTTTTTTTTTTTGTACAGTCTTTTTTTGGTCATGGTGCATCTTTTTCAGTCTGTTTGCTTCCCCAAGCAGTCTTACAATTTGTGAAAGAGGATTTCTCCCAGAACGAACCAGTCTTTTTAATTGATGCAAGTAATTCTCAAAAGAGAAAGCACTGCACTCATCTAGACTACCATAAAGGTTTGCGTCCGATGCCAAGTGTACCAAATTGTGGACATTGTAAACAAGAAACTCGTCTCCATACAAATATCTTCCCTGTGCAACAAAGTACGTTAACAACTCCTCTGCATTGTGATTGTACTGTTTTGCCAGTCTTGGGCAAACAAGGATTGATAATGCCACACTAAAAACCAAGAAGTGATCATAAAGCTGTTCTGAAATAATGCCTTTAATCACTATTTTTCCAGTATAGAGGGCAAACTGTCTTAGTTCTGTAGCCTTCCATCTGTCAATCTCTTCCAAGTCTCACAACGAAGCTTCATCTTAATCAAACCACAGTCTGTCTCTAGTCATTTTCTAAAATACTGCAAAGGTCATCAACAGCATCACACAGAAAGTCAAGATCAGTTGGCTTTGACACATCAAAACACAAAGCCAGTGGGAATATTGAAGGAGGAGATGCATTTAATTGCCACAGTACTGGCCACAGTGTCTGCTTGCTACATTTGAATAGCGGCAAGTCATCGATATTGATGGAAAAGTCAATGAATTGTAATTCAGATATATCCTGTGCAGGATACATTTTCAAATGTTTTAGGATCTGATCTTTGCAGCCAAGGTAGATGTACTGCATTCCTGATTTTATTTCAAACTCAACACTTTTGCAAGTGGCAAGGAGTGTTTTTGCTGTCTTTGGCAGCTCTGGATTTCAATTTTCTATTAAAATTCTTAACAAAGAATCCACTGCATTGTGTTTTGTGCGCTAAATTCATTTGTCTACTGTGCAATAGAATGTCTGAGTGTGAGGTTAGTTTCCGTACTGCTGCTCTGGAACAGTAAATAGTTAAAATCTTTGTCATTTGCAGTGTTCTCTTTGACAGAACCATCCTCTTGTGTTTTTGGCAAACATCTCTCCAAAAATCTATCAAAATCTGCATCATTTGCATTATTCTGATTGACAGAACCCTGCTCTTCAAGTTCTTGATGAAGTACTGAAGGACACTGATCAGAGACATTTGTCTGCAAAAAATCTGAAGCTGCTGCTTGAAAAAAATCTTTTTGCCCTTTTCCAAAGGGATGAGTACTTTCTATCTGACATTGTATATACAGATCAGAGGATCACAGAAAAAAATATTGTTTAAAAATCATACCGAGCAAAATGTTACATCCATGCTGCTTTCACTGTAAAGACAGAACACAAACAAATAGCAATATGAGTATTATATGAGCAAACATTAATATGACTAAAAACATGTAAGTGATATCTCAGATGAACGGAGTAAAAACAAAACTACCAAGAATTCAACGACTTTAAAATGAATCATAATTACCTTCCCAAACTGTTGGCAGCGCTGCCCTGGTGGGCCATATAGCAAAATTGCAGGGGACCTTAGCTCACTGATCATTGGTCGCATTGGTCACTGCTGCAGTACGTCAACAGGCACGCCACAATAGTTATAGGGAAAGTTGTAAAGATAGATAGCAGTGATGTTCAATAAGTAAATGTAATTTGTTACTGTACAAGTAGCTGTTTTGCGTAGCCTATCTGTACTTTACTTAAGCACTTCCATTTGTGGAGACTTACTTTAACACTACTAGGGTTGGGAATCGGAATCGAAAGGATTAGGAATTGCATACTTAAAATTTATATTCTTATCAATTCCTTTGTGCATATTTTCAAAAATGTGCACATGTTAACTTTTATAAAGCACAGGAACCACAAATTGACCATACTTTTATTATATTAACTACAGTATGGTAATACAAATTGTAATAAATCAGACAAAACATGGTTGCTATGTGTAGGCAATATATAAAACGGTGCTCATATTATTTTTATACCAAACTGTAAGCAATTTTGTGTTGTGTTATGTGGTTCAAAGTGAAATAAATCCAGGTTATGTCTCACTAATTCCATATACTCAATATTACCATGTGCAATTTAAATTCAAAGAAAATATGTTGGTATGGGGGTCTCAGGTCTTGACTGTTTAGGGCCCCCAAAATCGTAAACACGCCCCTACTGGGAACAGTTAATAATATGAAATGATGGACATTGTATTTTGCAAATATCAGATAAAGACCATGCGTTAAATGTAAATTTAATTATATATATAGCATGCTCACTAGAATTAATGGCATGCTGATTAATGATGTTTACTGCCACAACTATTGTTCACTGCCATTTAAGGCTTGTTATTTTAGTACATAACTCATGTGAACCTGTGTTTAAGTTTTTATATTAAAGTTAAACTTGGAACTGTTACACAAATATATCTTAAACCAAAACAACCTGCTCTCAAATCCTATTATTTTATATGGTTCTAATGGAAGTAGGTTGGTTTTAACTTTTTGACCAGAATGTCATGTCTGGTTTGTTTCTCAGGGCTGGTGGGTTACGGCTGAGGTGCCCTTGAGCAAAGCACCTTACCCCCACTTGCTTACTAAGAAACAAAAATGTGTCTTATAATGCAATGTAAAGCGTCTGCCAAATGCATTCCCAAAACATTTTTTAAATATTGCTGGTAAGATCAGTGTTTGATTTAGTTGGACTCTTGACTTTAGACTTTAGTTTGGTTTATTTTCTTCTCTTTCAGTAGTTGCATTAGTACTATGTACATGTATGCAATAACTCTGAAAGGGAGAAATAGAATTGCAGCTTTATGTTTGCTTAGTAGCTAAAGATTCAACAGAAAGAAGTTGATTATTATATAATATTATAGCATTTATTATTTAATAACTGATTACAGGTTTTAAAATGGAAAGAACTCTGTCAAAGATCTGTCAAAATCTTTCTTTGCACTGGAGATGCACTTGACATACAAACCTCATCAATGGTGACAAATAATCATGAATGAGTTTTGTACACCCAGTGGTTCAATTGAATGTCACCATTGTTGAGATTCATATGTGAATTATTGATGTGTTTGACTGATGCAATGGTTTAATCTTTTGTGTATCTATTTTGACCAATTTGTTTGGCAAAAACAATTGCTATTTTTTTATATCTGGTTCACATCTCTTCATTACAATTTTCACACCATATGATCACTTTTGAGCATAACTCAAAACAAACATGTTTAGAGCACCTTAAAAATGAGAGTCAACAGCCCAACTAAAAGAAACACTGATCACACTAATGGTGACTTACAAAATTCAACATTTCAACCTCATTAAAACATTTTTGTAGATGTGTGACCTACAGTAACTAGCCGGCAACAGTGTTGCCAATATATTACTGTAGAAATAGCAGGCAAGGGTTAACAGTGTAGCTTTGTTAACACGTCTCATTACAAGAACATTTTATAAAAAAACATTAATTCATTTTAAGTCTCAATAATCTCCTTATAACATTTTCCTAATGTGGCTGTAAGAATTTTCTTACTTTGTTATTATGAAACATTGTGACAATGGTTTAGAAGAGAACATTGTTTAATCTTGTACCTTTACAACATTCCCAAAACATTGTTTGAATTTTCTTATCAAAATGTTCTTTCCTTGTTTACGTTTAACCTTATACGAACATTTGTTTTGAATTTTTTTTTCAAAACATTCGTTGAACATTACATTTAAATGTTTCCTTAAAACATTTACATAACCTATAAGGAATGTTAGCAAAAGTTTTGAGAACGTTCCCTTCTAGCTGGGTTACTTGCGGGATTTATTATTTGTTAATGTCTTGCGGGCGAAAGGTTTGTTGTAACGCATGCGTTACTGAACATGTACTGAGTAAAATATTGCTGAAAAATGATTAGTAATGCCTTACACTACTGCGTTACAGCAAAAGGTAATACGTTACTGTAATACATTTCTTTTGTAACGCATTACTCCCAACACTCTTCGCTATACAAGGACATGAACTTTATCCACAGAGTTTATTTTAAGCAGTGTTTCACTGTTTGAGTGAAGCTACCATCAAACACACACCGAAACTCAAGTGTCCCCGCGCCAATCTGTCAAAACAAAAGTCTAGTTAATTTCAACCAGATGAAAGAAATCATTTACTTGTAGTACATTTATAAACTGTAGTAAACACTATAGTCTACTTTAATATTTACTACAGTAAGGTTCAAAAATACAAAACAGCAAGAAGAATTCACACATTTTTAAATGGCAGACTTCCTGTAGGGCAGAGCTCAGGGGCGGACTGGGACAAAAATTCAGCCCTGGCACTGTAGCCACACCAGCCCACATTACCACACCCACACAGCCCAACCCACCCAGAGATGCCCAAAGTTTTTCCTACGAAAGTAATGTTGAATTACACTGAACTATATTTAAGAATCTCTCCATTATTGTTCATTGTGAGTCACAAAGCACATTGTCACATAAAGTGTGCTGCATTAAACACCAAAACTAAATTTTTTGCTACATTTTTAACAAAAAAAATGTAGTCAATGGCATTTTCCCCTTTTTCATCTTTTCATGAATGACAAGACAGGCCATATCAATGGTCACCACGGGCCAAATCAATGGTCACCACGGGCCAACTTTGGCCCCCGGGCCCTAGTTTGGGCATCTCTAGCCAGGTTTTCATTACAGACCTGCACAAACCTTAAGCGATATTTTTTTAAATATTGATAAAAAAAATATTGCGTAATGATATTGCGTTTCCATAAGACGATGTTATGCGACACAAGTTTATTTTTACTCTCGCGATAAGTCATTCTGACCATAAACTTGGTCGGCGTCGCGTCATAGCTGGGGAGGCGGAGTCGGCGTAGGGGAAAGCGGTCCTTACCACCTGATTTGAAATGAATGGCGGTAGCCATATATGGCCAACATAAAATCTTTTTTTGGTTCAACAGAGCAAGACATATGGAAAAAACAGGAAACAACTGTAATATCAGTATCTCAGGGTAATCCAACAGTCTATATTTTATCCCATGTTCATTGAAGCTATGATATAAAAGACTAGTATGTCTTAACATGTTAAATGAATACATTATTTTGCACGGTTTTGATTGTAGCACGTGAATTTCCCCAATATCCATTATAAACAGCCTAACATGGCTTATTATGTTAATATCAGTGGTAAAATATGTACTTGATAACTCGAATATACATGCCGTTGTTTCTGTACATTAAGCCACAAAACTGTTTCCTTATAATTGACATCTATGGGGAGGACATGTACATGGGTTATTTTAATCAAATAACAGTTTACTATTGCAATTACGAGCCATGTAAGCATTAATATTTTATATTGGCGTTTTAAATCATTTACGATTTAGCGTTCTTATGATTATAATTACAAAATTAATGAAAACTCTATTCGTCCCACAAACGATCCCAAACTCATGGTACAATTTATCACTGAATCTGTCATGATGGGCAAGGAGGACAGAACCCAGGCGCAGGCAGCAACAAAAAGGGATTTTAATGAAATAAGTGACCAAATACAAAACAAAAGCCCACGATGGGGATAAAAAACAAAACTAAAATGACAGGAACAAAACTGTAACCACGGCAGGTGAACACGCAACAAGTAAGAAGTGTGGTGAAGGGTAATTTATTCCACAGGCGTTCAAGTTCAGTATTTCCAAAAACAGGCATTCAGGTTCAGTATTTCCAAAAACAGGCATTCAGGTTCAGTATTTCCAAAAACAGGCATTCAGGTTCAGTATTTCCAAAAACAGGCATTCAGGTTCAGTATTTCCAAAAACAGGCATTCAGGTTCAGTATTTCCAAAAACAGGCATTCAGGTTCAGTATTTCCAAAAACAGGCATTCAGGTTCAGTATTTCCAAAAACAGGCATTCAGGTTCAGTATTTCCAAAAACAGGCATGACATGCAGAAAATAACAACTAGACCGGACACAGAACGGAACTCAAATGGAACTCAAATGGAACTTAAATAACAAGGGGCAAACACAGAACAGGTGCACAACAAATCAAACACAGGTGCAAACAGGTGCAGAACAAATCAAACACAGTACAAACAGGTGCAGAGTCCAATCAAGATGGCGGGTGATATGAAGTGCATGCTGGGAAGTGAAGTCCTTCAATATTCGGGTGACAGTGACCGGGTGAAACGGGGCGTGGGTGTCGGCGTGGGGGGTGTGGCCGGCGTAGAGGCGGGAGTTGTTACAAAAACACACTAGAAAAACTGTAGTACAAAAAAACACCCACGAGGGGGCAAAACAGAAAACCAAGACTAGAACGATCTTTTTCTGGCAAACAGCAAGGGAAACCACATGAGACATGAGACGCACTAAACTCACCAAAATGCACCGACACAAGACAGCGAACACAAGGGCTTTAAATAGGGGAACAAACAAGGGATAATGACACAGGGTGCAGGTGTGAATCATCAGAAACATTAACAGGGAAAATTACCGGAAAACGAGGGGGGGCGGGGCTAAGACGCGCAACATGAAAACATGCAGCGAAGGCAATCGGCCAAAGCCGCGTGTCTCCCTGAAGAACGTTTACACAAAGACAGGATATTGACGCAATCCTGCCCGCTAAATCATGAAAACAAGACATAAACAAGGAGAGCAGGATTGCGGAAGTATCCGGGGGGCCAGGCCACACGCTTCCACACAAACACGGAGACATGGCCCCGCCCACAAGGCTCTAGGAATTTACAAGACAGATCGGGCAGAACCATGACAGAATCAATGAATGAAAAAGTCAAACGTCTTAAAAAAGTCTCATAGGTTGTGGTGCAGGGACCACACCGGTCTGTTTTTTTTTGCTGTAGCCTATATAAAACTTCAGATCAAGGTTTTTTAACCTATTAGTGATTCAGGACACCACATAGCAACTTTTTTTTACTGCACCATGCAAAAATCTATCATAATCATTACAAACTGCTAAGATTAGGAGCCTGACTTTGACTGAACGGCCAATTCTGATTGGGTCGGCACATCTCCAGGCAGGCCGGCGGTTGCCGACTGGACCAAATGCTTAACATTTATTACTGTAATATTAATATTTCCATAGTGAAATTTTGCAAGCCTGTATTGTGTTGGCTTGTAAAATATTTTTACCCATGTTTTTAAAAAATCAGACCAGGCCGGCCGGCCCACATAAAAAATTGGTCTGGCCCCTCTGGCTTTGGCCAGAATTGCCAGATGGCCAATCCGCCTATGGCAGAGCTAAGTCAGGAGAGTGTCCATACCAAACTGACCTTTTTCAGATCAGTTTTGAGGCAGCTGCAACAACAAACAGATCATCTCGAGAGTTGCCTCTCATTTAAATCAATTGTGCGCCATTACGTCATAGTTTTATAGTTTTTATCCTTCGAAATTTAACATCACATATGTCTGTAGCTTCCTACAACAAATTTTTTGTGAAATCCGATACACTGTCTTGGAGGAGTACGAAAAAATAGCAAAAATTTTTAAATATTTTAACATTTCTGACTTCCTCTTTGGCGGAGCTAAGTCAAGTGAATACATAATATGTTTAGCTTAATTATACATTTTATTTGTGAAGAAATTCATAAATTCATCACTACTATACTGATGTCCAACATCTGATGATTTATTTTTTGTTAATTTAGCCACTGTGTTAAATAAAAACCTGGGTTTATGTTGGTTTTCTTCTATTTGTGGTTTTCCTGTATGGCCATCCTGTATGCTAAAACACTTGCTATGCAAAATATTTAAAGTTACTTAAAGTTGCGCTTCATTTTCTGGGCTGCTCTTTTTAGAGCATGCGTGTGCTCATATATATTTACACCGTAACTCTAAGATGTTTATATTTTGACATGTTTGTGCTGCATTTCCCCGTGCGTTGTGTACTCGCCTATAGGCGCATATTAGCCTCAGCCTCAGGCAGCTATCACTGCAGCTCCTGGGGAGCAAGTGGGGGTAAGGTGGAGGTGACATCAGCCAAAAGAAAAAGCTGAAAACAAGGCAGAGCATGCTATTATATCAAGTCAGTTTTGTACCAAATGAATTGCTCACAATAAAACCAGAAATATGTATTAAGAAAGTAAAAATTATCAGTTTGATTTTATGTAGGCTTTACAACAGCTTATGTTTATCCGTACCACAGAGAAAATGTGTGTGTTTATCTACAGCTGCATGTCTTTATCCAACACACCTGGAGGATTAGCTGTGTGTGTGTGCGTGTGTGTGTGTGCGTGTGTGCGTGTGTGTGTGTGTGTGTGTGTGTGTGTGTTTCTTTGCACCTGTCTCATCTATGAGACTCACAAAACTAGCATTTTCTCATTCTATCTCTCTCATTCACACTCTCACAAGCTGAAGCAAAGATGTACCTTGGCGAAATAACACAGATTGTCAGATTGTTTCCCTGTGTGCTAATGTAAAACCTAATAACCCAGATCTATACAGATGGCACTGTCAGAATGAATATTTCTGGCTGCTAGGGATGTCTTTGTAAAGCTGCTGTTATATCCAGTGTTTCCATATGGCTGGTGTGACATTTCAAATTTATTAAAGACCTAGTTGTTTGATGCGCTGGTAGCATTCCCTATCTCTTCTTTGAGATACAGTACAGATGTATTTAAAATGCCCATTCACAGCTGAAAGGAAACATGACTATAATGAGAACTGCTATGACAGCAAGCAGAATGTTGTGAATGTTCTCTCAACTCGTTGTCTACACTGCATGCGAGCGGCGCAATGCAACAAAAGACAATATAAACTAGGGCTGCACGATTCTTGCTAAAAGTTAAATCACGATTTTTCTCTATGGGAATTGAGATTGCGATTCTCTCACACGATTCTCGTTTTTTTTAACTGAAACATTTATTGCACTCAGATAAAAAAATCACAGAACATTCAGTTAAAATAAAGTGCTGGAATTTGTTTATGCAGGATAAACTTGTTAGTGTGTGCTCATACTTTAAAAATTTTTTTTTACGTTTTTATCTAATTTTATAAATAGAAGTAATTAATTAAAAAGACACAGATTCAAATATAGAAACATAAAATACAATCTTTAATGTTTATTTAAGCATCAGAGTGTTAAAATGGGTTTTATTACTGTTTGTATTTTAATGGTGGCTTCAGTCCTGGTCAAACTTGTTTTACCTGTATTTGGCGCCACCTGTTATTGATACATAAAAGCCTTAAATACGCAAAGTGACCTCAAATATAAGATGAGCAGAAGTGATGGAGATTTATGACTGAATCATTCACTATCTCTCTAGCATGATTGGTAAATTAACCAATTTAACCAACCAGTGTTTTGTTTAACATTGTGTGAGTGTAACCAATAATGTGTGAATGCAGCGTGGCTAAATGCAGAGTAATACACGGAAGTGAATCGCCATCGTTTAGAAATTAGATTGCAATTATTTATGAATCGGGATCAGGATTTTTTTTTGATTAACCGTGCAGCCCTAAACCAAAGTAGACCACCACCCAACAAACCAAATGTGGGACAGGTAATACGTTTGTGTGGGACAATGTGGGACACCACTGAAAGGTAGCGTAAAACTGTGATATAATATCGGAATGAAAACATGGTTAACTTTATATTAAGGTACACAAGTTCATCATTAACTACTTGCTTATTAACATGCATATTGGTTTTATATTAGTATGTGTAACATCATAGTTTAAAATTTAAAAAGACAGTTAACCCTAAATTGAAATTGTTTTGTTATATAACATTCTATCTAGTTGGAATGGACTATATAACAAATTATTTTTATGAACTGAAAGGTAAAAATATAATATAGCCTATAAATGTTTTCGGTCACACTTTAGAATAGGGACCAATTTATTCACTATTAACTAACTATTAATTACAACTTTTGCCTCAATAATCTCCCAATAACTGCTTATAAGGTAGTTTTTAGGTTTAGGTATTGGGTATAGGATTAAGGGATGTAGAATAAAGTAATGCAGAATAAGGCATTTATATGTGCTTTTTAGTGACTTATCCGGCAAGTTTACATGGGAAGGATCGCCACCCGATCTACAGTTTGATTGACGGATGTCACAGCCTCTTGATGACTGAATTCACTGCCTCAGGCAGCTCAAGCCTCAGGCTTTACAAAATAGTTGGGTTTGTATGAGCTCATTGGACACTGGTTTCTGCTTTTGACACAGCGCTGTTAAATAGTTCAATAATCTGTCTTGAAATGCAGCCTTCGAAGGATGCAGCCCCTGAATTGGGACACAGCTAAAATGTGAAGAGCATTGGGTCCCCAGGAACAGGTTTGGGAACCACTGATTTACATAAACACTGTGGAACCCATTAGGTAAATAGGACTTAATAGGCTAATGCCTGACTACCGATTCCAACATACTTTCTGATCTATTAGTGTGATCTATAGTGTCTAAAGCTGCACTAAGGTCCACGAGTGAAGTAGAAGTGAGATGGTGCCTCGACCAGATGCTATGAGAAGAATGTGTTACTTTAAGCACTGCTGTGCTGTGGTTGGGCCTACATCCTGACTGAAATTTTTCGTATAAGTTACTTTCCTGCAGAAATGTACATAGTTGGCCTGCAACTACTTTTTCCAAGTATTTTGTATAAAAATTGAGATTTGAGATTATTATTAGCTAATTCTACCAGAGTTAAAGGGAGCTCGATGCTAGCTTGAAAGCTTCTGGGACATATCCTAATGCTAGTGATGAGTTACTAGAAAATAAGTTCATAAAATCATTGCTGATGTGAAAAAGACTTTGCAACCGTGTTAAACAGATTTTTAGGATTATGCTGATTTTCCTTTATATATTTGTTAAAATATGCAGTCCTAGCAGTTTTCAGAGCCTGTCTGTATGCATGTACTCTTCTTCTATGCATCATCTAATTTTAAAGTTTTCCATCTACTAGTTTTCCACCTAGGGCAGAGGTGTGATGATTTTCTTAAATCTTTTTTAACCGAAGGGGAGTGACAGTTTCTAAGGCAGTTTCCAGTCCTCAGGGTCCCCTTCCAAACATGTTTTAGATAAAACACTTGACTCAACTAAGACTAATTAACTCACTAACCAACATTCAGAGTTGGGGCTGATGAGTGGTATCAGGTGTTTTATATGTGACACTGGATCACAAAACCAGTCTTAAGTAGCACAAGAACGTTTGTAGTAATAGCCAAAAATACATAGAATGGGTCAAAATTAGCCATTTTTCTTTTATGCCAAAAATCATTAGAATATGAAGTAAAGATCATGTTCCATGAAGTCAATTTCCTACCGTAAATATATCAAAACTTTATTTTTGGGAGAAATATGCTATGCTAAGGACTTCATTTGGACAACTTTAAAGGTGATTTTTCTCAATATTTAGATTTTTTTGCACCCTCAGATTCCTGAGTTTTAAATAGTTGTATCTCAGCCAAATATTGTCCTGTATTGTCCAAATGTTGTCCCCAACAAACCATACATCAATAGAAAGCTTATTTATTTATCTAAAGAAAGCTTTTAGATGATGTAAAAATTGTTTTGTGATCCAGGGTCACATGTAGAGAAACATTTAAAGGTGCCGTTCTTTGGGTGTTTTCGGAGTTTTGATTGTGTTTAGGGTGTGCACTATAACATGTGTTCATGTTTCGTTTGTGAGAAAACAGTAATTTTTGCACAATTCACTTTTTTTTATATCGCTGTTTTCCTTGTCATAAAAACGAGCTGATTTCTTCCTTGTTCTATGAAGTCCCTCCTTCAGAAATACATAAGTTCTGATTGTGTAGCTGGTCCAGTGTGTTGTGATTCGACAGCACCGTAGCGCACGTTGTAGCATATTAGCTATCGCTAGAACTAAACAAATCATGGCTTTACTAAAGTAACTACATAAACACGCGTTCCTGTAGCTAAACGAGCATGTGGTTAAACAGTAAACAATAGCTGTAAACAAAAAATTATTTACACTGATCAAAACAAATATCAATAAACATAAACAATCGATGGTGTCTGGTTGGATTACAAAAAATATGTGGTGTTTTACAGACGTTTTTCGGATAACTTTGAATTAGCATTTAGCTAACTGGCTAGAAAAGCTAAACAACGTTGCCCTTTGGGATTATAATTTTAGTATAAGTTCGAGTTTTTAACTATTGTTCTCTAAGTGCAGCGTTGATTTGACACCGGAATGAAAATAACAGCGTCTCGTGACAAAAACACTCTACTACAACAACTCTTCCTCTTCTCTGTGGAAGCGTAACAACGCGGCCCTTTTTCTGCGCATTCCTGTGTGCGGAGGTTATTCCAAAATTCAAATCTTTCTTTATACCTGAGAGTTCATTGGCCTTTTAAAATTATTATCAGAGTTTATATAATGGGGTTTGAACTTCTCGACACAACTTTGAGAGACCAACAGAAAGGGAACTTAACTATGTTTTTATTCATTCAAATTAATTAATAAATATCCATGAATAGATTATTTGAAAAGTAAATTGTCAGGGCAAAACAAACACATTTTGAGCACCTATTAGAGTAGGTTTATAGGTGCCAATTAGACGGAAACTCAATGGGCCTGTTTGACTCATGACCCCAAAGTACTGTGAGAAGTTTGAATGAAATCGGCATTGCATGTTTTGATAAAATAGGCATGCCCAAGTGTAACTGAAAGCCTGTGGCTCCTTAAAAGGATGTTTTTTATTAGTCTGTAACACTGATATTTGAACACAAAATAAGTTACAAAGTCTAAAACTCTAAAGGAAGATATGCTCATTACATAAATCTCTTACTTGAAATGCCTGAGCTCTGGAAGTACAGTTTCTTTGTGACATGTCTATGTAGTCGTGCAACACATCTAAATAATGTGCTTAGTTCCGCCCTTAAATTAGCATGTACATTATTCCTTAACTGGAATCAAATGGAAGTGGCCAGGATCTAAACTGAACTGACCTGAATGTGTTTTAACAGCTCATTACTAGCATTATTTAGTTGAAATGTTTTTGCTTATAAGCTTTAGATTGTGTAGAGTAATGCAGATTGTTTGTCGTTCTTTACGTTCTGGCTCTTAATGCATCATGTTTCCTTCTGGAGCATCATTGAATGTTTGAAGCTTTTTTAATAGTTGTGTTTGAGTCCCTCAACATGTATAGACAGAGATGATGAGTGACACTGGCAGAGTGCGGATCCGCTCATATTGAAAGCGTTTATTTTAAAACTTAACACTTACTATTTAAGCTTTCCTGTAGCTCGGTGGTAAGAGCAGGGCACTAGCAACATTAAGGTCATGGGTTTGATCCCAGGGATTGCACATACTCAACTAAATGTATTTAAAAAAAATGTAATGTCAGTCGCTTTGGATAAAAGGCTTTTTTTCCCAATGCGCACTGCCGAAATGGAGCAAACTCGGTGTCCAAAGACAAAGTGTGGACTAGAGCTGTGGAAAATAATCAAATTTTTAATCCAATCGATGCATAAAGCAAACAATCGATTGCACTTAATTTAGTGCTGTCAGTCGATAAAAAAATTGAAAAAATGAAGCATCCAGTCAAGTTAATCAAAAATTATATAATAAAAAAGCCTTTTTGCAGCACTCCGTGATGCCAACGGCAGTGGTACTGCAAGATGGCGGTGCCCTTGCTACAAAACCTATAATAAGGCTTTTTTCTTTTACATAGTAACATTAATCTGGTTTATTATATCATTTTTGATCAGAGTGGAAACCCCTTAATACATAATGTTAACTTTACTTGATGCATTTACACATTTACATTTATTCATTTGGCATACTTGATGCTTCACTTACACTTTAATAACACATTTTTTGTGATTAATCACAATTAATCACACACAACATGAATGTTTTTAAATATACTTTTACATTCTTATAATTTCACATTTAATCTTAAAATTAATGAAGAAACAACACATTTCTTTAACGGCATCAGGCGGATCTACGCAGATCTGATACATTTCCGATTTTCACAACTGCATACTCATGTGTTTTTTTCATTCAAGCATGAAAGAGAATTTAATACTGGAGCACTGTTTGACAGATTCTGACAGAAAATTACTGACGCAGTCTTTATTCTGATCAAATTAACTGGATGCGTTACCGTGTTAACTTGACAGCCCGAATCATTTTTCATTGATAAGATGAAATTCCTTAGCTGGTGCATCGAGGTAAACTGTGTGAGGGGATGTGTGACCTTAAACATTGAGATTCATTGTTAAATGTATTGATTTGTACGTGCCGCACACAAGCGTTAGATCTTCATGTGTGTTTGTTACAACCAGTGGGGACATAATTAATAAATATATTTCAATCAATCAACTTTATTTCCAGACTCATGGTCCATTAGAAAAGAAACATACAAAACATACCCACAACACTTTAAAAAGACAATTATATCAGTTTTTTCTCATTGATGACTGGTATCGGATCACACTTTGCCAAGGATTTGACAACAACATAATAATAGCATGCTGTGAATTATCCAGCCGACAAATAAATGTATACATCAAATGTCTCATTAAAGCCATAAATGTTCTTACTCTTGACATACAAAACAGATTACATGCACTGCTCCACCTTGGTTGTCTCAAAATAATTCTCATATAATCATTATAGGCAGTTTGAAGCTTACATGAACTGACTTTTTTAAACTTGACCCATAAAGGAGCAGTATAAAAGGCTGTACAAAATGTACTAAAAAGAACACATATGAAATTTTCTTACTAACATATTGGCTTGGGCATATAACATACGGCGCTGCCTGTACATATCCTCATCATCACATATTTCATCATTTATAATATGTTCCAAATATTTTGGTGCATACATTTAGTACTTGCCCTGCCAGAAAAAAAAACTGGAAAATGAAGGTCAATATCTCCTTTCGTTCTACATATCATAACAGCACTCTTCTTTGTATTATAATGTACATCATATTTAATCCCATACATCCAAACATATATTTAACAGCTGTTGAAAACCATTACTACTTGGAGAAAAAAATTGCCAAATCGTCAGCATACATAAGCTACTTATTATACTTGGTACTTCATATGGTTCATTTATTACACAATTAAACAAGGCAGAATAATGTTGTCTCCACAATTCAACTATGTTTACTGCACCAGAAACACCTTCCATAGAGCATGGTAATATCACACAGTTATTATTTCGCAGATTTTCTGCCATTGAGTTTGCTCTCAGCATTTGTTCATGTTTACAGACATATCGGACCGCATATTTATACCTAGCATTAGTTAACTTTTTTTGTTCCCTGTCTGGGCCTACCTGCTAGGTTCCATGCTTTAAATGCATCCTTAGCTTTAATATAGCATCCAGACACATGCTTATTCCACCCAGGCATCTTATTATGTTTCTTATCAACACACGTTAAATATGGTCTACTGGCCGCATACACAGCTCCCACAATATTTTCATACATATCACAAAGCTATACCATGAGAGCTTTCATTAAAATTCACATCTGTACACAAAATTGCATCTCTGGGTAAAACCACCTCATTCAGAAGAAGATCAGTTTTCCCCTGATATGTTAAAATATCATCTTTCTTGAGTTTAGACACATCTGCCCTCTTACACTCATAATTCATATCAGGCAGGCTTTCAATATCAACAGTCATTACAAATGGTACATGATCAGAGGTGGATGCCTCATAAAGAATTTCCATTGATTGTAGAGTAGAGTAAGCATCAGGAGTACTAATACAGTGGTCAAGCCCCCTCCATCATGAATGCACTCTCACTTTGTGTGGTTCATAGAAACGCCGCACCACAGAACCTTCAGGCCAAAGCTCTGGACAGTACATCTCCACCACATTTTCACACTCAGCGCTCACTTTAAACGAGCTGTACATTTTGTTCATAGTGTATATGCGTTGACAATTAACATCACGCCCACTCTTTTCTTTAAGATAGTTAGACAGTGTTGCAGCCTCAAGGTCTGGAGAGAATTTGGAAGCAAGCATACTTACCAGCTTCGTTCGCACCACACTTATATTCCCTCTTGCCCGGCCGGTACCAATAACTGGCTTGATCTTCTTAGGTTTAGCTTCATCACCTCGCTGATTTATCAGATTTTTTCCATCAAATGATGATACCCTGTAATGACTTTTATCATGTTGCATCGTGCCGCAGGGGAGAGCAGTCAGAGAATAGTAAACATAAAACCATTTCTGCATTTGTGATTATAGGAACAACAAAAAGCTCACGTTTGAATAGTCAGTAGCATATTTGTTTCAGAAACAGCCTTTGTTAATGTGTGTAAATGCGCTGCACACATTCAGATTTTCGAATCGGATAAGCTTCTGATGTTTTGTTGTAATTTTATATTTCGTTGTCTCTGGGCAGAACAACACAGCTTCTGTATTATACAAATGTTAAATAACATATTTGCATATTAAAAACTCATTATGCACATTAGGTATTGTATAAAACAAACGAATATGCTTAAACGGTTGGATTACAAACATAAGTACTGCTTGCCAAAATCACCATATGAAATACAGAACTATAAAAACCGACAGCTTCTGTCCCAAATAACAACAACGTTACAACAGTGAGATCGGCTTCATGCGGCGCTGCGCAGACTGCGCAAAGAACCGTGAGAGAGATTAGAAAGCACTGTTTCCTCTTTCTGGAGTGACAACCTCAAGTCTGTCCCAAAATGGGCTCCCATGTACCCTTGTGGACTCGTGCCTTGTGCCCTATATGTCTGCACTTTCTGATGTCACCAAGTGTGGACTCAGAGGAGGTCCACAAGACCGGAGTGTGCCATTTGGGACAGGGCCAATCTGAGGAAACAGTGAATACAAAACAATGTTTATAAAATACCTCAAGGTTTTTTATTTGATATTCTTGTCAATGAGAGCAGCTCAAACTACAGTATTTTTTGTTATTATAGCCATACTCATTTCTGGAAAGTAAGTTTACCTGTCCCACTTTCTGTGGAATAAAGTCCAGGTCAGATTACAGTTGCTGAAATAATGTTGAATTATCCAACATATACCGATTTAAAATTCACATTTGCACTGGATAAAACAATTTTTATGATTAACTTAAACAGGAAAAATGTATGTGTCCTAAAATTTGCAAAAAATGTCATAAAAAGCAGTAAATGTAACTTTTTTTAATAAATTTATAAATATGGTCGTGAGCTACGATCAAATCTCACAACAACTCTCAGCTCGTGTATGCAAGTTTCGAGATAAGGTGAAGGTTCGTGTACGCTTTACCCTTTTGATAACTGAAAAGGAATAATGACAAATAGAAATATTTTTTCCCATTTTGTATAACAAATGTAAAAATAAATTCCAAAGCAATTTCTTATTTTCATTAAATTAATTAAGTATCACAAGGTTAACGGGAAAACTTTCATGAGGTTTTAGGCTACATCTAAGATCATTTACAACAATTAAAATACACAGTTAAAAGTAAAACTTTAAAAACTACAATAATCAATATAATTACAAGCAATGGGTAAGTTTATCTATTTGCAAGGTGATAGCTTCATGGTTTGACAAATTAAAACACACAACACGCATGCTTTAAAGTTTTTTTATTTGTGCAATGTTTGGATTGGAACATGTTTATTTGTGCTTGGGTGTGTGTGGAAGATGTGCACTGGGTCACAGCTCCAGGTTGCCTGGCTTTGTGTGGCAGGCTCCAGGCTGGTTTGTGGGGGCTGAAGACCGCTGGTTCTTGCCTCTGACAGATACAAATAAATGAAGCAAACATAAAACTGTGTGTGCTTAATATAAGCAGCCAGAAATGCAAGATTAGAAGCATGAAGAAAATTGTAAAAACATTTAAATATAAACATTCTATAATTGAGGCGCACAAATTATTAGTGATTTATATCTACATTCGTTTTTTACATTAACACATTACTGTAACTAAAAACAAAGATCTTCAAGACTTAAGTCAGATAAATTTTGTTAAATTTAAATTATACAACCAAAGTAATTTAAAACAACAACTATACTTTCAGTGTAAAAATAATCAAAAATAATTTGTGGTTATATTTACAAAACATAAATATCCAATAAAAAATACAAACTTGGAGTTAAAGTTTCAATTTCTAAATTAAAAAAGTTCCTCTTTTTGGCCAGATTACGTTTCTCATTATGTCGCAAATCTAGGAGCGAGGCGTCAACACCCTGAATTTAAAGGGGCGTGATCGACTGACAGAAAGACGTTGTGTCGACAGATGGGGTTTGAACTTGAGAACCTATCTCTTCTAAGAGGAATTTTAAAAAGGCCAATGAACTTGGCAAATGGCATTCGCATGCCATTCTCCGTCCCGGACGTCCCGGTATAAAAGAAGGACGGCGTGCGCATTCATTTATCTTTGTGCTGAGGAACCGAGAGGCTTCTCCCAATCGCTGCAGTGGACCGGCCTAGCATTGTGGCATGAGGTACACAACGTCGGTCGACATTGTGTGACAGATGGGGTCCCTATACGAAACGCCACGGCGCTAGGCCGTGTCACGACTGTCAGCGGAGCAACACTGACTGGCCTGGGCGTGTCACAGGTGAAGCTTCCGCGAATCACGATCTTCCAGCATATAAGACTCAGCTAACTAGGTGAGGATACCCTTAACATCGGCTGTCACAGTCGGTGGCCTTGTTTTCTCTAGTAGTGAGATAGCTGCCCAGCACCATAGAGGAACACTGGTAAGCGCTACTCCCTCATAGAAGAAGTGCGCTACGGAGACCACATCTCGCCGCAGGGGGTAACATGTGGAGATACCGGCATGGTCTCACCAATGGGGAAGAACTACATAGAAATAGGCGTGTAGCCCCACGAGGGGGGATCACGAGACAGTGGAACAATGAACCACTGGGGGAGGTCACAGTCCACCGACTGGGGAACAGAAGTGAGAATACATCATACGGGACGGCCCAGCCTGGGGAGTCAGTACGTATAGAGCACTAGCTCAGGTAAAAGGGGTCCGTCTGGACAGGGTGCTTAGTGATGGAAGAGGTGCCTAGGCTTCGCCCGCAGGGAAATTCCGGAGGCTGAAGAGTGCACTGTACTGTAAGGGGAGAAGGCACTACGCAGGCGTACACCCACCTGGCCACTGGTCTCGCCTGTTTCCAAGCAAGACACGAGCTGACACCGGGTCCATGCGGAGGTTGTAAAACCTTGTGAAGATGTTGGGCGTAGCCCAACCCGCGCCTCTGCAGATCTACGGTCTGCCAATGCGGCGCCCTGAGCCAGTGAGTGAGCTCTCACTGCAAGTGGGCACGGGAGATCTTGGGATTGGTACGCCATCGTAATGGCGTCCACGATACAGTGCGCCAGTCTCTGTTTGGAGACAGCCCTCCCCTTGTGCTGTCCCCCATAACAGACAAAGAGCTGCTCAGCATGCGGTTCAAGTAGAGGCGCAGGGCGCGTACTGGACACAACACAGAGGAGGTTCTGCAAGTTCACCACCTGGTCCCAGAAGGGAGTGGTGGGAACTTTAGGCACGTAACCAGGCCTGGGTCTCAGGATCACAAACTCGAGGCACTCATCAGAAACAGAGAATGCCTGGAGGTCCCCTACCCTCTGGATGGAGGCGAGCTCCACCAGGAGAGCCGTCTTCATTGAGAGATGAGGTAGAGCGGCCTCCCCAGGGGCTCAAAAGGGGCCTTACGCAGGCCCTCAAGGACCACATTAGGTCCCAAGAGGGTACGGAGCGCGGACGGGATGGATCCTCCTCGCGCCCCTCAGGAACCTAATGACCAGGTTGTGCTGTCCTAGGGACTTGCCCTTCACCAGATCGCGATGTGCGGTGTTCGCGGCAACATACACTTTAAAGGTGGAGGGGGAGAAATTACTCTCGGGCAACTCCGTGGAAAGAACACCACGAGGACAAGCGCCACTTAAAGGTGTACAATGAAGTACGGGCTGTAGATCCCGGAGGACATATCGGCCGGAGGAACGGGCTTGATCGCATGCTTCGCTAGAAGGGTGGGGAACTCCTCCCGAAGCACGGAAGCATTCTCTCCTCGAACTGAGGTGAACAGAACGGCCCGAAACTTGGGTGGGCGTCTGGCAAACTGGATCGCGTAGCCGATACAGATCGTCCTCTCTAGCCAACGCAACGGTGTGGATAGCTCTAGCCAAGCTTCCAGGGACCACGACAGAGGAACTAGGGGACGGGCACGCGCTGAGAAGGGGGCCAGGTCTTTTGCTCATGCACTTTCGGAAAGAATGGGACCGGGGCGCAGGCCAATCAGAAGCTTAGCCCACCCAGAGCCATTGAGAGAAGGCTTGTTTGGCTTCATGCGGCGCCGCAAGATCCGACAAGCGGATGACATCAAAGTACCGCAAGAGCGACTCGAAAGCAAACTTTTAATGGTTTTTCAAATCACTCTCGCGGTACTTTGACGTCATCCACCTGTCGGATCTTGCGGCGCCGCATGAAGTCGAACAAGCCTAGTGGCTCCGTGAAGCTCCATTGCTGTGAAAAATCGAGATGGTCATCACTGCAGAACCAACTCCCCTCACTTTATAGCCTATAGTTAGCCGCAATTTGAAAAGTAAGTTGCAACCTATGCTCGCTAACATCTTAGCAATTCTTACAATGTAAGTCTATACATTTGATTAACAATGTAGTCGAGATGTTCATAATTAATTTATGCCTGTAAGTAATGATCACAGTATATATACATAATAATTTGGATGAAAATGGATAAATAAAGTTTAGTCTTTAGCAAGTTTCTTTTTACGTCAAAAAAAAACTTTAATTACGACTCAGAACAACACAGAATCTGTCGACCACTCAAACTGGTTCTGGATCCAACCCCGCCCCCTGGACCTTGTGTTCTGAGAATATTAGAAAGTTTTTTTTATATGCCCTGTTTTCAATAAATCTAAAGTAACTAATTTGATACAGGATCTGATGTGGGGTAAAAAAATAAAAAAATAAAATTGTAAAAATACAATTTTGTGAATATATACATAAGAGTGTAAAAATAACAGTGTACATTTTTATAATTCATAAAGTGAAATTTATTTTGTAAATAGTTTGTTTATAAGACCTGCCTCTTCGGGGGAAAATAAATATACATATATTACAAATGATAATTAAAAAATCAAAAATATTAAAAGTCAAAATAGTTATAAAAAGGAGGATTAAAAAACCCAAACACAACAACAAACAAACTTAACAATTGCCATAAATGTGGACCAAAGGATTTTCCCCGGCCCACCTGGAAAATCACTTGGCCCACCTTTCATCTCATATCTGGAGCCGGGCCTGCCGGGGCGGTGCACAACTTTCCACCGCGCTCCGACCCCAGGAACCACGCATCCAGCCACGAACGAACTGGAGATGATTGACATCTCAGCATCGGCCTCCTCCAGTGCTCGACTGCCCGGAAACGGGAGCTCTGAAGACTCCTCCGCATCACATCGTGACAGCGTGCATGTTGCGAGAGGAAATTTGCTCTTTTAGCTTTTGTGACTCTCTGACAAAACACCTAGGGGACCTCTGTTGGAGAGAAGGGACCGCTGCTTACGTCGTATATCCAGCAGCTTTTAAAAAAGCTCTCGAAGAGAAAATTGCTCGGCATGAAATGATCAAAGCTTTTACGGTTCAGAAGAACAAAAGATGAATGAATCCACACGCCGTCCTCCTTTTATACCTGGACGTCCGGGGCGGAGACTGGCATGCTTATGCCATTCGCCAAGTTCATTGGCCTTTTAAAATTCCTCTCGAAAGACACAACGTCGAAGTGACCGACAGAAAGGGAAATGTAAATTACAATCGATTTCAGCAGACGCATTCATTAAGGTTTGATCATTTGTACGATGGAATTTGTCTTTTTCATGTATGACAGAGATTTGTTCCAAATATAATTATTTCAATAGGAAATGCAAAAAAACATTGAAGATCAATATCTCAAATCTACTCAGAATGCAAAAAAAACCTTATAATTCCAAGATGATGTCTTGTCAGAGGTATTGTTGTTCATTCCAAATGCACAGAGGTTAGACATAAAGTGCAAAAACAGCCTGTTTACATGTAAGGATCAGAGTGAGGCTAGAAACTTGTCATAAAAATAATTTATGAATGTAGACTAAAATGCTAATGGTCTTTGCAGGTATTTGTGGTGGAGGAGTCGGCTGGTAGCAGTAAAGATGTAGAAATTGGGCAGTCATCGGTCACTGCAGCTGGAATAGAGAAAGACCATACAGCACCATTTGAACCCAGTCTCACATTTCTCCTCTCACCCCCCCGCAGTCTGAAACTGGAAAAAAGAGAAAGATCAACATCTAGTAAGTATCCATGAGTCAACTCCTTCAAACTTTTTTGATCTTTTCCTTGTAGTATTTAAAGAGCCCATCTTTTCCTTTCCCTCATTTTACCTTTCCTTTGGTGTGTAAGTGTGTGTTAGTACGTGTAAACAATCTGAAAAGTTACAGATCCTAAAGTCCATGATAAAGCAAGTTAGCGTCTCTAACAAAAATCACATTTCTTGTACTACAACGAACATCAGGATTGTAGTCATCCAGTTACTTCATAGTCGACGTCGACATGTTACACATTTACACAATGTACGCCCCCTTGATACTTTGATACACCCTCAAAGATATGACGTTTCACTGGGGTCTAAAGGAAATCGAAGCATCTGTGGCGAAAGTCAAACCGGTCAGAATTCCATTTGTTTACAGGTACTCGCGCATGTGCGACCTGCAAATTTGGAATTTCTTCTAGTTGTTATTTCATGTGGAAAGATGATTATATCGCGAGCCCACCAGTGTAGGGTGTGTGTGTTTAGTCAACTGCGCGGGTCACGCATCACTGATGTTTCTCGCTGTCGTCGCGAACGCGCGCAGTTCAGGTCATCATTGACAAGTTTACACACGCACACACAACGTGAGCGCATTACTGAGATTTGCTGTTTGCTGTGACAGATTTTTTGAGCCTGAGGACGAACGATTTGACATTTGAAAGGTTTCAAATGAAACTAATCATGAAGGAGTTTAGGAAACGTCATTTATCTTTTGATTACTTCAGACAGCGCTGAAACTTTTCAAATCCATTCCCAGCAACAACAGGCGAATGCTCCTGTTTAGTTTTATTTGACATTATATTTACATGTCTTGTGAACATGAGGAAAAGTGTTTTATACACAATAATATCATCATAATCAGGGGTGCACATAAGTTTTTCTGTCTGGTTCTCAAGAGAGCACCTGGAGATTCGGTTTGGTGCTCACACTGTACATAGTGTGAAAAATGTTTACAATTAAAAATAAAGTTAAAAAAGTTTTTAATAAACAAATTAATAAAATGTTACTTGAAATTGTTTGTGTATAATACAATATTTATTTTATTTTATACTATACATTTGATTTCAAATAAAAAGACATTCACAGAAGCTGCGGGTGCTGCATGCTCTAGTAACGAAAGCAGTCAAGAGCTATCAATACTCAGTGGGGTTTGGTACCCATCTCTACAAACGACATATCAGTAGTTTTAGCAGCATTCAGTTCAAATGGAAATCTTATCCTGTATTACATTTAATGAGGTCTGAGCATTAATCAGGGGATTGAGCATTAAAATGTTTCAACCTTGTCAGTACGCAAATGAGCGGTCTAAACTTTTTTACGGTGCGCATTTTTAATTTTGGTCGCGCATGCGCACCTGTGCACCACTTATGTGCACCCCTTATCATAATAATGTTTTCAAGTGTGGACTACGTCTCTTTTACTTGAATGTTTTTTAGGTTTTATAACATTTACGACACACGCTGAACACAGTTGACCAATAACAGTAGATTAGGCCATATGACCAATCAGAGAACACTGGGCATATGATGTGGGCATTAAAAAGACAGGAGCTAAAACAGAGTGTTTCACAAACAGGGTAAGAGAGGTGAAGCAAGAAGGTAAATGAAAAGACAAATAATGCATAATGTTATAATCGCATTTATGTTTAGTTGGAGACCCAAATATTAGAATTATGATTGTTATTATCAGTAAAATATGGGCTCTATAATGATTGTGCTATTTTCATTCTCTTCAAATGCACATAGCATATTATCAGAGGTAAATTTGAGTAACAGTGTCTTGCAGCGTTGATTATAATCGGTATGGCCACAAAACAGTAAAATACAATGCCAAGGTGAGGTGGCAGAGTGGGGCACAGTAGTTTATTCAACTTTGCCCATGCTCTGCCACGATGCACCCTCTGTTTTAGGCACACTGGGCTCTATATTGCAACCTTTCCGTTTAAGCTTCTAGCAGTGTCTGGACATGTGTCTTTTGCTCCCCAGCCCATTACGTTGGCTCATCAGTGCGATCTGGCTCGGCTATGTTATTCAGTTCACCGGGCATTTGCCCAGGTTCTTCAGAATTCTTATCTTCTCGGTTAAAGTTGAAAATTCAGAAGTTCTGGCAAAGGCTGCAATCAGGCCCATTGGTAAATCCTGAATATTTTGCTTTGTCTTTTGGCCTTGAGCCTAGCTCGTCACTCAGGACTAGCCAGGTTTCAGATTGTCAATCTCGATATTTGTGATTCTCTTTGATGGTAGACAGCAATCTCTGTCTTATCCTATCAAATTGGATGGTTCTCCTCTTTGGTGGTGCTCCACTTATAAGGTTATTTGGATGTGCAGGAGGTGCGAGGCACATCTATTGTGGCATAGTGTGTCACCAATGGTTTGCTTGGTAACTGTGGTCCCAACGAGCTTCTTCTGTGTAGCTCTAGGCTGATCTTTAACCTTTCTGATTATCATCTTTAATGTGCAAAAGGCCACTCAAGAAGAGAGTATAAGAATTTTGAAATGTGAATTGTACCGGGAACTCTTATTATGACATGGTGTAAAGCGATCTGAGAGATTGAGCGATCACTACACAGAGATCGGGAGATCCCTTCAGCTGCAGCTAGCGGTCGTGTTTGCTGTTGAACTGGGAGTTGCAGATGTCTTTGTTTGGATGTATTTTGTGTGAGGGTGTCCTATCGAGAGTGAGTACAATATTTCACCTATATTGTTTGCCTACACTTATTGTTAGTGATGACGCAGTTATTGGCTGTATAATGTTCCATGATTATGCTAACTCATGTGTACTAGTTCTGATAACTTCTCTACAAGTCTGAAATGGTCAAAATTGTAAAGCTTATGTTGTTATAATTATTATATAATTATTATATAATTATTGTGTTTTTTGTTATAATAAGTCACATAGAAGAATACTGTTAGTAAATACCATGTAAGGTGTTAATTATGTTATTGTATTGGGGAAACAGCCTATAAAACATGTGAACAGTGAGTGTAATGGTTATTATTGTGTTGTGCTTATTGCGGAAAAACCACATATCCAGCCACTGTCAATCACATTTTACCATCCAAGACTAAGTTAATGGATGTGCCCAGTGCATTAATAGACCCAACTCCTTCATTTTAAGTAGAGGCTCACATTGTTCCACCCCATAATTTCCTGGTATCCAGAAACTTAAGACAGAGGAGGTCATAGAGTGGATCAGAGCTAACAGAAGATGCTAGAGATGCGTGACAGCACATCAAGCAGCCTTTCGAATAGCAGATGCCTTTACTTGGAGAAGAAGTACAAACATCTGGCAGATATTCCCCTCGAGCCCTTTGAACATGTGAAGCCTCTCGTGCTGATCGGTGCCGACTACCCCATCTAATTACACCTATTGAGCCTGTGAGACTGGGCCAGCCAGGAGGAACAGCAGCTGTCCGCACAAGGTTGGAATGGACCCTCCAAGGACCTGCTCATCTCATACAGTGGACAATGAGTGCCAGGCAGTGTCTCTTCGACAATGTCTCCCCTCAGACGGAGTTGGCACAGAATGTAGAGGAGCTCTGGAGGATTGACGTGCTGCCCTACCAGAACAGCAAACTGGTGGTACAGTCAAAGCAGGATAATGAGGCTGTGGAGCTCCTTGAGACCAAGACGAGAAAAATAAATGTTGCAGGTGTCCTCAGGTATGCAACCCCACGTCTGAGCATTTAAAGAAGCTGTCCTACCAAGTCTTAGAAGTCTGGAAAAAAAACAATGAGCGTTCGTCAAAGGGTCATATCACTTATACATTTTTTTGCTTATAACTTTTAAAATGGCTTATAATTTTTGACCACTGAGTGGTGCTATCACCAAATTGTGAGGCAGACAAGATGTGCCAGTGATGATACATACTCAACTCAAGTTTATTTATATAGCACTTTTTACAATTTTCATTGATACAAAGCAGCTGCTGCTACATACCAAGTTTCATGTCAATACACAAAATTGTCCCGAAGATACAGCCACATGACCCTTTGGCACTGTAACAAGAAGAAACCAGGCAAACAAGGCAGTGGATCCAAAAGCTGTCTAACATTTAATAAGAAATAAAACAGGACAAAACAAAACAAGGTAATCCAGAGAAGGAGGGAAAACTAAACACAAGACCAAGACTGAACTCCACATAGATACAAAGACTGGCAAAACACAAGGGAAACACTATGGCTTATATAGAAAGAACTAAACAACAAGCTAACAAGACACACCTGTGAAAACTACAAAAGATTGAATCGTGACAGAGCCCCTATGGGGCAGATTTCAGATGCTCTCAAACAAACAAATCCAGGTGGGCGGTGTAGCAGAGGCGGAACAGGGGGAGGGACAGAGGGCCAGGCCCATGAAGTGACAGAGTGTCCAGAGACCAAGGCTCAGGCTCAGGCGGCCATTTTGGACAAGGCAGGGATCTTGGACGAGGCAGGGAGCTCAGAGGCTGCCATCTTGGACGAGGCAGGCAACTCCGAGGCATCCATCTCGTGAGCAGGCTCTGGCCTGGTGGCCATCTTGCGATCGAGCTCTGGAAAGCTAAGCTCTGTGGCAACCTGAGCTTGCTGCCTACTGCCTCCCCCAAAAAATTTTTAGGGAGGTCCTCCTCCAACTCCCCTACAGTGAATGAGTACCCGCTCAATGCCAGGGCCAGCTCTACAAAGTCTGCAAATCTCCCTTGAGGATCATACTGAGAATGTTGTGATCTGAGTGGTTAATTTAGACTGGTGCAATAAAAAATCAGAGACCTATTTGGGTAGTGGGAATCTGGAACAAGATCTTAAAAGTCCTGGGTGTGGTCTGCAAGGGAGTGGGAGCCCCGGCGGAGAATGAGAAGGCGCATTCTACTGCTTGATCCATTTTGGTCAGTCTTTATGTAATGATGCATTTCTCTGTGGAGAGAGGAGAACCTTCCAGAAGAATAACCATCTCTGCAGCACTCCACCAATCAGGCTTGTATGGTAGAGTGGCCAGACAGAGGCCAATCTTCTGTTAAAGGAACGCGACGGCACCTGAAGGACTCTCAGACCATGATAAGCAAGCATAAGGAAATCAGGCACTGCTCATCACCTGATCAATACCATCCCTACAGTAAAGCATGGTGGTGGCAGCATCATGCTACGGGGATGCTTTTCAGCAGCAAGAACTGGGAGACTAGTCAGGATCGAGGGAAAGATGAATGCAGCAATGTACTTTATGAAAACCTTCTCCAGATGCTCTGGACCTCTGACTGGGGCAAAGGTTCATCTTCCATCAGGACAATGACCCTAAGCACACAGCCAAGATAACAAAGGCGTGGCTACTGGACAACTTTGTGAATGTGCTTGAGTGTCTCAGCCAGAGCCCAGACTTTTACCTGATTGAAGAGATCTGAAAATGGCTTTGCACCATTGCTCCCCTTCCAACCTGATGGAGCTTGGGAGCTACTGCTGTAGTGATCTTTACACGAGGCACCAAATAAATGTAGTGTGTGTGTGTGTGTGTGTGTGTGTGTGTGTGTGTCTGTGTGTGTGTCTCAAATGACCTCTCCCTCCTTCTAATTTCGGGGGACCAGCTAAGGAATTTAACCTTAACAATATAAAATGATCTCTCACCGTTTTCATTCCTATCTCCTAGCCCATGACGTTCTATAACATCTTCGCACCCGTAGTTATCCATTTCAATTTTGCCATTTAGGTCCCTCATGAAGATGGTGAGGTCTTTCTCAAGATACTTATCCACTATAGTGTAAGTGGGGCAGTTGTGGCCTAATGGTTAGAGACTCGTAACCAGAAGGTTGTCGGTTTGATTCTCAGTACCGGCAGGTAACAACTGACGTGCCCTTGAGCAAGGCATCTTACCCCCGTTTGCTCCCCGGGCGCTGCAGTGATAGCTGCCCACTGCTCCGGGTGTATGTGTGTTCATGACTTGAAGTGTGTGTGTTCACTATTCACTGGATGGGTTAAATGCAGAGGTCACATTTCAGGTATGGGTCACCATATCTGACAAATAGGTCACTTTCACTTTCACTATAGACTGTGGTCTATCATAGAACTGATCCTTGTTGACTTCATCACTGTCATTGGTGGGTGCGTATCATTGAATGATGTTTATTGTGATTTTTTCCCTCTTGGTACGGAAGGATGCTGTAATAATTCTGGGTCCATGCGCTTCACATATGCGTCCATCTAGTCTCACTAATTCCTAGCAGGGCGAGGTTGTAGTTCTTCATCTCCACTGCTACCTCAAATGTCTTCCCTGTCTCCCACATGGTTCTTACGTTCCATGTACCGATGTTGGTTACTCTGGTCAAAGTAAGGGGTAGTATCGGCCTTGACCTTCCGGAGTCTTCCGGCTTTCACTGCAGGGCATCATAATCCTTGTTGAGGACCCATCACTTCCCAGGGCTGATTTTTCTTGTTGATTCCTTGTTGGCGTTTCTTTGAACATTAGGAGACAGTAAAGTCAACATTGTGAATTGGTCATTTATTAGTAATAAAATCATGTGCCTGAGACATGCTGTTACAGTCCAGTCCGTTGCCTGTCTGTTTTCCCCATGTTTCTCTCCCTCCGTGAATCTAGGACTTCTTCTCCCATGATCCTCCACACTCCCTCACCTGCTCCTCATCCGCAATCACCCTCATCTGTCAGCCATCCCCTTTGTTAACTAGAATCTATTTATACGTGCAAATAGCCCACCAGTATCTGATTGGAATAGAAAAAGTGTAAGAACAAAAACATTTCAAACAGCGACTCCAGTGGCGTAAGTTGTAAAGTGTGGAGCAGTTAATTGCTTAGATGCTGGAGACCGGGGTTTGGTGTAGGGCTTTATTATATTAATAAGTTACCATTCTTTTAATAATTTTCATAAATATAATGATTTACACTGTTATTATTGCCTAATGTTTAATTCACAGCAAAACTGAGGTACAAATATTTGCCACTATTTATAAGTACCAATAGCATCTAACTACTATTTACACTTAATCCAAAGAAAATTCAACTATTTTTGTTTAGTGTAAATAGCACATCGCTAAGAAATGCTGCTATTTTCACTTAGTGTAAACATAACCTATTGCTATTTACACTTAGTGCAAATAGCCGCTCCCCTATTTATACTCATCCTGTTCCTTTGTTCATTGTCTTGTCTACTGTTATGATATCCTGTTGTTATGTTATGTTAGCCATGTTACCCTCCTATTTTATTTGTGTTTTTGAATTACAGTATTCGTGTTGGAAATCTCCTCGTCTGTGGTCTGTGGCACCGCGTGACACATGCCAGGCAGTTACATTACCCGTAGGTCATGCAGTTACCAAATAGTATAAATATTTTATGCATCTAGACCATCTTTGTTATCTTGTAACATCAGGATTTGTAAAGGCAAACTTGTGATTAGTCATTTAATGGTAATGAAATTAGGTGTATTCAATGTGCCAGTTACAGTAAAAAAAATGTGTTAGTTACTCACTTAGTTAGTAAGTGAGTTTTTATAATTAAAATGCAACTGTCTTTGCAGGTAGTCTTTGAGTCTCTTGCAGTACTATGGCTGGTAGAATGCCAGTTCACTGAAATATTAGGGCTTTTCACACTTAACATTGTTAACCCCGGGTTATCCTAAACCCTGGAAAAACGGAATCCTGGGTTATCTGTTTCACGTTTCACTCTGTTTATACTTTACCAGAGGTTAAGAGATAATCCTGGGTATTCATTAACAGACGTTTCACACTGAACATTCCTAAACCCCGGGTTAACGTTCTTATTTGCGGTGTCACTGTCGCTGATTGGAGGAACAGCAGGCAACCTGTTTACATGGCTGCTCAATGATTGGCTGTCTGTTGCCATGCGTCCAGCAGCAACAAGCAAACACCGCTCCGTTTCACACTGAACAAACTCAGCACCGCAATGCAGGGTTAACGCCACAAATGCGGTGCTAACCCTGCTCCGGAGCAGGGTTTCATAACCCCAGGTAAAATGTGGTGCTAACACCGCTTTCAAATTTTAAAAGCTGGGTTTAGAATGAAGGTAACCCGGGGTTAAGCGCAGTGTGAAAAGCCCTATTGTCTCATTGTACAGCTGAAGGAAAGTTCAGAAAATATGTGTTCAAATATGGAGAGAGAATGGCATATGTTTTTCTGGTTGTGGTGTGTGTAGTGTGTGCTGTTCCCACAGGAGGAATTAAGCTGGAGACAGTGGCTTGGGCTGAACTCCAATGTTATTAGTCTCCTCATGAGGGCAAATGCACTAAAGTGTGTGTTACTGGTGCAGTATGTCTGTGGCAGCAGTACTACTGGCTTACAAGTCTGCTCTGTGGTGGCTTGGTTACTCTTAAAAGGCATTTTTTGGCCTCAAACTACTTACCCTTACCGTTTGTATATGGTATCCCTGGTAGCACAAAACTGCCTGGAAAGAAATACTTGATCTTGAAGATAAAACGATTGACCATTAGGGGTGCATCATCATCATTTTTGTTGAAATTGTGTGTTTTGCACTGCAGCCAGCGGTAATTTGTTTGACAAAGACATTGAGCAGTGTAGGCCTAAAATCTTTGAAAACTGTTTAACCACACAGCCATTTAAATACTGCTGAATAGACTGAGTAAAATGTAAGCTTTTGTTTATTAGCGTGTCTTCAATTATACGGTCTCTCTTTGAGTTGTCATATTTGTAGTCTTTGGAATGTTTTGGTTTTGGTTCTGCATTGTGATTGATTGTGAGGACTTGACCATCAGAGGTTATTTGTGTGTAACATTACCTTATCTCCTTTTTAGTGTGGGTTGGCTGATCATCTATTTTATGTTTTCTATAATCTTTCCTCAGCATGGTATAGCATGGCCATTGAGTTTGTTATTATTGTTTTATCTGAGACAAGATGATAAAAAAGCAGGATTACCTTAATGCTGGGATGAGCGGCAGCATGCATGAATTTCCTTGACTTTTCTCATGTTGTATTTGTAGCTTGTTGTTGCGATAGATGTTTGTTGGTGAGGCGGTTTCTGTGTTTTCTCTTTATAGTGTTCATGGTTGAGAATGTTGACTCACAAGTGTAGGTGCTCACAAAGAAAGACATCACTTTTTGAACAAGTGGCTTTAAGGTGGGAAAATCTTCTTCAAACACCAAACTCCAGAAGTGACCAACACCTGCTCCGAGTTCAACTTTGAGAATGTCTTTTGTCACAAATTCTCCATGGCTGAAGTGCTGCTGCAGAGATGGGTCATTTGTGGTGACAGCTCTGAGTTTGGGGAAGTGAATGAATTTTCTGTCAGGTACAACCCCTGGCAAAAAGTATGGAATCACTCAATGTTGAGGAAAAAATTATGGAATCAGCTTTACTCGTCATGTTTAATACACATACTAGGACAAGTCTAAAATGCGAATTAGTCATCAGTTTAAAGGGAGTGCTTAGCAAGCTATTGGACGTGGCTAATTGAAAGGAAACATGGCTCCAACGAAAGAGTTGTCAGTTGAAACAGTGGAAAGGATTATAAAACATATTCAACAAGGAATTTCAACACGGAATGTGGCCAAAGAAGTTGGTTGCTCTCTGTCAGCTGTGTCTAAAATTTGGTACAAATATAAACTGAATGGCAAGGTTATAAAAGGAAAACATACAGGCAGACCAAGGAACAAAACAAATGCAAACAAATAGGCAGAAACAGGAGTCAATGTTTGTGACAGAACTGTAAGAAACCGGCTGAATGAAATTGGATTTAAAAGCCAAACGAAAACCGGGACTAACAGCAAAACAGAAGAAAACAGGGTTACAGTGGGCTAAGGAGAAGCAGTCATGGAGTGTGGATAATTTGGATGAAAGTGATATTCAGTGATGAATCACAAATCTGCATTGGCCAAGGAGATGATGCTGGAACTTTTGTCTGGTGTCGTTCTAATGAAACATATAAACAATTTTTCCAGCTCATTTATGATATGGGGTTGCATATCAGGTAAAGGACCAGGGGAGATGGCAATCATTTCCTCTACAGTCAATGCACAAGTGTACATTGACATTTTGGATACTTTTCTTACCTCATCCATAGAAGAGAAATTTGGTGATGATGAAGTCATTTTTCAGGATGATAATGCATCTTGCCAAAGAGCAAAGATTGTTAAAGCTTTTCTTCAAGAAAGGGAGGTCAACTCAATGACATGGCCAGCAAACAGTCCGGATCTCAATCCGATTTAAAAAAAATTGATGGTGGAAATTTAAAAAACTAGTCCGTGATAGTCCAGGCTCCATCCTGCAAAGCTGATCTGTCAACTGCTATTCGAGAAAGTTGGAACCAGATTGATGGGAAATTTTGTTTTTCATTAGTGAAGTCCATGCTTCAAAGAATTCAGGCAGTCATAAAAGCCAGAGGAGGAGCAACAAAGTACTACTTGTATTTACTTTTGCTGAGGATTCCATACTTTTTTCCTCTACTTGATCTGTAAAAACATATACCATTAATCAAAAAAATGTTAGTGATTTTGTTGAAGGCATGTTTAATGAAGCTAGAATGTTAAGCTATTTAACAAATTTTTTGTGTCATATCTGTGATTTTTCTGTTTGCTATAAAGTAAAAAAGCTCAATGAACATCATCTAAGTGTGTTGATTCTCTAATTTGCCAGGGGTTGTATGTACACAGGGCAGTTATTTTGTTCTGAATTCCCCTGACTGTATTCAGCATGTTGCTTGGAAGCTTATTTCTTCCTTGAAGCTGCAAGTTGAGAGTGTTCATGTGACAGGTGATGTCAGTCAGAAAGGCCAGCTTGAGTGATCCAGCATGGGTCTTCCAGGAAAGACCTGCTGGCCAGGAAAGTGCAAATCTCAGGGAGGAGGCTCAGAAACCATTCAAGAACTTTTCCACGAGATAACCACCTCACTTCACTGTGCATCAGTAAATCAATATATTCTGTGCCATAGTCTTCAATTAACTGTCGGAACTGTCTGTGGTTCAGCGGTCTGGAGACTATGAAGTTTACCACACGAACAACTGTTTGCATCACATTTTGAAATGTATTATTTTTCAGTTTTGATACCAGTGACTCCTGATGTATGAAGCAATGGAAACTGAAACAAGCAAACCTGTTCCACCTGGGTGAAGTTGAAGTTGGTGGAGAGGGCCGATGAGTAGAAGTGTTGTCTTTACAGATCCATGTTTCAGTCAGTACCAGAACATTGAGGTTAGACAGATGAGTGGCTCAGTGGTTAGATGGCGCTAGCAATGCCAAGGTCATGGGTTCGATCGCAGGGATTGCACATACTCAGAAACAAATGTATAGTATAGTGCAATGTAAGTTACTTTGGATAAAAGCATAAATGTAAATGTAATATCATAAGCCTGATATAAAATCAATGGAAGTCTATGGAATGTCCCTTTAAAACATGGAAACGTGTGTGTGTGTGCGTGTCCTTCACCAAAAAAGTAGAGTGTTCTTGTTGTCTGCTTGGTAAAGGTTGGCGCAGAGGGTAAGTGGCAGTTTCAGCGTTTTGAATGTGTCTGGGACTTAAGAGCTGGGGGGTGGCAGTCTTTGCTCATTTATCAGTGCGATTCCACTCTGGGCAGAGGTCAGGACAGTATAGCGGGTTTAAAGGACTGGCTGGGTTGGGTCAAACAGGGTCAGTGTTTGTACTTTAAAGAAACACACAGTTTAAAAGTCCCTAGTGACTCCACTAGAGGGCAGCCGTCAGCCTCTGAGGCTCTTGTATGAGAACTAGAAGGCATAAATGCATCCACTGCCAAACTAGCATGTGTGTATATGTACTCAGATACTGATCAACTGGGTCACATTTAGAGATTTTTTTTTGTTCATTAACTTTGAAATCTCAAATGCAGAATTCAGTCAGAATACAAACATTATTAAGCATATAATATTAGTAAAAACATGGTACTTCAGAGCACAAACAGCTGGCTCATACATCCCTTCACATGCACACATACACACACATGCTAGTGCAGTGCATTGTAAAAAATAATACACTGATCTTCTCAATAAAATTATGGCAACAGATTACAAGCAATATTTTTAATTAAAACAACTAATTAGAATTGAGTAAATGTCAATCAATTATATTGCTTAAAAGTTACACAATAAAATTGAGGAAGTACAAGTTGAGTTAAGGTTATTATTAATAACAAATAATCAAAAAGAATAATTACACTAGGTAGAAGGTAGAATTTACCTAAAAATGATCAGAAACACAAGATAGAATCATTTATTCTTTATTGAACAAGTAACAAACATTTCATTTCTACATGATTGTTGATGAAAAAAATCAGATTAAACCAGATTAAATTTAGGAAAATTATTTAAAGGCCTTTAGCCTTTATAAATATATAAATCTTTATAAAGCTTCTTAAATCTGAATCTATCTGGTGCAAAGTTTTTTTAGGTACAGTAAAGTGCAAATGTGTTTATATTCTGTGCTGTAAGACCTCATGACTTGTCAGTGAAACACTGAAATCAGTGGATCTTTAGCGGAATGTTTACTAGACGATGAGGGCAAAGGGGCAGATGCTTATATCATTTAAACCACCATGAGCACACACTTTTAACCAAAGTGAATTAAAAATACATTTGGGTCTGTTTCTCACACAAAACCTATTCAGACCTGGGTGTGTGTCATATCTACTTCATTCATCCTCTTGGTGTGTTTTTTGATAGACTTAGTCACATCACATCACATCAAAAAAAGTTTTTAAAAAAAAATGGAGTACTTGTGACTTTAACTTCACAACATTTGAAAGACAAATATCATACTTTCATAAATTCGTTTCTTTGTAGCGGGTTTTTCTGGCTTGCGATCTGCCAGGACCTTTTACTCTTGCCAAGTATTTCAGTTTTTCTAAGCTTGCGGTTTTCCGGCTAGTTTTGAATGACCATTTGTAACGGCTAAGCTGTAAATAAACTGTGTGTGTGTGTGTGTGTGTGGGAGAGAGAACATCAGCAGATGGAATGCGACTGCTGGAGTGGGTAATTGCTGACCCTTGACCCCACGCAGCCATGCAGATTGTTCTCTGTGATGACAGTAACTTTGTGCTCATACAGCTGTAAAACACACATGATCCATGTGAACACACAGCTCGTCTGATGGGTTAGAACTGTTATAGTGTATGAGCTCTGTAATTATCACCTTATTACATTATTATTGACTGTCTGTCAAACTACTGTCCTTTACTCACACTTCACATTCATTTTTCCAACACAAAATTAGGTTTTTAGGGTCTATCTATCATACTGGAAGAAAGAAGATGATATTCAATTAATCCAATTAACCATGGATTGTTTTGCCTTGTTTTGTGTGTCAATCATTAGTTTTGCAGTACACATGAAAATTTTGCTGTCACAATTTTTTTTCTTATTGATAGACCATTGTGTGTGGAACAAGGTTCAGCTGGGTTCAAGTCCTGAACCCAGCTGAACACCTTTTGGTGTCATTTTAAATGCAGATTTTGAGCAGAGAATTCATCACCAAACACCAATGACTTGTGCACAGGAGTCGTCATTTTGGGACAGGAAAAGGGGCTTTTGAAACCGTTTTAAATTGCATTTCTACAAATGCCATTGTAAGGAATTTTGTTTCCATCTCTGTTGCAACAGTTTTGGAAGCACCTTCTGTTCCAAATTGTCTGTGTACAAGCCATTGGTGTGGAGTAATGAGTATTTGGCTCAAAGACTGCATTTAAAGTCACATCAAAGGTGTGACTTGGTTTTATGCAGACCAGTCAAGTTCTTCCACACAATATTTTCTTTCTGAACCTTGTCTCATACACAGGGAAATTGTCATGATGGAATAGACGCTCTTCCCAAACTGTTGCTATTAAATCAGAAGTACACAGTTCCATAGAATATCATGATATGCTGCAGCATTAAGATTTGTACTCATGGAAATTATTAAAGTCATCAAACCTGTTTATTATATAGAGTGACCCAATACTTTTGGCAATATAATGTATATATAGTAGAGGTATATTCAGTCCTCTTCAGATAAATCGAATTCTCTTATTATTTATAATTATTATAAGTTTCAGAACCTTTACGGTTTTCATATATTCCAGTGATAGAAAGAAATTATGCTCTTTTAAAAACAGAAAAGTAAGGTTTCGTTTTCAGACATTTGCATTTATGAATAAAAGTTATAATTATAGAATACTTGTTCTCTGTTGTCAACTTAATTAAACCAATGTCTTAAAAACGGAAGGATATATACGGTTAAAGATTTTTAAATAACTTCCTTTGCTTTAAAAGCCACTGGAAAGCTAATACACTGCATTAGTATTTTTTTTTTATAGTTAGCATATCATAAACTTGCAAAATATTGCTATAATACGTGGTTTTTGTGCATAGAATAACAATTACATTTACAGATAAAGTATATTCGTGGATAGGTGAGTGCATTTGTAAATAGAGCGCGTGTGGATCTCTCACGTGCATTTGTGAATTACAGTGTGAATGTGGATCTTTTCCGTGTATTTGTGGGAGGTTTTAAAACTGTTTTAACCCCATATAATCTCCTCATCACTCGAACACTGCATATACTGTATGCTTATTGTGTTTCTTTGTTCTTGGTCTCAACTAAATGTATATGGAATTGTCACTGTTTGGATTACCCTGTGTTCTCTCTTCATCGTCTTGTATTGGATTATTGTGTGTGTTTGGAATTTACCTTCGTCTGCGTTCATGACCGTTCCGTTACAAACTGTCCCTGAAAAAGCTCAGTTTTTCTACAGCTTTTGACCTCTGAACTGACCACCTCCTCTCTGCAGTACAGGTCAAGAGACAAGCCTAAGGCAGGGTTATAGGCCAATAATCCACCAAAAATCTGATCTTTGCATTGGCCTTATAGGAAAGACTGTCTAAGAGTACAAGAGTCAACCGTACACTCAGAAACAAGATGACCTTTGCATTCCCATCTGTCTTTCCCCATCTCTCATAACTCTTTGTTTTTTAACCCACTAAACGTCAAAAATCAAAGACTTGTCTTTGCTTTCTGTACAAACATCCCTCCTCTGTAATTTTAATATTTGTTTTCACAAAGAAAGCTTTATTTTAGGTTTGTTTTACTACATAATGCTATTGGACAGTAAAAGACTTGCTGTTTCCCAACAAGAATAAATAAATAGTATATTAAATATGTAATTATTTAGGGATTTTTAGTAGATGTAATTCTGGTCTTACATCGAAAAATGCACAGTGATGAAGAGAAGTGGAGGAAATACACTCATAGATAATAAAAGAGAGAGAGTGTGGGGGGGGGGTTGTGTCCCTGCAGGCTCAATGAAGAACCAATTAAATGATTTTGCTGGAGCAAGCTGCAGGTGATAATTACTGACCAAAGGTCAGAGGTCAAACACAACTGTACAACTGTACTGTACTTTAGGATAGGGTGGACACACACACTTAAATAAATATTGAGGAAGTTTTTGATTCTTCATTCTTTTTATCTTGCGTTGCTGACATATGATAATACGGCTGTGTGCATTCTGGAAACATTTGATCTGTTTACAAAAGCTGCATGTTTTTACAGCACCGTGTGAGCGTTTGCACATATGCGCATGCGTCGGAGAGAACAACATATTGCTTTTTGTAATGTTCACATGCATATGCGTATGCGTGTTTGGTGTTGCATATGTGTGCGAGCGTCCCGCTGCTTGGAAAGTCAACTGCGTGATTTGCCAGCTGGCGCCGTGCCTCATTGGCAGGCAACTCGCTTATAACAGCGCGCCCGACTTGATCAGGCCACCTGTCTACACACTGTGAAGGCGTGTGGTAGTGCTCACTGCAAAGGAGAAAGAAAAGAAACACAAAGAGAGAACCCTAAACGCAGCCTGTTCTGAAAGCAAATACTGCTATGCTCTACCCTCTTAAAAATAAAGGTGCTTTAATGGTTCTTCACAGTGATGCCATAGAAGAACCTTTTTTGGTTTCACAAAGAACCCTTCAGCCTAAGGTTCTTTAAAGAACCATCTCTTTCTTACTTTTTTATAATCTGAAGAACCTTTTTTCATTACAAAGAACCTTTTGTGAAACAGAAAGGTTCTTTAGATGTTAAAGGTTCTTTATAGAACCAAAAGGTTCTTCTATGGCATTAAAGAACCTTTTGAAGCACCTTTATTTTTAAGAGTGTACCTAGCAAAAGTCCCTTTTAAAATGTATGATTTGTTGCTCTCTAAATGTATTTTTACTACCCAAACAAAATGCATTTATTAATTTTCATTGTTTCATGAAACAATTTTTATCATTTAAGTCCAATCAGAGAAATTCTGGGATACTGGTTGAGCTGATACACAAACACCTAACTGTGTGCTGGCTGATGGCCATCTTAGTCAGAAAGGAAGAAACAGAAAAAGCTTGCATGTTTGTCAGCATGTCATTGTTTTACCAAGCACCTGCTTAAATATTTCGAGCTGCACATTTGTCTCTAGAGTGAGTCAGATTCAATAATGGAGGAGCCCGTCTCAAACCAACAACACTTGCTATTACTACGGCACAATCAAATAAAGAGAGGAAATTAGATTCGAGTCAGCGATCAGCCAGAGTGGATGTTAAAAACCACAATGGTGTGGATGGGAAGAAGAATTGGTCATCAGTTACTTGGTTGTCAAAGTTTATGACAGTGCCATTGAGAAACCTGACCTCAAACAATAATGTTTATGGATGATTACTGATGTTTATTGCAAAATACAGTGCGTTCTGGATATCAAAATCCTACAAGCTTTGACACGGAAATTATTGTACAGATATATGGCAGCCATTAAATAATTTGGAGGCTGTTAAGTCTGTGTTTTTAGGTCATTAATATGCTAAACTGACAATAAGTTGACAATAAACTGTAAAAGTGACTACTAATATTGATCACATAATCTTGCACTGAATGCAGTTTTTATTATTCAGTTTTAATTTCACAGGCGATAAGTGAAGAAGCAATTTTTGCACCTCCTAATTGTTATACTACACCTCTAAACCTAACCCAAACACAGTGGCCTGAAGACTGCTGTAGTTCGTGGGAGGGTAACTGAATAGCAATGCTAAAACGGGCAATAAATCCACAACACGTCTTAAGTATAGTACTTGTTTTATTCTCAAAGTACTCATTTATGTTAAACGTGTCATTTTCCACGGTATACTTTGTAACAGTCAGCTTTATCAGCGAAGTTCGAATGGGGTCAGATTTTGCTGTGTGAGATTTAAAACAGAGTTAAAAGGATGAGACAAACTAGTGCAATAAATAAGAGAAGTGTATTTACAATATTCACAGAAGATTTAAAAAGCAACACTAAAACTCAAGACCATTAAAAGCATGGAATACAATACCATACAACAATCTAAAAGTCCAAATGTGAAGTGTCCACCGGTGTATATACAATCCAATAAAGTGATAATTCAAGTCTTTGAAATGTGGCTGGAAAGGAAAGTCCACAAACAGTAACTCGTCAGTCCAGCAAGCATTTGTTTGAGCTAACCCCACATGTGCCATGCTGCCTTCTTTATAATGGCTGCTGTCATTTCCTGTCATGTGACTGGTCACAAAAGCAAAGACAAAGCAGGGCTGCGTTCAGCCCCAACAAAACATTGCAAGACGTTTTTTTAAACGGAAACAGTAAGTAAAAATACAGTTACGTTACTGTGAAAATTACTCCATTACAAGTTACAAGTCACTGATTCCAAAACAACTTGAGTAAAAGTCTTAGAGTATCTGATTTTAACAGTACTTGAATATTTTACTGATAGGCTCAAAGAGACATTTGATTTGTGAGGAGAGCAATTGCATTTATTTTCAGAAATCATAAAAAAAACCCTGAACACCTCAAAATTGCAACAAATCAAGGTTGACACCACAGCCAACAAATATTACAAACACTGAAGTCTCAGTTAAGCTCAAGCGCTCATAAGTAAAACAATATCCTATAACGGATCCTATAACGGATAAATAAAATAATGTAAAGGAAAACTAAAAGTCAAAGCCGTTTTGCACTGGACTTGCAGATTTTGGCCTCATCACCGGCAGCAGTCATGTCCTCATCTCACATATAAACCCTCAGCGATTGGCAACTACCTGATAATGCATTTGCATCAAGAAGCCACGTTGACAAGTTTCAGTAAGTAAGGGAAAATGCACATGATATAGTACCTTCAATGCCCTATAAATGGCAATATTGCTTCTTCTGTATAGCAGAAATAAATTGCTGCAAAAGAAAGTTTGGTGCCATGCAAAATGTAATGTGTAATTGCATTAGTCATTACAAATGTAGTGGAGTAAAGAGTACATATACTTATTCAAAAAAGTAATCAAGTAGAGAGTAAAAGTTGCTAATATCTTTGATACAACTACAAAGTAGCCGAAAAGATACTTAAGTACAGTACCTAATTACATTTACTTCAATACTTTACACCACTGCGTTCAACCCGGAAACCGTAGCAAAACATTGCGCACCGGTTTGCGCTTTAACATGCCCCAGGTAAAATTAAAGACATATACACATAAAATAATAAGAGAAATAAATGGGATAAAATGGCTAAGACATGTAACACCTATTAAAACTCTAGTATACATAAAATAACAACATATATATATATATATATATATATACAGTGGTTCAAACATATGTCATGTGTGACAGTGTCACAACTTTTTTCCTCTTAAATGAACCGTTTATAATAAAAGTAAAAAAAGTTATAGTTTTGTTTTCCTGACTCTTTCTCAATATATCTACTCCTTGAAACACACTGCCCCCATTGTTAATACTTCAATAACATCTGTTATGACTGTGGATGCAGTACGCATACTGTAGTTCACAATGATTCATTTGGATGGAGATGCAGAAAAGAAACGGAGTTGATATGATAATCAGATTTCCGCATCTGATGTTTTTCTAAGAAAAACAAAAGTGAATTTTTCAAGGGGGAGTTTTTAGGTCAGGTGGTTAAATTTATTAAAAAATAAATTATCCAGATGAGATCAGCCAAAAATGAATGTTGTTTTAGTGACGGTGAAAGTAGGTACATTGCTCTTTGATATAATGTGTACTTTGTGCTCAAGTTAATACTGAGCTTAGTGCTGGATATAGATAACACAGTCTCAAACAGTCCAAACAGAGTTATTAACTGAACAAATCACCCCTTCTAACTGCATGGGAAACATACTGAATATATTTTAAATAGTTTATCTAAATAATAAAACAAAACTCAAAGTATAGAGAGAATACAAAATTGTGCACTTTTGGGCATGTTGTTACGTCTGGCAGAGAGGGAAAACAAGGAGCGGATCCATTTGCAATATAAATCCTTTTAATAAGGTAAACAAGGAAAGGTAATCCACAGAAACACGACAGATCCAAATGAGCAGGTCAAAACATAAGAACACAGTCGCAACACGAGAAGACAAGTTACGACAACAGTACAATAACTGACAACTTGAACAATAACAAGACACAAGGCATGGTGGGAAATGAAGTCCAGACTAAACACAAAGCAGAAACACAGACAAGTGTGGCGCCCTCAGGTGTGCCTGCCACAGGGCATAACACATGTAGCAGGGTAACATCATTTAACTGTAGAGACATGGAGGTCGGCTAGTTTCACTCATGGCTTGGAGTATCATCCATTGGCAGCTGCCAAACCACTCCTTATCAACCAGATAGAGCACCTTAGCAACCATTTAGCAAGACATATCTCTGCATCAAAAACATTGTGGAGAGATGGGGGTTGGATTATTTCCCTCCTGGCTTGAAGTATTATTCTAGCAACATGGTAATCATGTTAGCATCTGCTAACGACATGCTTATTATGTTAGCGGCATTCTAATCATGCTAGCAAACATTGAAAGTTGAAAGTGACCTATTTGTCAGATATGGTGACCCATACCCGAAATGTGACCTCTGCATTTAACCCAACCAGTGAATAGTGAACACACACACTTCAAGTCGTGAACACACATACACCGGAGCAGTGGGCAGCTATCACTGCAGCGCCCGGGGAGCAAACGGGGGTAAGGTGCCTTGCTCAAGGGCACATCAGTTGTTACCTGCCGGTACTGAGAATTGAACCAGCAACCTTCTGGTTACAAGTCCGACTCTCTAACCATTAGGCCACAACTGCCCCACGTTGCTAATTCAACATGCTAATTCCATAGACTTAACATTGATACAAACTTTGATGGGTCATATTATTTCATAGGATTTCATAGAAACAGGTGGGTTACCACGTTTTAAGAGGCTGACAGGACACCAAAAATTGGGTGTGAGTTGTAACCCTGGGGCGCAACAGCTGCCTGAAAGTGCCCCATAGACATAATATGGTGAAGGGAATGCCCATGAAACAGGGATTGTTGTTTATCCTACTATGGTAAATCACATAGGGATTTGGGATTGAACATTAATTTGCTAAAATGCTCAAAAGAGCCCACCCCCATGTCTCTATGATGTTCTGATGCAGACATATAGGTCTTGCTAAACGGTTGCTATGGTACTCTGTTTGGTTGCGAGGCAATGGCTTGGCAGCTGCTAATTAATGATGAAACAAGCCACGAGTGAACAAGCCAATCCCCATGTCTCTACAATGTTCTGATCCAGAGATATACGCCTTGCTAAATGGTTGCTAAGATGTTGTAATTGGTTGCTAGGGCGTGGCTTGATTGCTTCAGAGTGTTTCTTTACACGGCCTGAATAGTGATACAACCTTTTTTAAGAGCGTAGGGTATTTATCTGTCTAATCTGCACATGACAGACACAGATGGGGATGTACCCAGTTGCAAAAGAAAACTAGTTTGTAACAGGTACAGTAACACAATGTACATTCAATACTGTATGATGAAAATGCCAACAAAGCAATGCAAACAAACTCGGTAATTAAGCAATCTTAAAACCAAAACACGTGGCAAGTTATTCAAGTGGTTTAAATAGTGAACCAACAAGTCCACAATTATAAACAGGTGGCCCTGAACAATACTCTGGAGTGTGGGGTAGAGGTGTAACAAAAGTCTTGTGTCCTTGCTGTCTCTCATCAGACATACATCGCCCACGACCAAACTGAGGACACACTGCCTCTCACCATTTTTTTCTATTTGAAGATTATAACTGCACCAGGAAATGGGGGAGATAAAGTGATGTGTGTGTAGTCTGTAAGGTCCATCTCTCAGTCTGCGCTGTCAGATGGAGCTAGATTTAGGATCTGACGGCTCCTGAGGGAGGTGACAGGGTCAGAGCTCCAAGCCCCTGTCTCTCTGTGTACATTCCCATGCTGCTTTTGTCCTCTCGACCTTCCCGGTATTTACTTGCCCCCCTTTTAACACCACACATCCATCAACACCAGCCTCCCATGAGATCACTGTGGCAACCCTTTATGTGGCAAAGGCAGCATTCTGGCGCCATGACAACAAGGGTTTCCTTGAGTCATGCCATTTATTAGTGCGATATAAGTATAAACACAACAGTCCTGATAGCAGAGACAAAAATTAAAGACAACACAATGTGTCACAATGAGTGTTTTAAATATCCATATCATCTGATCGCAGAATGAGATCTATAAAAGAATATATTCTTTTTCTGGTATTCTGCAGAGTGATACAGGTTATGTCATTTAGCATTCCATAAGTTTACTGTATATTGCTATGAAAATACAAAACATGGCTGGGAGAACACAGATGAACAATATAATCTTAATTGTGTTTATTGCATCATGTTTCATCAGTCAAAATGTTTCAGCAGGAGCGATCTCTGAACTCTCAGATAATAACTTTTCTGCGCAAGGGCACCTACGTGTCTTGCAGCTGGGCACACGATTTCATCCACATGGCCAACCTACAAGTAGTAGAATCCAGTCTCCATGCTCCAACATAAAACACAACAAAACAAGGAAGGACGGGAGCGCCGAGATGAGCATTGCGACCATTTTAATGGACCTAAACACACACGGAAAGTGCACATGTTGCTGTATGCGGGGCTGGGGCTTTAACCAGAGGGCCCAGATACTGTAGTGCTGCCCCTGGCTAGAACACATGGCACCATGAACACTCAAAGGTAATATACAAAACAAAACAAAAGACAAGACACATTTAAATGACTGACTACATATAAAAATATATATTAAAAAAGTAAAATAATGGCCCAGTTTCATGTTACATAATCATCAGTGTTCCCCCTGCCATTATATTGGGGGAAACGGCACCCTCCGCCCCCTTGAGTGCGATTAATCACGATTAATCATTTGACAGCCCTAGTTAAGATATTAACATTAGCTATAGTATTTCACCTATCTGACAAGAAATGAGAAAAACAAACATGAATGTTGTCACGATTCTTGCCCTGGAAATCCTAGTTCAGTTTGGCCAACCATAAACTTTTTTCATCAGACAGTTTTTTGCACTCTTCTCCCTGATTTGTTGTAACCTTTGGCAGTCTATAGTACGACCTAATAGTATAGCCCAAAACACGACAGTAGTTGACCATTTTCATCAGCAAGCAAGTTCCATTCCATTCAGTGGCATTGTTTACGTTTAGTGTAAAACAATGACACAATGACAAGACAATGATGCCATGCATCTAAACATTTCAATAAAGTGAACTATTTGAAGTAAGGGGAATATCACATTGTGGAAAAAAATTCTCCCATACATGTTGGCCACAATTATTAACACCCTTGTATTTAATACAACCTCAAGTTGTAAGAAAAGTTGTCTTTTCTTTTCAGTCTGATTTTGATGTTTGAGAGTCCATTCCTCTTCAGTTCATCCCACTCATTTTCTATAGTGTTCAGATCAGGGAACTGGGATGGTAGGATCTTGATTTTGTGTTCAGTGATACATTTTTGTTGATTTGGACGTTTGTTTTGATCCAATGTGTTGATGGAATATCTAACCGCGACCTATTATAAGATTTCTAGCACAGCAAGTCAGGTTTATATTTTTTATCTGTTTGTATTTGATAAAAACATGATGCCATATATCTAAACAAGATGTCCAGAACCTCTGGTATAAAAATAGGTCCACAACAATGAAAATCCGGCAGTATATTTAACTCTGGACATGGGGCACTTTTTTCCATGTGTACACCAAATCCTATTTTAGACCCCAGTCCTGGTTTAAGTTCCAGTATGGCAGATTAATATGGTGGAGTTTGTTTTTGCATGAGAGCAGAAGATTTCTTCTTTAACAGTGACTCACTTTGTGGTGACTTGATATTTTTCCAACACTAAAATATCTGTAATCTTTGAAAAGTCTTTGGCCACTTAAAATATTCTCTTTGCTGTGCATTAAGACAATATAGACACACATTCTATTTAAGGCAGATTTACAACATCTACAGTCCAGTTAAACTTCTTAGTTATTGCTCTGATGTTGGAAATGAGAATTTGTTTTAACCATTTCCTTTTAAATCCACTTTTTATTTTGTGTAGCTCAACAATATTTTGCTGCACATCAGAACTATATTCTTTGGTTTTAACAATTGTGATGAATGATTAAGGGGTTTGGGCTTTGTGTTATTTAATATTATTCTCCTGTGCAACAAGATGTCATGACTGGACAACATCATGTTTCTAGTCACCTTAGTGTGCTCAGAAAATATAAATATCAATAGGAATATACTTGGGAGGTAATTTACTCATAAGAATTTTTAGGGGTGCCAATAAATGTGGCCAACATGTATTAGGGAAAAGTTTTTTCACAATGTGATGTCAATGTGCCAACGTAAAACTTATGCTCCAGATAAGAACAGGTTTTGTGACGTTCATAAAGACAGGGTTTATGTGCCAATACAAAAGCCGTCAGACTTTGATCTATACCATCTATTTTCTCCACTCCGTCTATAACGCAGCATGTTTGATATGTTTCATTTCCAAACCAGACCACCTTATGAAGTCTTATGAAGAATTACACTCTCGTCTTGTGAAGACATTTCTACATCATCCGCATAAGCTTGCTTGCTTACCTGCTGGTGCGCACTGGCATATCCATTTCAACCAGAAGTTAATTGCTAGTATAAAGTTAACAGCGCTCCAGGGGCAGCCTTTCTTGATAAAGATCTTAAGTGGTATAGGATCAGTTCCTTTTACATATGACTTGAATGTAGGTGTTATTGTAAACATCTTTCGTCACGTTCACATATGACCGTGGAAGTCTTATTTCATCTAATGCATAAAGCCTAACATTATGGGGCAATGACCCAAAAGCATCAAGAAAGTCCAGAAAGACAGTAAAGAATTTTGCAGATGAATGTTTAAAATCATCAATTCTTGTTTTCAAACAGAAAACATGCTCATTCATTTTCTGTCTGTTGATATATGCTTTCTGTTTTGAAGAGAGTATTCCTGTCTCCACCAACCTGGTACTCTACTCTAAACATACACACACACACACACACACACACACACACACACACCCACACACACACCCTCATTGGAGGCTGAGCCCCCCCTAAAATCTGTCTGCACCCCAAAGCTGTAAACCTAGGGGAACATTAATGCAAATCATTTATCATACATCAATGAGTTTATGAGTGTATCAACCATACATTTCCTTGGTTTAAACATTTTATTTAGTCTTTGACAAACATTCAGGCTCTAGTTTAACAACAACTGCTTTTTATGTCTGTTCTGTAATTACACATCTCTCTAGAGCAAGTGTGACCCTTGCAGTGTTTCTCCCATCAAATGCGCTGTGTGATACAGTGCAGTCGCTGCCCCTGAGACCAAACCCTAATTAGCAGCCACCCCCACCCCTCAAACCCATCTGCCCTCCTGCTGCTCTCAGCAACACATTCAAGTGCTCTTCCTTTGCTTCAAACACTCGCCAATCTCTTCTTGTTTACTTTCACTGAAAAGAAGCCTGTGATTTCCTGAGCGTAGATCTAGTCATTATCTGGTGTTACCTTTACAATCTAAGAAAAAATCTTTGAAAACACTTCAATGAGCAAGACCAGGTGAGCAGAAAAGCTCATTCGTGCATACATGACGTAAAGACTAGATTACTGTAACGCACTATTAGGTGGCTGCCCTGTGAGCTTATTATAAAAGCTAAGGCAGGCAAAGGAGAAAATGAACAAAATGAAAGGTTTTTTTAGACAAAAACATTTTAGACAGTTATTGGTTAGTCAGATAGAAGCGAAACAGGAATGTTTTGAGTTGTATTTTGAAGGTTGTGAAGGATGCTACAGTTCGGGTGGGGGCTGGTAGGTCATTCCACCACAGAGGAACTGAATGTGTAAAGGTTTTTGCAAGCGTCACTCATTTTCAGACCGAAGTTGACGGAGGGAATGTAGACCTGGAGCAGTGAGTTAAGGTAGGTGAAATCAGGAGGGGTGTTACATGGGTTCTTTTAGGCTGATTGAACACCAGACGTGTTGCTGCATTTTTTGATAAAAGAAAATTATACAAAGGTTAAGTGAATAGCAAGTTCATTGCAACAATCATTGTATTGTAGCAATACAGCGTCACATTATGATGTGGTTGTGTGCCAAAATGTCTTTCAGTTTATCCTCTCAATTAAAAGTCTTCTATATTTCCACCAAGGATGGTGAAAATAAATGTGCTCTTCATTTCAGTTGAGATGAGATGTGGTCTTGACTGGGCTGTTATTCTGGACTTGACTGGGCCATTATCCTTTTTTTCCAGCCATTTTGTTGTAGATTATGTTGCATGGCCAATACTGGCCACTGGCCTTTATCTGTTCGACAGATGGCAACACATTTGACTAGAATATATTAGTATACAGAGTTCATGGTCAATTCAATGACTGCAAGGTCATTTTGCCACTTGCAGTGGTTTTTAAAAAGCATTTTATTTGTCAGTCGATGAGCGCCGGTACGTACTCTTCATTTAAACTACAGATGACTAAGGTTGGTCGTTCAAATTCATTTGATTGTATTTTAGTTTACCGGCCGCCTGGGCCAGCGGCCTCTTTTCTGAGTGACTTTACTGACTTCTTATCATCCATTATTAAGCTAAACAGAGTGATTATTGTCGGCGACTTTAATATTCTAAACATTACAGAATCATTTAACTTTACTCATAGTAAGGAGCATACGCTCGATCTTGTTCTCTCTCACTGTTTAAACACTAACAATATTTGCATTAAAGATGTAAGTATTAGTGATCACAAATGCATTTTATTTGATCTTGCTTGTAACGAGAATCCTCTGCCAGCTTGTTGTTGAGAACATCTCAGCCGCTTTTGACTCAAGCATGGTTCTTATTTCAAGTGACATTGACGCTTCTTTACAGTCTTTTAATGAACATTGCCCCTTGCTACTGAATAGAATGGCTTCTCTTAAGACTTGACTAATTCCTGCTATTAATACAGCGCCGTGGATAAATGATGCCATCCGCAGCTTTAGACGAGTCTGTCGAAAAACTGAGCATGTATGGAAAGCGACGCAGCTCCAAGTCCACTACCTGCATCTTAAAGAGCTCTTGATAGATCAGAATGATATGATCAAGCTCCTACTAAACTGATATCTGCCTGCAAAAGGAATCCTAAAACGTTGTTTGAGACTATTAACAACATTGTTTCTCCTGCTACATCTCTTGTCCCTGTGTTTTCTAATGATGATTTCAATCATTTAAGGTTATGGCTGTCAGGACAGGCATTGCACCATCAGTAAACCCCATTATATATACAGAACAAAGACTTTTAATTTTGGACTCATTTTGTCCCATTTCCCTGAATGACATTATTAAACTAGTGGTTACGATGAAGCCTTCCCAACAGTGTTTGAGAAGCTACTTTGTAATTGTTAATAAATGTTAATAAAGTGTGATAATTACGTGTTTATTTGTTGTTTTTAATACATACGATTAGGGATGCACGATACCATTTTTTAAAGGCAGAGTACGAGTACCGATACTTAATTTCTAGTACTCGCCGATACCGATACTGATCCCTTTACCTGTATTTTTTCTTAATTTTTTGGTGAGGTGGCAATTTTCCAAGCACAACACAGTGATACTAATAAAAATAGAATAACCTTATAATTACAACTACACCTCAAACACATTATGAAAAAATAAATGATTTTATGTGCTTGTCATAAACTTTTAAAGCACACATTTCAGTCAGTTATGTCACATGAGGTATCGGTTTTTGGTATCGGTATACTTTTACGAGTATGAGTACATGAGCTTAGTATCGGTATCTGGTATCGTATTGGTGCATCCCTACATACGATTCATATTTAATACTTAATAGGATGGGTGTGTCGAACTTTAAATATTTACCCGCTCATGTACGTCCTTTACAATCTCTTCTCAGTGAAGTGTAAAGCCGCAATACATAGTTAGTGCAGTAGATGGCGTTTGTCACAGTTGATCACTGCATTCTTGATTTGTAGACTGAACTCTCTGGTGGGCATCTCCGGGAGAGCTCTGGACTGGTTGTCGTCTTCTCTTTCTGACAGGAGTTTTTATGTATCCATAGGATCTTTCATGTCAAATTCTGTTTGTTTGTCCTGTGGTGTGCCACAAGGTTCTGTTCTCAGCCCCATGCTTTTTAATTTGTATATGCTTCCTCTTGTCAAGATAATAAAAGTTTTAAAATAATATATTATCAATTTTATTCTGATGACATTCAATTATATATGTATTTTAGTTTTGATAGACTAGACAAACTGTCTCTTTTGCAGAAATGTTTAGTTTCCATTAACAAATGGATGGCAGACAATTTTCTGCAACTTAATATAAAACGAAGGTGTTGAATATTGCCCCAGAAAACATTACCTCTAAGATTATTCAGGTCATTGGTGGTCTGTCATCTTCTGACTGTGGTGACATAAGAAATTAGGGTGTTATTTTTAACAGATCAATGTGTTTTAACAGTCATGTAAAGTCTGTAGTTTGTTCCTGTTTTTTCCATCTCAGGAACATTGCTAAGATTAGATCTATGGTTTCAAAAAAAAAGGAAGGGAGATGCTTGTTCATGCTTTTATTTTTTCATGATTGGACTATTGTAATGCTTTGTACACGTGTTTGAACAAATCTTCTATGGAAAGTTTACAAATTGTACAGAATGCAGCTGCTTTAGGCTTTCTAGGTCTAGCAGGAGGTCACACATTACTCCTGTGCTTAAAACCCTTCATTGACTTCCTATTTACTCTCTTATATTCATGATCTAATGCATGCACACACAGGGGCGCCGCTAGGTCTGTCCATGATCAGGCATCCGCAGAGGCGAATATATATTTGTCCTACAAATATCATTGTACAATGTTCAATTAAAGGTCCAAAGTGTAGCATCTAGTGCTACAGCTCACTTCACCCCTCCCCCTCCTGTTCTAAGCGCTATGGAGTCCGTGAGAGGATTAAGATGTCGTCACTTTTACGCTTCTTTCCCAAAAGAGAAAACGTATTTACGAAACGCGCTCTGTAGAGCCGTTTGTCCGTTTAGCGATACTGTAGTCAAAACATGGAGAATTCTATGTAAGGGTGAGCCGGCGGTGTATGTAGATAAAAATAGCTCGTTCTAAGGTAAGAAAAACATAATGCTTCATTGTGTAATGTCTTTATACACCTCTGAACACATAGTTATGAATATTATATTACATTTCTGTTAATAGAGACTCCAAAAACTTACACACAGTACCTTTAAAAAAATAGTTAAAACAAATATTTACAGTATATTAGCCTATCAGTACATTGAAAATTAAGAAATGGTCCTACACTATTTTTAAAGGTATGGTTAGCATCAATTTTGTTTGACACTTTTCTAGTCACTTTTCTAGTTACGGTTTTACTAGTCACTGTTTTATAGAAGCACAGTTTAGTCTACATATATAAGCAATGCAAACACAGGATTAGTAGCCTAAAGAAACACTCTGCCATTTGTTACCAATAAATACCATGAACTAATAACAATCAATGTATTACTCTTACTTAATTTTATTTCTTAAAATACAATTGTTCATTTTTTAATAATCAGCTAACTAATATTAAATCTCAATAAATGTATTTGTATCATTATGTAAACTGCATTTATAGTAAGGAACTTCACATATGCAGATGTCATAGCAAATAGCAGTAAATACACACACCTTATTCTCTTAGTCTGAAGTTCACTCCGCGAACATGGATTGAAGAACGCACTAAAAATGCAGAGTAAAGACGGAGCGGAGCCGAAGAATGCCGCTACATAGTGAGCTTAGCGGGAGAGAGGGGGCCCAGCTAAGGGGGTTGCTGAAGTGGTGTTGCGCATATTAAGATTACAATTTCTGACTGTTTCAAGGGTCAGCCCTTGGGGGGCTCCACTGGCCGTCTGCGCAATATAACCAAAACGCAGGTGGTACACCTTGGCTGGGGCCCTCAAAACTTCATGAGCCCTTTGAATCATCCTAAGCCTCCTCCTCTTACGGCGCCCCTGTGCACACACCCCTGGTCGGTCTCTGAGGTCTTCAGACCAAGACCTTTTAACTATTCCCAGAACACCTCTTAAGACAAGAGGTGATCATGCTTTCTGTGTAGTAGCTCCAAGGCATTGGAACTCTCTTTCTTTAACATTAAGAACTATGGGTTCTGTGGAGTCTTTTTAAAAACAAATTTTACCCGCTCAGGTGCTGTTACCTCCCTTGACGATGGGGCAGCTAAGGGATATGTCGATATCCCCCAGGTGGAACATGCAGTTGTGGCGCATCTTACCGCTGCCACCTGGAAGGATTGACCAAGGCTCCCTTCCAAAAACTATAAGATCTCTTTTTGACCCTCGTGTTGAAAGCTTACACTGCGGCGGGTCAGGCTGCCTCAACCCTCCATGCCATGGCGATCCTGCAGGTATATTAAACGAGATCTGGACGATGAGAAGAACGGACCCAGCCAGCATGCAGGAGTTCCGCACCACCATTGACCTTGCACTACAGGTAACGGTGCATGCCCTGGGTCGCCAAGATCCCAAGATCCCCTGCCCCTCCGCGGTGACCCCCCAGTACCAGCGGCCTCTCAACAGAAAGCTCGTCGGAGGAGCAGAGCCCTGTGGAAGAGAGCATCTGCCCCCATCAGCAGGGTTAGGGGGTGGGCCCAGGGAGATCAAAGACAACATCGGGCCCAACCCTCTAGCCATTTCATCGCAGACGGGTCTCTCCCTGAATTTCCTCACATATTTTTCCTTTAGTGTCATTGCCTTCTGCACTCTCCACTCGAGGCCAACAGAGCTGTCAGCCTCCGCAGATGGTTAGTCAGATCTGTCCCCTAGCCTCTTGGTACGGATTCTGGTAAGCTGACCATCCCGCTGCCTTGGCTAGGGAGGACGATCCGTCTCGGCTATGCGGTCCGCTTCGCCAGACACCTGCCAAGGCTTCAGAGCATTCTAGTACCTCACTCGAGGAAAGAGTGCCACCGTGCCCAGACAACCTCATCATCTTGAGAAAGGTTGGGTGCCGTTTCCCATCTGCGCTCCCTGAATAGCCTGTTGCCTTTCCGGATACCGCCCAATTAGCTTTGGCACTCCTGGACCGAGGGTGCCCTCGGCACGGACGCATTATCCCACAGCTGGTCATAGTACAAGTGAGCCTTGTTGCACGGCGAAATGCCTCTTTCGCAGTGGAGGGGCACGGTGAGCACCTGAGACCTCTGGTTCTCCACGTCTGGCTGGTGGACAGGATGAAGACATTATGTGCCTGCTACTAGGCACCTGGGGTGCCTTAGTGGTGTCCATTTTCTTTGAACTCAACTTTTTGTTTGTGTTTTTGTTTGTCAAGGAGAGAGGTTAGTTTATGTACAGGTGTTTATGATACAGGTTATTTAAGTTTCACCTGGGCAGTTAGAAAGTTTTTTTTTATTTGTGTTGGCTTTAGGGTTGTAACGGTATACTGGTATGATGGTCTACTGCGGTTTGAACGTGCATAATTATTATACCATATACAATTATTTTTATATGGTTTTACATAAAAGATAAAAAAAAGTCTCCTGCGCAACTTATTTCTTCTCGGACGGTCACACTCTGAACTTGCACACACATGCAGTGGTGAAAATGGAAGAGACGGGGGCTTTTACATCTGATCTCCCTCCCTCGCCAAAAAATAAGTTAAAATCTGTAGTATGGGAATACTTTGGATATAAAAATTATTAACGCGGGATTGTCATCGAGGACGGCTATCCAATTTGCCAAAAATGTGGACGCAGAGTGGCTGCAAAAGGAGGAAATACATCCAACATGTTCGTTCACATTCGCAAACACCATCCTTCCGTGCAGATAAAGGTATGTCGGATAAATAACTTAAGTGTATTATTTCCATGACGCAGTGAACATTGAATGTACAGTATAATGCAGATGTCATGTAAAATGTGCGATTAGATAGATACAAAAGTAGATATGTGAATATTAAATCTTGAAAAGACTGGCATATAAATATGTAACAGTTAATTTGCTTCTCTCTGCACGCCCCTGTGTGGTCCATTTTATCTATGACATACTGAAGTATGAATGCATGACACTATAGTGTTTTCAGCGCATTCATAAATACATGAATATCTGCTGTGACATTAACTCCAGGTCTGCTACAACCCGTCAAAATAAACGTTCTATTTACCTGGAAATTATAACAGAATTATTATTATTGTACATTGTTAGAATCTATGCATTACCATTGTTTTTGGTAATATGTGTGTTTTACATAATAACAAATCCAAAGTTCCTGATAAAATTTATAGGATACTATTATTCTTAAAATTATTATATATTACCCCCTTGTTGTTAATAATGAAGTTTTATGAATTCAATTGTTGTTGTTTTTTGTTATTAAAACAAACTGATTAATTTATACTGAAACAATTTATACACACAAACATTTTATGAAAATAAAACATATTGTAAAGCTCTTGTTACAATTTCATTCTCTTAAATGTCACTGTGTTGTGTTTCCTCCCTGTGTAAATTATTAAATAAATATTTTTTTCAATTTTTGTAAATCATTTCTTTCTTTAGGTTCAAGCTACCTCTGCAAAGGCACCTCCTGATCCAGCTCAACCAACTGTCAAACAGTCACTTGCAAAAGGAATAAAGTTAGATCCCACATCCAAACAAGCCAAAGAACTGAATCATGCTGTAGCATATTTTATTGCTAAATACATGATGCCCATAAGAGTCATGGAAAAAACTGTCTTTTCTCCACCTAATGAAGAAGGCAATCCCAATGTACAAGACCCTCAAGAAAATACTTTTGCACCAGTGAAATCCCTCGCATGTACAAAGAAGTCAGAGCCAGTGTTGAAGAACAATTGATGGAAGCTGTGTGGTTTTCAGCCACCACAGATCTTTGGACCAGCAGTAGTGGAGTAGGGGAACCATTTTTAAGTTTCTCAGTCCACTAGCTTTCCTCAGATTGGCAACAAGAAGTCACTTTTCTTTCCTGAAGACCACACCTCAGAAAACATCTCATATATGTTTGAAAACATGCTCCAAGACTGAAAGCTTTCAAAACAAATCTGTGTGGAATTTGCACAGACAATGCCACAAATATGAAGAAGGCCTTTTAAGAGTTCCCTTGTGTTTGGCAAATGTGTTTTGGCCACAATTTAAATCTGGCCTTTAACAAAGCCTTGAAGATCCGAAGGGTGGAATCTGCTGTAAGATCATGCCGACACTTGATTCAAGCATTTTCTCAGAGTTGGAAAAAGAAAGAGAGTTTAAGAAAACAGGCAGACCTGGAACTCCCTGAGCATGCCCTCATCCATGATGTGATGACAAGATGGGGATCAACTTTTGAGATGATTTCCAGGTTTCTAGAGCAGCAACAGGCTATCTGTGCAGTTCTGGCTAATGAATACATGGCATTTAATGCCAAAACACAATGACATTGCCACACTGAAAAATGTGAAGCGGATCTTTCAACCACTCTATGATCTTACTGATGCCCTGGCCTCAGAGAAACGGGTCACAGTCTCACCACTCACACCAGTACTGGAGCATATCAGTGAAATCCTCATCGAGCAAGCTGAGGACAACCTACTCATCAGACAGATGAAAGAAAAAATGAGGGAAGACTTGTTAGAAGTGAGATATACGGAGCAGGTGGAACAAGTGCTACAGATCTCCAGCTTTGTGGAGACACGTTTCAAAGGGAACTTCTGTAAAAACCTGGATGACACAGTAGAAGCATGTGTGGAAGAAGCTGTGAAATTTGCAGAAGCTGTTCCAGAACATCCTCAAGCAGAAAGTGAAGGAAACGAGGCAGGAGAGGGATGCAGTAGTATCACCACCCCTAAAAGGAAAGAAAAAAGTATTTCTTGGTTGCTACAGCGAATTACTTCATCTAGGCAGAACAAAGCAATGTTTATGTCCATGATGAGGTCCAGGCTGAAATAAGAATGTACAAGTCTCTTCCCATCATCAGCACTGATGCCGACCCCCTGGCTTGGTGGAAAGGGCATGCTGAAAAAATGCATCTCCTGGCAAATGTGGCCAGGAAGTTTCTTTGTATCCCTGCCACAAGTGTGCCTTCAGAGAGGATGTTCAGTACAAGTGGACACATCCTCTCACCTCAGCGGTCAAGATTAAACCCTTAAAATCTCAACAGGCTAACATTTCTTCATCACAACCTAGACTGAAAAAACAAAGAAATGCATGCAAAGAAACAAAGAAATGCATGCTGCCATGCCACTTGGTATTGCACTTTTTGGTCTCCCATTTGTGCTGTTTATGAGGAAGGACAGTTTAGTTTATTTATGTAAAGACCTTGCTTGTTTATTCCTTCTAATTTATTTTATTCAAATAGGAGATGTATCTGGGGGTTTTTTTCAAAAGGGAGACTTCTACACTTTCATTGAAATGGTTACAAGTTTGTTGAAATAAAACCTTTGCTCAGTCAAAAAATGTGGTTCTCATTCTTTTAAGGGTTTTTGCTACTGATAAGAATTCCTATTGAATACCGTATACAGTGAAACCGTAAAACCATGGTGTTTTCTGAGACGATAATCATACCGTAAAAAACCCATACCGTTACAACCCTAGTTGGCTTTGACCTCTCCTGAAGAGATGCTTCCTTTTCTGTTACTCCTTGTTGCAAAATAAAAATATTATTGTGTACAATTTTGTGTGTTTGATGCTTTCTGGATCAGGGGATTGAAGTGACCCCTAGACTTTACCGGGGTTTGTAACACTATCAAAACAACTACATTGAACATGACCAATTCAGGGTCTTATTGGCAGTTACTGTTCAAAATTATCGGGTTGAGGCACATTAACTGGCTCTGAATAGTTTATTTATAAGAATCTATATTTCTTTGAATTATAGGGAAATTTGGATTAAGGGATGTTTTTAATTATGCCTGCACATGGCAGCAGTACTTGTAATCTTGGATATTTTTCCATTAATTGTACAGTCATATCTTTAATGCTTTTAAATACTTCTTAAATAATCTTTAATGCCTTTCTATCTGTTTGACTGTCCACTGCTTTCACTAGGAAGTTTAATTTGTCAGGACAGCACCTTAGTGTTTGCAACCAATTAAGTCTTTACAAGTTACTAATTAGTATTAATCATCAGGGCTAAGGCCATTTTGAAGGCAGGCCTCCTATGTTTGTTGGTATAGATTTTCATTGGCTGGAGGAAGAGGCCAGCATGTGTCTCACCTCCTGTTCTACGGGCGGCTGATTTGTTTTCAGGGGGACTCGATAATTAGGCTGAACTGTTCTAAGAACAGAATGGATTCTACACTGGTAATTGGCCAGAGTAAATTGCTGGATTTTCCAGAAGCTATACATGTGACGTCAAAGGCCTCCAGCAAACTGGCCTGTGCATGCTGTGATGCATGTCTTATTGCTTTATCTTTTTTCAGCCTGTATCTATTATTATATTTTACAGTGTTCACCATATATCACAGCCATGTCAGAGGCAATCTCTCCATGACTGTAGCCATGACAACCCAATGGTTGACAGTGAGGTCTCCTCTCCTCTCCCTCCCTGTCTGTCTGTTTGCCTCATCATCTGTGAAAAGGGCTCTGTTATATAGGTGTGATGGGTAGCCATCACCTCTGATCTACTGATTCATTTGTTTATTAAACACAGATGCATTAAACACAAAGGAGTCTAAATGTACATACTGCTCCTCTGACATACTGTACATCAGTTCTTTTGCTATGTTGCTGTTGTATATTTACGCTAGCAACGCCAGGGTCATGAGTTCAATCGCAGGGAAATACACAACCATAAAAGGGCATGTGCTCTGCACAGGTTGAGCCCTACCTGTGCATGTGCCTGTTTCTTTATTTGGTATGCCTCCCTGGACTTCTCCCGAACACATCACAATATCCTTTTAAGCAGACCAATCAAATTACACATCCTTAGGAAAGTGGTTGGGCAACATGGATTTAAAGAGAGAGGAAACCAACCAAACCACTGTAGTGCCAAGGAGTCAAGCAATGCCAAGAGGAAAGGAGATATCCGAGGACATCAGGAGGAAGGTGGTGACAGCACATCAGTCAGGGCTGTCAAAATCAAAGCTGCCATGTTTGAAGGAAAGCCAACACTGAAGTTCAGGAAAAGAACCTCCTCCCAACAGTGAAACATGGTGGTGGAAATGTAAAGTTATGGGGCTGCTTTTCTGCCTCCTGGCCAGGTTGACTCCATATTATTCAGGGAAACTTGAATTCTCAGACATATCAACAAATTCTGAAGAGAATTTCCTGCCATCAGTCAGAGAGCTGAAGCTGGGCCAAAAATGGGTGATGCAACAAGACAACGACCCGAAGCATTAAAGCAAATCCACCAAGAAATGGCTTTAAAGAAAGAAGGTTCCCACTCTTGACTGTCCTAGTCAAAGTCTGGATCTCAATCCAATTGAAATGTTGTGACTAGACCTAAAGTGGGCGGTACATCCTTCAGACTGGCCAAGTTCTGCAAGGAGGAATGGGCAAAAATCCCCAAAGACAGATGTGAGAGACTGGTCAGGTTACAGAAGACATTTGGTTAAAGTAAGGTTTGCAAAATGAGGTGCCAAACGCTACTAAATAAAAGGCTTCACATACTTCTGCACAAGTCAAATTTTGAGATTAGCCCCTTTTGTTCAATAAATAATGACAATATATCCTTTTTTGTTTGTTTGGAAATAAACCTTATTTCTATAACTGTGTCCTCGTTCGGAAGACCCGACTAAGTAGTTTTTCTTTTGCAATGAACCATACAGCATCTCCACAACATGGCGGCGGCAACAACACTACATTGAGAATAGTTGCGCTTTCTTTCTTTGCGCATACATTTGGGCGGTGTTATGCAAATGAGGCGTTTAAGGGAAGTCTGGATGGGCCTCCGCTCTTAAACAGAACACATCTTTTGATTTGAGACTTTAATTTGTGCAATTTTACGTGTCTAATAAATGCATGAACAACTAGTAACACACCAAATATACAGGAACACATGAAATTGCTCCATTTGACCCCTTTAAAGTTGTAATTTAGAGGTGCTGTAGCAGAGTGCTGCTAAGAAGAAACAGGTTGGTTTTAATGCTCTCTTTTGGCTTAGCATTGTAATGACGTTGTGGAGAATAGATGAACCCACAAGCTGAAATTCTAAGCTTTACATAGATACCAAACCTGAGTGGGTAATTCCCAAAAAGTGGCAGCAGCAAGTGACATTTGTAGACGTGTTTCCAGGCATTTTTGTTAGCGATTTTGCGGCATCCACAAATAAAGTTTTGATATATTTACGGTACAAAATATTTTCATGGACCATTATATTTACTTAATATCCTAATGATTTTTGTCATAAAAGAAAAAATTTTCATTTTGACCCGATGTATTTTTGGTTATTACTACAAATATTATGTTATCCAAGGTCACATATACGGTCATTTTGCAGTAAATAAGTGTCAGAGTTAATCGCTCTGTCCGCTGTTCCGCGGTTAATTCATCCAGTTAAGCTTCTTTCAACAATAGACATTGTTTAAAGATGGCTAGGTTATCCAGACAAATCATGTCCACTGCAATGACTTTCTCATCTAGTAATATTCAGGAAAGAGAGAGAAATGTGCTTGTAAGATTAATAGAGGGAAAAAGAATAACACCCCGTTATGACCGCCAGCGAATAGCAGTGGCAGAGAAACGTGATCTCATTCCGTTGATGACCGGAAGTGGGTGTGCAGTGACTGGAGTTGAGCGATAAAAGTTAAGAATTGTTCAGCTTTCTGAAAATGATGAGCAACTTTCGCGAGCAACTACCAATAGGAGTAAAGCAGTAGAGCGCACGTCATCCATCTCACGTCAGTTACTGGAGGGTTTGTTCAAACTGTACAGGACCTTTAACCTGCTTAAGCCTGCAGCTCAAGTCTCTCTGATCGTCTCATGGCTGCTTTTATTGGAATAGATTTAATTAGGAGGCTTATCGTTTTAAAACACTGGATAGAACGCTGGACGCTGATCTGGGTGAAACTGAACTTCATGAACACAGAGGACTAAGATACAAAGCTGGTATTCCCATCCCATGTAGGGTGGTGTATGGTGTAACAAAATCAGACAGTTGTTTCTGATATGTGGTTTTAAGGGGGTTTAGAAAACATTAAGGTTACTTAAAGGGATAGTTCACCCAAAAATGAAAATTCTTCAAACCTGTATACTGTACATTTCTTTGTTTGGTTGAACACAGAAAGATATTTGGACAAATGCTTGTAACCAAATGTCCTACAATCTTCAAAATGTCCTACAATCTTCAAAATATCTCATTTTGTGTTCAACAGAAGAAAAACTATCCCTTTAAGTCCTGGGAAAGATCTTCCACCCTATTCATTTGGAAAGCATCTCTCCACACATGTAGATAGCAGGGCACAGTGACAGATATCTCCTCTTGTGTTGTGCTGCTGGACAGCAGTACCACAGTAGAGACTGGCATCAGCACAGCAGGGAGAGGCCTGAAGCCCTTCTCCATCTGCCACTGCACAGGTTGTATGCCCAGAAAAGTGCCCCTCACACATATTCATATACAGAGCATCTCCCATTTTATTGCTTATTTTTTGCTCCTTATTTCTAAAATGGCATCTGCAGCCTGTTTTTCTATTTTTCAACCCTGTTGCCACAATTTGGTCTTTATTCACAATGGGATCAAAAAACAATGTTTATTTTTAAGCAGAATATTGCAGTGTTTAGTATGAATGATTTATCTGTTCTGGTAATTTTTTTAAATGTATGTTCCCTCATAACATTTAATCAAATTGAGAAATCTCCCCCTTCAAACAACATCTCTCCTTGGGGTTCCACCCACACTATTAAATATAAGGTAAGTAAACATAAAGGTAAGTGTCCATAAGACAAACATGTTAGTCTGAGATGAGACCAGTGTGAAGCAAGTCATTATATATATTTTACGCCAGGCTATTTAGTGGCATATTAAAATAGAAAAAAGACACATGCAAAAATGTCATAATTTAACAATAAAGACAACTTTGTCACTTGCTGAGACCGGTTTTATTGCACTTATGTATTTCTGTCCTTGTGTTGTTCTATTTGCTTGTGTTTGTTTACCTCATTTGTACGTCGCTTTTGATAAAAACGTCTGCTAAATAACTAAATGTAAATATAAAACAATGTATCGCTAGTTTGACTTGATGATCTTGTTATTTTATCACTTGCATTGGTCATTTGATTGTAAAAATCATAAGAGGAGATAGGGTTTGTGCTCTTATTAGCCTTTTAGATCCGTTTGATAAATGTGTTTGTACTCGCAAAGGAACATGGTGGAAGCACCTCCATGCTGAGTGTAAAAATATCACCTATCAGACAGTTTCTGTTTTAGTAACAAACCTTCCATCACTCCATTACTCTGACCTCAGAGCAGAAATGATCAGTGACCTTTACCACCCAAACATTTGCATCACTATTAAAAGTGTGCTTGCTAAGAGACATGTGAGGAGGGTACCAGTGTGTTGATCAGGCTCTCCATGCTGGAGATTATAAATATGAAGAACGAAAACAAAGAATGTCAGACAGCACAGCTCCTGTACTCATGAATCTCCTGTGCTGAGAAACGTAATTTTTTATGTCACCAAAAATTAAAGTTAAAAGTGTTTAAAATATATAAAAGTGTTACTCCTAGCAGATTAAGTAACTTGAGGTGAATTACATTAATTTAATAACTTTTTTTATGTTTCAAAGCAGCTTTACATGAAGAAAAACAAAATAAACCAAAATAAAACAGTAGAAGGTCAAGAATAATACAGTACACGGTATTATATAAAGAGTAAGACCATTGTAATAAGGCAATGTTAGTGGAATTTACAGAGCCCTGAGCTAAATATCAGCAGTCTCCCGGTGAAGGAACCAAAACTCCAAAATTCAATGCTTAATTGGCAACCAGTGCAGTGTTGACAGAACTGCGCTGATATGATCATACCTTTTTGTTTTTGTAAGAACTTTAGCTGCTGCATTTTGGACCAACTGAAGATTTTTGTATCAGGCCAGCAGGGCAACCACCCAGTAAGGCATTGCAATAGTCTAATCTTGATGTCATGGAAGCATGATTCAGCTTTTCTGCATCTGCCATTGACAGCATGTGGTGTAGTTTGGATATATTTTAAGGTGATAAAACACAGTTTTACAGATGCTGGAGAAGTGGCTTTCAAAAGACAGATTACTATCAAAAATAACACCTAAGTTCTTAGCTGCCATTCATTATAAGAATGAATGAGGATCCTTTGGATTCATCCGATCTGCCATTCAAGAGCTTGAATAGGGGATTCAGGGAGTTCGGGGGGGGTCAGTGCAGAACTCTCTGGAGATGACAATTTCAGACAATCACAGATAACAAATGTTGTAAATTACTGTACAACAGTCACTAGGATCCATGGTCTTAAAGAAGTTTTGTTGCAACCGATGTAAACACAACAGCTTGCTTCTTCGATCAGACGGCTTTAAGTTGTTGATTAGACATCTTTGTGACACCTTCATATTTGTCTTCCCGCTTTTCTTTCTTTCTTTTTTCTCTCTCTGATTAGTGTTTCAGTCTGTATAAAATTTTATGTCCCACCCTCTCAATTGTTTTTTTAAGTACTTTATTGGCAAGATTGTAGTTACAATATTGTCCCAGCATTTTACATAAACGGTTTAAAAACAAAATCTTTCTCTCTCTCACTATTGTTTGTGTGTGTGTGTGTGTGTGTGTGTGTGTGTGTCTTTCTCTGATTAGTTTATCCTCTTTATCTCTCTCTCTCTCTCTCTCTCTCTCTCTCTCTCTCTCTCTCTCTCTCAGACAGAGAACATGATTACCCAGAATGTCTGTGAGTGTGCAGGTGTATAGTGAGAGTGAGACAGCCCTTAGGATATGAGGCATCCTCTCATCTGTCGGTGTCTTTCTTGGCTCTGTTTCTTCATCTTTTCTCTCTGCTGCTGTTTTCGTTCTGCTCTGCAGCCCCGCAGCAGATAGTTAGACCCCCACCCAACATGCGTGTGTATTCGTTGGTGGGGGGTTGGGGAATATTATCTTTTTTTACCCAAACCATTGCTTATTTTATTGTTTTGGCAATCCTGCATGCAAAAATTCAAATGGCATCAAAGGGCTCTGAAATACATTTTCATTCATATCCTTTTTTACTCAAACTGTTTTGAACACATTCTACTGTATTATCATGTCACCCTTCAAGCGCTCTCTGTGTGTGTGTGTGTGTGTGTGTGTGTGTACTGGTATTCACCAAATGTCCCCACAAAGAGGACATTTTTTAAAGCTTAAAAATCATACAGAATTATATTTATTAAAAATGCAGAAAGGGTTATGTTTAAGGCCAGGGTAATATATCGTAATACCTATATCATAAATATATCGTAAACCTGATGTAAAAACATCGGAAGTCTAAGGAATGTCCATGTAAATCATGGAAACCAGTGTGTGTGTGTGGCTCAGATGTGGTGCAGGTTAAGATGGCAAAGCTTAAGGCCAGATTCAGGGGTGTGAACCGATGAACAGGACTGAAAAGTGCCCTGTATCTCTGCCCTGCTCTTTGACCAATCACACAGCACTCCAGCACCATCCCACTACTGATAATGATGCTCACGGGGACCCACTACCGGGCACAACCATCTCCTCCCTCCCTCCCTCTTTCTTTCTCACTCCCATCCCCCCATGCTCTGAGAGGGCTCTAGTATAAGGGGTTTCATCTACTGGTAGACACCGAATGAGCCAGAGTTAAAGAAAAAGAGACAGTGTTAAAAGAAAAAAAGGTGTTCTTGCACAGCTCCTCATCTTGGGATGGAGGCAGAGACACAGTGGCACAGGAGGAGCCTCTGGCAGGATTACTTCTTCCGCCTTTCATCATGAAAATGGAAAACACACTATTACAGCATTGTTTTTTCTGGATCTGGAGTGCTGACGACTGACCTCCTGACAAGGCACATATTGTGGAAATAATTCCGAAATGAAGAATTGATTCAAGAGGTCTGTTACCCACCATTGTTGTCCAGCTGTGGCTGAAGAATAACACTAGCGGATGGTTGGAATGCACCACATCTCCTGACCTTTGCACTCAGCAACATGATACTGTAGGAAAGACCATGTTTGGAATTAAAGCCCCTCTCTACTACTTACCAGGTTAGTCGTTTTAACTCGAGCACACAAAGTTTGTGTGTGTTCTCCAGAAGTTACTTTTAAAGCATGAGCACTTGCTTTGGGCTGTGTGTGAGTGTACAATAGCAGTGTTTGTGATGTATGTGTTTAGATTTAATACAGTGCTAAATGTGTTTCTTTTAATCTCTAGAATGGACCAGAATGACATACACTCTTAAAAGGCGATGCCATAGAAGAACCTTTTTTGGTTCCACAAAGAACCATCCAGCCTAAGGTTCTTTAAAGAACCATCTCTTTCTTACTTTTTTATAATCTGAAGAACCGTTTTTCATCACAAAGAACCTTTTGTAAAACAGAAAGGTTCTTCAGATGTTAAAGGTTCTTTATAGAACTAAAAGGTTCTTCTATGGCATCAAATAACCTTTTGAAGCACCTTTATTTTTAAGAGTGTACTGTAAAAGAAACATATTTTAACCCCCCCACCACCACCCTAACCCATAGTATATTTAAAATGTGCATATTTGTAATTTGCACTTTTTTGGAATTCTAACAGATTTTTTTATATATCGAGACACCATAAATATAATATAAATAAAACATTATTAAATTACAGTGATATGTATCTCTTGGGATACTTTGAAAAAAAAAGATACTGAAATGTCTTTTGCACATAACAGTATTGAGAATTACGTAGTAAAATGACCTTATTTCTCTCAAAAATCATTTTTTTCACCCAAAAACAATATTGTTCATGTGTATGATTTTATTTTATTTTATATAATACTACTATAGCGATACAGTCTTTTTGGGGAAAAAATTAAAATTTAAATAGATGTTATTTTGGGTTATATACATGATAGTATAATAAATCTTGAGAGCTGAAACAGATAAAGATCAAGGGACAAATTATCAATTTATTGTGAGATTGTGAGAAGAAATTACATTTCTGCTCATGTGTGTTTTACCATTTCCACAAATCAGCTGCTATAGGAAACATTCTGTGCCACCTCACGATGCTTGAGAGAGCTGTGTTAAGGGCAATGCAGGGCAGATCTCCACCTGTCCTCTGACAGCGGGCTGCTAAGATGACACTTAGCACAGATGAATAATTCATGAGGCTGAGTCTGTGGGGGCAGGACTTTAAGTGAGTTTAAGATTATTAATAGAAAAAGATGTAAGGACATTTTCTTTCTGTCTCTTTCTGTTATGTCAAATAAGTTGTTTCTATAAAAATTCTTTAACAGCATTTAGAGTTGGTATAGCCTGCGTGTGATCTCTGGTCAAAGATAATGGCCACAGTTAACATGTCACAGACCTATAAAAGCAAACTTTTTACTGGATCACACTGGGTCATCTGTACACTCAGCCCTGAGCTCTCACTACTATATCACTTTGTGTGTGATGTACACACATTGCCCGCTTTCTCATCTGAACCTCTGTTGCCTTGGAGACAGTGTCAGACGCACGAGTTCCTCGATGATTACTTGACAAAAAAGGCTCATTACAGGAACAGACGAGAGAGAGAGTATAGGAGCTACAGTAAGCTGATTATTAGAAAGAGAAATCAGAAGGCCCTTGTGGATTTTGCACCCACGGATTTCCACAGAATTGTAAACACCTGTCATTCATACATTCTGCACATTCATGGCTCTATCTTAGATCATTTGTACATTCAGCACCATTTCACACATTTCATCCAAACGCCAACAGCTCTCATCTGGGCTTGGGTATCACTATTGTTAAGGATCTTTCTGTTTCCTGTCAGTAATGTTGACATCTGCTAGGAAACTGGTATTGAACTCTGTAATGGTCTCAGATTCTACAGACTAAAGCAGAGCTAACACAAAATATTTATCCACAGACCTGGTTATCTGCTCATTTTAACCTCATTTTAGAATGTTCTTTAAAGGCTTGATCGTTTTCAGATGTTTCGATTAGCTTTAGTTTTGATGTTTTAATAAATTAAGGAGCCTCTAGACTAGAGAAAAAAGAGCGTTACAGTGATTAAACAATGGGTAAATGATTTAAAGATTAGCACTTTCAACATGCGTGCGTGCATGTGTGTGTTGCGACCTGTGAGTGCCATTGTCAAAGTCTCTCAGGCAGTACCAGCTGCTACGTGCCCCAGTGGTGAGGCTGACAGGTGGCAGTGCTTTGGACATGACCATCATGTCATGGGCATCTTTTTGAAAATCTGGTGTGCAAACACTTTATATTCACATACAACTAAAAATGATGTTTCTGTGATTGTTGCATATGTTGATATACAGTTTCCAGGTGGCTTAAAGGCTGGTTAATGAATTATATGCATTTAATGGCAGTGGAAGGCTAAAAAAACAGTTTAGTTCTGTAGAATATAAAGAATAATTTTACAGCATTTGTTGATTATTAAGATTTCATATTTATTCATATAAATATTTTTTTAACTCTCTCCAGACTAAACTGGAGGATGGTTAAGATAGAAAAATGTTTCCTTTGTAGTCAGAAGCAAATACCTGGGATATTCGCTAGGCTAAGAAAAATACATTTGAAGACATTTTCCTTTTTTGTTTTGTTTTCTTTAGGGCCGGAAGATGCTAGCTGTTGTGAATCATTTAAAAGCAGGCTGCGATAAGTGCTAAGTGTCCCAAAATAGCCGCTCAAACTTTCTCCAGCTCTCACTGTCTCTCCTGCCCACTGCTCTTCTTAGCAAATTTGATGGCTTCTTTATTGTATGTGTTTGTATTTCCTCAGAAGCAGTGTTAGTGGGTGTGATGTTTTTGCACCTGCCCATGCATGAGTAAGAAAGCTTGTTGTCTTCCATTATATTCTGTGCCCGTAGCAAGAAACTGACGTGGTATGAGGCTTGAAAGCTGTTGGGTAGAACTCTGAAGATCTCTGAGTAAGAAGAATGAAGATCTCTGAGTAAGCTTTCTTTGTTTGTAAAGGCTTACGTCTTGTTGAATTAGACTTCTGGCTTATGTTTGCGTATACCTGTATGTGCATGTTCATGGGTGTTTGTACAGATTTGATGGGCCTTGGCTTTTTTAAGGCCATGCAGTTTCTTTTGCTATGTATCCACTGTAACCATTTGTCCACTTTTAAAGAGGGAGCCATATCAGCTTATGTGGAATGAAGTCTTAGTGCATCCAAGATCTCGCTGTTTCATTTTTTTTATGGATCGTACGATCTAGAGCCACAAGCTCCCTAATGGTCCATTTGGGTATAGTTGAGTACTGTGGTATGAGGGATGAAGGCTAAGCTTTCTGCCTGTTATTGAGGGATCATTTTACCACTCTGTCAACATCTACTTAATACAGGACCGGGTGAATGACAAATATCACAGCATGTTTTTAAACAGGCCAGAACTATATGAGTTTGACAGGGATATAATGGGAAGGCATGGATGAGAGAAGTGTCACTCAAGTCACATGGGGAAAGGGACGTCACTCATTCATCTATTTCTGCGCATTTGTCTAGTCTGCTCTGCTAGTCTGAAGAACAAGAGGAGACTGTCCTTAAGCAAAGAAAGAGAAGGCACGAGAGCCAAGCGGGGACAAACAATCTGTTTGCAGGCTGAGCTCCATTGCATGGTGAGCGCGCTCAGGCGGAAGATGCTCGGATGGCACCATATGGCACCTCTGGCCTGTTAGCCGGTCAGCAGGCCAGAGTGGTTTTTGGGGTCTAGGGCTGCCCTGCTTGCTTGGCATGGGCATACAGAACAGTAGGAAGCAGGCATGTGGCACGGAGACAGATTTGAGGCCAAGGTGCCAACGCTGAGCTCAGCAGGGTGTGGCGGGAGCGGGTTGGCAGGCGCAAAACAAGCATATGGAGGGCAGGTTGGTAATTTGACTGGCGCTGTTGCGCACACCTGCAGTGCGGCTCGGCTCAGAAGCTGCCCCACCTTTGCAGACAGCTTCCATTTTGCCCCCTTAACTCTGTTTCTGGCCCACCAGTGCATCTCACATGCAGGGAGGAGATGTCTCAGGCGGCGTCTATACTAGCGCATGTTGCTACGGTTACAGCTAGCGTTTACACTACGCCTGAGTTTTGGAAATGCTGCCCGTTTTAGTTTGAAAACTCTGGGGTTGTGTTTCTGTGTAAACGAACAAAAATGTAGACTTTAATATTTCACATTTTACATTCATGTGCACATGTCCAGCGTAAATAGTCACGTGACATGCGTTTTCTATAGTGTAGTGTAAACAGAGAATTTTTCCAGCTTTAATTATATAAAGCGGCGAGAATACGCCGGATACTCTCGTGAACATGCTTTGGAAACCAACATGGAAGTCAGGAATATAGTTGAATATAGTCTGTATTTTTGTTTGTTTGCGCACAAAATGTGTACTTGTCGCTTTATTGAATTAAAGCTTAACCACCGGAGTGACATTCATTATTTCAACGATGTCTTTACTCACTTTCTGCACTTTGAAATTTGGTTACATTGCAGTCTATGGAGGAGTCAGCAAGCTCCCAGATCTCTTCAAAACTATAATAATTTGCATTCTGAAGATAAACTGAGATCCTGGGGTTGACAAGCGATTTGAAGGTGAGTAATTCATGGCAGCATTTTCATTTTTCGTTTTTCATTTTTTTAAACCCCTGTCAGTGCGTATTTGTTGCAGATGATCTTAGCCATGCTGACCCAGCCATGCTGACAAAGAGAAATGCACAAATACTTGAATTTTTACACACACAGAATCCCTTACGGTTATTGTGTTTTTGTGTTTTCTGTTCAGGTTTATACGCTCTAATCTTGTTATCTTGTGTCTCTTTTAACTTCACCCGAAAAATGAAAATCCTGTCATCATTTACTCGCCCTTAGATTGTTTCAAGCCTGTATAAATCTCTTTGTTCTGCTAAACACAAAGGAATATATTTGGAAGAATGTCAGTAGCCAAACAGATCTCATCCCCTATTGACTCTCATAGTATTTATTGCTGCGTTAAAGACAATTCGGGTTTCGGATATTGTGACGTAAAATATCCGATTTCCGACCTCAATCCGTTCAAGTCAATCACGCGTCACGTTTGCATGTTTACCACCTGACATCACCATGAGACGTTATATGGTAGTTTAAATGTAGGCATTTGTTCATAAACAGTTTCTGGATATATTACCATTCATGTTTACACATATTACGTGTTGTAAAAATAGTTAAAAGTTTGTTTACGGTTCACGTAAGGCTAAGACGAGCTAGCCGCCATCTTGTCTGTGACGTCAAATGACGCGTCTCGCTGAGGTCGGGGTTGATCGATCTTCCTCGAGTTCAGAGGTCGGATAACCGACTTCGTTTGGCGTTCAAGACGTTCACTTCCAGGATTGAGGTCGGAAATACCCAAAACCCGAGTTGTCTTGTATGCAGCATTAGATCTGTTTGGTTACTGACATTCTTCCAAATATCTTTCTTTCTGTTCAGCAGAACAAAGAAATGTATACAGGTTTGGAACAAAGTGAGTAAATGATTACAGTTTTTTCATTTTTGGGTAGAGTGTCCCTTTAACTTGTGTTGTCCCTTTAATTCTTTTCACAAAATGTCATGTGTTAAAAAGCATAACAAAAGATGTGGGGGACTCGAGTCTGACTTGAGTTGCAAATTTAAGGACTTGCTTGAGTAAATAAAGAAAATGACTTGACTTGGACTTGAAATCCTGTGACTCGAGACTTGAGTAACTATTGATGTTTATGTTTTCAAATGCTCCATGTAAAGGACATTTGTTGGCTTCATCTAAAACATGTTTAGTTGAAAACTGAATGCTGTCAGACTGCAGTGTAAAAGCAAAATGCTGGTAAAAATAAGATCGTGTGCTGGAGGGTGTGTAGGTGGGCATGCTGAAAGCATGAGGGATTATATGCTTACGATGTGAAGAGACCTCAAATACATTAGGGCAGTTTAGCGGCGATGGGTCAGTGGTGGGACAGATAACAGGTAGAAAAATACAGCAGTTCCTTGTTGGTTAAACATTTGGCGATGCCATGAAAAACAAAGGGTGAGAGAGATGGGTAGTTTTGTTAAGCCTGATAAATAACATCAGAGCCAGTAGCTAAATGGAAATCAATGCGATTAGTCCATTAGTAAGAGCATGAACTCTACTCTTTCTCTCCGTATTTCTTGCTCTCGCTCTCATACTCACTTTCTTTCTCTGTCTATCCATTTCCCTCCATTAAGGACTTATCAACCATAAGGCATCTTTACTGCCTTGCCCAGAATAATGCTCTCTCTTTTACCTCTGCGTCCGTTTCCTTTTTCATCTGTGTGGAGTTCTTTATTTTTTTTTTGGGGTTTATTCTCTTGGCATTTCCTGCAGTTTTAACAGTTATGTTAACATAACAATGTTCCAAACCTAAATGTTGTTATTTGGTTAGTACTGTAAACACAAACAAACAAATATACCTTACATATATACGGTAGATCTTTGTATAGGATTAGAGCACCTGTAGCCTGCATGTGAGTAATGTTGGTGGAGATAATACAGCGATATGTTATAATTTGACAAGTAATTGCTTTGGCTGAGAGAGTTCCTCCTCTGCAGATAGCCATCTGTTCTAGACAAAGCTGGTCAGCGACAGATACAGCATACTAGGTACACACAAGATGGAGAAACGAATAGGTTGTAGAAATAAAGAGAGTAAAGTACTCTTAAAAAGGATGTGTTAATTATAAATTAATTATTATTATGCTACTTGGCACATTTTGTGTTGATTTTGTGAAAACAAGTTGTGTTGTCCGATAAATAACACAGAGAACATTTGGTGTGTTGAAACGATTACTTATTTTCATGTATTATTTACTGGAAATCCTCTTTCTTCTCTAGCTTTTAAGCTAGCAGGAACTTTCTTTTTCTATTCGTAGAGTTATCATTAGTGGAAGTAGTGTGCAGTAGTCCCACCTTTTTTAGGATGAGGTTGTGCTTCTCCTTGATACTAAAAAGTGAACAAGATGAATTTGTAGAGTGTGTATTTCAAACATAGGTGTAATTACCATGAATGGGATGGGTCATGACCAACAGTGTTTGTCTTCAAAATCATAATAACTTGTGGCATGTATGTGTAACTTTTGGTATCAATGCTGTGTGGCTCTGTGATCAATATGGGCTAAGAAAATAACAGTAATGATCATTTCTTCATCACAATAGCAGCCCTGGCAGCCATGCCAGTAAATTGAACCTAAGGTAAATTTGTTAAATGCGATCCTACGATGACAAAATAGTTCCTGACATCAACAGTAAACGTCAAGAGAATGTTCAGTTGTAACCACTGATCTATATGAATTACTGGATTTCGCATAGAATGCTCATCCAACGGCAGGAGGTTAAGCACTGGAGTTGTTTATCCCGCCATGTCGGTATGCCCAACCGATCATAAAGGGGAATAATAAAATGTACATTTAAATGGGTTTAAATGGGTTTTACCAAACTTGCAGATACTGCTTGGCACGTTATAGAATGGCTATTGATACTGCAAGATCTACATTCTACTCATGTATTATTGACAATAATCAAAATAACCCTAGAAGGCTTTTCCATACAGTTAACAGCTTACTCAATGTAGCTGCTTCTAGCTCTTTGACTGCATCTGTTCAGTTATGTAATGAGTTTCTTCAGTTTTTCAGTGACAAAATTGTTGATGTACGTAAACGTGTATATAAAGCTCTTCTGGTTCTGCAGTTTCTACAGTAAATTCACTTACCTTTTCTGGTAGGAGTCACTCTCAGTGTCTCTCAGTGCTTGCTATAATAAATGACTCTTTGTCAACTGGTGTTGTGCCTGCAGCACTTAAAACTGCGGCTGTCACTCCCATTTTAAAGAAGCAAAGCACTGATGTAAACATTTTTCTAACTATCGGCCAATCTCGACTCTACCTTTTCTGGGTGTAGTTGCAGCCTAATTGAACAACAATTTAATTGAAAAGAACCTATTTGAGCCCCATCAATCTGGGTTTCGGAAATTGCACAGAGACTGCGTTGGTTAAAGTCACTCATGACCTGCTTACAGCTTCTGATTCTGACTCTCTGTCCCTATTCATTCTTTTGGATCTTAGCTCAGCCTTTGTCAGTATTTGGTCCCTTACTCTTTAGCATATATATTTTTCCACTGGGCGATCTACTAAGATCTCTTAACCTTAATGATCATTTTTATGCTGATGACACACAGATTTATATTCACTCAAGCTCAGGTCAACATGTTGACGCTGTGCATCTTTCTAATTCTGTCTCGGTGATCAAGAACTGGATGTCTGATCATTATCTGTCTTTAAATAGCACTAAAACCTCTCCCCATCAGCTGCGAAAGGCTGGCCCTGCAACTTTATCTATTCATGGTGCTGCGTTGGAGTTTCAAAGCTAACTAAAAAATCTTGGAGTCATTTTTGATGCTTCGTTGTCATTTAAGCCTTTTATTCAGAATACTGTTAAGACATCATTTTTCCATCTGAGTAATAAAGCTCGCTTGCGTCCTATGTTGTCCTTTCCAGTTGCTGAGAGGTTGATGAACTCCTTTGTTTTTTCACGCATATTGTAACGGTCACCTTGCTGGAGTATCTAAAGCCTCCATTAACAAATTGCAATATGTACAAAACTCGGCTGCTAGAATTTTGTCTGGTGCCAGGTCTGGTGACCATATTTCTCCTGTTTTAGATTCTTTACACTGGCTCCCTGTCAGATACCGTATTGATTTTAAAATACTTTAAGGCATTGCATGACCTGGCTCCTCAGTACCTGTCTGATCTGTTATTGCCTTAAACACCATGTCGAAATCTGCATTCTTCTCAGAGTGGTCTTTTAGTTGTTCCCAAGACACATTCTCCTCATTTGCTCCTAAGGTCTGGAATTCAGACATCAGATGTACACTCAAAATCAGTGCATTGTGGGTAAAATGTAGTGCACTAATGTAGGGAATGAGTTGTTCAGACAACACTGCAGAATGACACCCGATATAGTGCACTATGTAAGCAGTAGCTTATCCAGCTACTGGTGCCAACCTCCACCTGTCAGTGGATTATTAACTTCCTGAGAGACAGGCAGCAGCTAGTGAGGATGGGAAAATTTACATCCAGCACATGTACCATCAACACCGGTGCTTCTCAAGGTTGTGTTCTCTCCCCACTGCTCTTCTCACTCTACACAAATGAATGCACCTCTACAGGCCCTTCTGTCAAACTCCTGAAGTTTGCAGATGACACCACAGTCATTGGCCTTATCCAAGACGGTGATGAATCTGCTTAGAGAAGGGAGGTTGCTCAGCTGGCTGCCTGGTGCAGTCAAAACAACCTAGAGTTTAATGCATCCAAGACAGTGGAGATGATCGTGGACTTCAGAAGAAACCCTTCTTCATCCCCTCCCCTCACCATTCTGGACAGCACTGTGGCTACTGTGGAGTCATTCGGGTTCCTGGGTTCCACAATCTCTCAAGACCTGAAGTGGGAGTCCCACTTAGACTCCATTGTAAAGAAGGCCCAGCAGAGGTTGTCAACTGAGGAAGTTCAACCTACCACAGGAGCTACTAATCCAGTTTTACTCAGCTGTTATCGAATCTGTTCTGTGCACTTCAATTACGGTTTTGTTTGGCTCGGCCAACAAAATCAGACCTACGAAGACTACAATAGACAGTTCGTAGTGCTGAGAAGATTATTGGCACACTTCAGGACCTGTACGATTCCAGAATGAAGAACAGGTCAAGGAAAATCATTACAGACTCTACTCACCTTGGACACAAACCTTTTGAACTTTGCCCTCTGGCCGGCACTTCAGAGCACTAAACACCAGGACTTTCAGACACAGATGCAGTTTTTTCCCCCAGGCCACCTCCTGAACAGTTAACTGCTCCTAAAGAGCAATATCCCACTTATTTTTTTAATACTTATAGAGCATAAATTATAATGCATATTACATGTTAATTTATTTCTACATGGACATAACACTACTTCTGCTCACAACATTATCCTTTTTCACAAGCGTACATATCATCTGTAAATATACATCATGTAAATATACATCATGTAAATTCAACAATATACTACCATGTACAATGTCTCTTATATGTTCTACTCGCATTTTCTGTACAAAAGTCCTTTTTATATATATGCATATTTTCCTTTTTATATCTTTTACACTGTAAATCTTTATTATAATTTGTCTTGTCATTATGTTGAATGTGTATACTAGTAGCTTCCAACACCAAAGAAAATTCCTTGTGTGTGCAAGCACACTTGGCAATAAAGCTCTTCTGAGTCTGATTCTGATTCTATAAAGGAGATGGGGGCGAATTCAGACACAGCTAGAGATCAGACAATATATTTTTTTATTATATTTTTGGGGGTTTTCCTTATATGTATGAGACAGTGGAGGCAGACAGGAGCATTATGGTAAGAGAGGTGTGTGATCGGGACATGACCTAGGTCCCCGTGAGCCAGCAGCTCATATATATGTGTCTGGAGCGCTAACCACTGCTTACACACAGAGGATCTACATGGAAGTGTGTTAAGAAGAGTGCCTCTAAAATGTTTCCTTGGCCCCTTCCTTCTGCTCAAATCCCTGTTAAGTGCTGTCAAGTTGCTTGAGAAGTGGGTGGCTCTCTGGAGTGTCATAGTGAAACACAGCCTTACATTTCATCTCCCTAATCCACTCATACGAGAGCAAAATAAATGCTGATCCCATTAGTAAAGCAAAAGTATTTAATGTTCAAATCAATCTTTGATGAAGTTGCTTACATTATTTTTGGAGGAAAACTGGACACTGACACCATAATATTGTTGTTTCTCTGTGAAAAGGTTTATTTTGATATCATTAAAAATACATTTCATGCAGTGTGCAATGTGTGTGTGTGTGTGTGTGTGTGTGTGTGTGTGTGTGTGTGTGTGTGTGTGTGTGTAAGCAGTCTTCCAAGTTGTGAAGCCGAAAGTGCATGAATAACAAAGTTATTGGCTTGAAAAAATGGAGTCGACTCTGATTTACTTGAACAAGTCATTAGACATTATAATTTCATTTCCTTGACTGATTTGCGTCACTCGGTGCAAAGTCGCCTACGTTTTGCTTGGACCACCCTCGAAAACTTGAACACATGCTGTATGCGCTAGACCACAGCAGACTAAGACCATCTGACCAAATCAGAGTAGGCTTACAGAAAGGAGGGGTTTAGAAAGATGAATCGCAAAACTAATCATTTGAGACTCAGTATAGAAATAAGGTGATAATAACTGCCTATTATTAGAAAATTCAAGTGTTTTTACACCTTGTATGTTCATAACTATTCACCTGGGGCCCATTTCAATAAGTTGTTGATTTACTTTGAGATGAGAAACTTTGAGTTTTTGGTTTCAGAACAGCTGATTTGAAGCGTACCTTGAGTTAAGCGCGTGCACCATGACTATATAAAGCCATCATCAATGGAGCTACTGTATTATGATTCACCATGGCAATGGCACAAAAAAGCAACAAGGCTGCAGAAAGCGTTTGAGAGCAAGTTCCTCACCGCTCCGCAAACAGTGGATTTACTAATGTGCTCTCCATCCCCGGTGTTATATAGAAAACCACGAAGGAAGAATAGATAAATGTGCCAATAAACAAATAAATTAATTAAAGAATGCAAAAACACAGAAAAGAAAATATTGAACATATTTCCCTTTATTTTACATGTATTTCTTAAAGTCACACTAAAAGTCGCCGTGTAGGACAGTTGTTAGAGTATCAGACTCTTGTGCTGTAGCTGGGCTGATCGCTGGTTTGAGTCCTGCTCATGGCAGGTTTGGTTAGGACTGGCTGGACTAATACATTTAATGTTTATTACTTTTTTATCTTATCATTTCTGCATTAATTTGTGTATTTATTCATTTCTTTACTTATACACTTATTAATTATTAATGCAATATCACTCGAGTAGAAAAGAAAGAGAGCAACCATGGTATCGTCTTTCAGACCCTGTGCTTGCCGGAGCTGTCTCCATCGTGTAAAAGCTGAACCGATGTTGATTCGCGTTTTTCCTCTTTCATGATCCAGACGTCACTGCCGTTTTAAAAACGGAGTTTCGTTTTGTTTATTCAGTTGTCAGTTCCGCAGGAAAGCTTGGTTGTTGTTGTTTGTCCGCCATTCTCCCTACATTGACACAGCGGACGTGAGCGTGCTGATGACGTATGATGTCTGTGTGAACAGGCTGTGCAGTGGTATGCAAAATACATGTACATATGACCAGAACGTTTTGATTGGACAAACGTTTTTTGGTTCTACGCCTTTCATAGATGATATATAATTATACAAATATTATTTGACCACTATACTTCTTGATTGCTATCAGGATGTAAAGAGATTTCCAACCAGCATGACAAAAAATGTTTCTAGGATCACCTAGAAACAGGATCACCCACCCTGCCTTTAAGTTGAGATGGTAGTTTCTGTTGTGTAAACCGCGCTGTACTTTTTTAAACCATTCATGAGCACTCAATGTGCCTGTGTGTATTAGCACACGCACATCTGTAAGATGTCTGCTAAAGATCTGGAAAACATAACATCTTAGAAAGGGCAGTTTTACATCCATTCTAATCATAAACATCTGACAGACATGCTCTAGATGTCTATATGACATCTAACAGCAGATATCTCTGAGCGTATGTCTGCCAGATGTATGTGTGCTATCAAGGTACTGTGTTTACTTTCTTCTTCATTCATTAAATGGCGGACTGGTGACCTAAGCAAATACCGCCACCTACTGCTCAATATATGATCATATTCAGACCTTTCCATATTATTACAAAAAAGGACTGCAGTGTCAGCTGGCGCTGCGTTTTCCTGAGTTTACTTTCAGTCTCATAAGTCCGACTAATAGTGGCAGCAGAGTGATACAATTGGGAGTGAAGCAGTTCCTGTAAAAATACGGTGGAATATCGCACGGATTCGAGAACCAGAAAGAACTGTTGTATAAACGTAATTCATTCATTTTCGTCCTTTATAGAAAACTGTCAAGTGTAACAAACATCCACTCGTTTACCTCATGGGCATGGGCAGGGTCTTGCCCACCCAATCATAATTTAGATGAAGACAGTGTTAGGTCAAAAGCAATCTGAGCTGTAGGTTGTTGCCCTAACCAATAAAAAAACACCAGACAATGTAGTTGCGGCTATAACAACATTAAAATCAGCGCAGATGGGCTATACACAGTGGATATGGAATCAAGGATTAACGAAAGTTGTCTGAATGTCCTCTCACAGTTCCTGGATGTTGCAGAACACTGTTGCTACAGCCTTGTAGCGTCTTACATTTCTACATTGTAACAATGTGGTAAGCACGTAGAAGTGCAATGTTGCCAGAGTAAAAATAGAACGTGGCACCAACGTTGTCACAACGTAAATGTGTTTGCTGTGCGTGACTGGGAAATAAATCTGTCTCCCTCCACCTTAAGGCTGAAATACAATACACGACTTTTAAAATCTGAACAGATTTTTTAAAGAAAATAGACATCATACACTTGCAGACTTTTTGAACGTTTGCATAGAAAACAGTACGTGATAAAATCGTCAAACTGGCGCAGACTTTCTACAACAACTCCAGACTGAAAATCTGGGCAAAAATCTGAGCATTGTGAGCAAAAGTCTTGTAATGTATTTCAGCCTTTAATCACCCCAAAGTTTTTGCAAAATGAAACATAAGTCATTGACCGTTCAGCGATGGGAAATGTTCATAGCTCGATTTCTTTTTAGGTTTCTATTATAGCCTAACCACTTTTTTAATAGTCATGAAAACAGCAACAAAATCACTCATGAAACATTAACAATAACAGTTTTTTAATCTTTCAGTCTTCTGTCATGAATGCCTTTTTATCACATTTTAAATCATTTAAATCCTCATTTAAAACCTAAATTTAAAGACTTCTGGTGCTGCTTTGCTTCAGTGTAAATAAATAAAGCCATCAGCCTTATTATTATTATTCATTAGTCATTTTATTACAATAATCTCATAACATTATACAGTTGCAGTTATATGTTAGCATTTAGTATAACAGTATTTGGGTCGTTTCTGTGTGGGTTAGTGTGTGAATAGAAACGAACGACCCAAATAGGCCTACTGTTTTACTAAATACTAACATATACGAGGTGAATAGTACGACTATATCATTTTATTTTGAAATAAATAATATATGTTCTATTTAACTAGGACTGAGAACCGATTGCAAAAAGAAACAAGAGTCAATTGCTAAGGGAATCAAATAGAAATGACGCGTTATTCCCCATTTATGGTACATAGATGACATCAAATACACACTGAGAGAGAGAGTGCGTGACTGGGAAATAAAGTCACGTATAAAAATAATCCAATCAATTATAGAACCAATCACACTGTATGGATGTGAGGTTTGGGGTCCACTTCTGAACCAAGAGTTCACCAAATGGGACAAACACCCAATAGAGACCCTGCAGACAGAAATTTGCAAAAACGTCCTACGGGTTCGGCGAAAAACTCCAAACAACGCCTGCAGAGCAGAACTAGGACTATACCCTCTAATAATTAAAATACAAAAAAGAGCGATTAAATTCTACACGTGCCTTAAAAACAGTGATACAGAGACCCTCCATCATAAAGCCTTAAGCCATCAAGAGCTGAACCCAGAGAGAAGCCCACTCATCCAACTCATATCAGAACTAACTCTACAACCCAAAACATGCCAAACTGAACCCCAAACCCCAGCCAGACTAAACCAAATCATAAAAACACAAAAAGAAAAATATCTCAAACACTGGACAGAAGCAACAGCTCAGCAAAGCAAACTGGAATGCTATCTGTCATTAAACAGAGAATATAACCTGGCAGAATACCTCAAAACCGTATCAGACCCTAAACAAAGAAAAGTGTTGACCATGTACAGACTCAGTGATCATAAGCTCACTGTAGAGACGGGCAGACACAGACAGACATGGACACCAAGAGAAGAGCGACTGTGTCCACACTGCACACAGAATCAAGTGGAAACAGAGCTCATGTGTCTAAACTAAACACACATCAGAGAAACATTCTTCCCCAGTTTACAAACTTCCACAAAGACTTCAACCAGTTTCAACAAAAGGACAAGATTTCATACATACTGGGAGAAAACTCAAACAGCTCAAACCTGGCTGCAAGATATGTCAAATCCTGTCATGACAAGAGAACAACCAGCACAACACAACAAAACACTGCACAACACACACAAACTGACACGACACAACACACACAAACTGACACAACACACACAAACTGACACTATATGACAGGATCCTGTCACTCTCACTGAGAACTTTAATCAATACTTTGCTCTTTTTCTACTTGTATTGATATGTACTTATATGCTTTTATTTTATTTTATTTCTATCTTAACCTAGATTGTAAAGAATGTTTATATTTAATTTTCCTGTGCTTTGGCAATGTAAGATTTATTTTATCATGCCAATAAAGCTTCTTTGAATCTTGAATCTTGAGAGAGAGAGAGAGAGAGAGAGAGAGAGATGGAGTCAAACCCTTAAATTTGGGGTCCGCCCAAACCCTGAGAGCAGGTGCTTGGTCGACACTCCTCTTCACGATGCAGTGAAATCGAGTTCATGAATATTAATATAGCCACTCTGACGTGCTGCGTACCGGTCGCGCACTCTACTTAATATACAAGCAAACCCCTCACCGTAGTAGGATTGGTTGCTTCACTCATCGGAGGCGGGCAGCTTCTCACATACATTCCGCCCACCAAAAACAGGAAGCTCCTCCTCCCACCGGCTCGCCGTCGACGAGCGTGTCAACAATGTACCGCTGAGCGCAGTCATACGATGGATAAACGCGTCTCCCTTCGATTTATTAGACGAAAATAGGATTTTACTCTCTTTACAGGTGAGAAAACAAACATTCATTGAATACAGAGCTTTAAATTTGGATAGTGGAGGGGAGAGAGACGTCGCAGTACAGAGTAAGCGCGTGTGCGTGTATTGTGTGTGAATTCAGGCTTTATCGTTTTGCTTTAGTTACGGGTCTCAATAAACATTTCATGTTCTTAGGGGTAGAAGTAGGCTCTGATGAGCTTTATTCCAGCTTTCTTCACTTCTTAATATAACCATATGTACTAAAGCAGCGATTAGTATAGACATAATCAGGAACGTGTTTCAACACCCTAGTGAGCTCCCTAAGTAGTAGGCAGCAACACTTGGGGCGTTCCGAGTGATGATGCTTCTGCAAAGGCCATAGGTTCTGCTATCTAGGGTGGGTGATCACTGATCACATGGGGGGAGTTTAAAACACACGTTTACCATTATCATATAACATTAACAAGCATATTAAGATTCATAATTCACAAGAGATATGGTGCACTATGAAGAGATAGTAGTTTTGTGGTGATGAGACTAGTACTGATAAAGGGTTTTACTACAGATCTATCAAAAACAATGTGTTATTTCTTAGGTAAAATGTTTAAACAGGAAAGACAGTATTAAACGCCATATCTGTGACACATGTAAATTACCATCATAATGGTTTTAATGTGAAGATTCCTTGCTCCCTTTGCCTGGTTTCTTTTGTACTGCTTTTTGTATTTTTAGCAATGCATTGTTTGTACAATTGCCTAATTGTTTGTTTGTGGATCAGCGTCTTTTGAAAGCGGTTGTATTTATCCCTAACTTCCAAATGTTCGTTCGCATGCGTGGCGGATAAATGCTCGTGTTGTGGTAATGCCGCTCATCACTTTGTGAACGTGGTGACAGTTTGTCTGCGGTAAAAGGCAGCTGTGGATCTTGTAAAAATAATTAAGCCTGCCGCTGTCATCTCTGGTGTTTACATTCAGCGCCTAAAGAAAAAGGCTGACCCAGTTTTGCATGTTCTCGTCACAACCAAATCCTTGAAAAGCCTTCCATTAGTGTGGTCTCTAACACACCCCTGCGTTTGCATGCATTTCCATAGCCCAGAGCCGGAGGAGGCACGGCACATTTGCCTTCTCATAAACCTACATTTGACTACTTCTGAAAGCTGTGACTTAACTCAGATGACTCGGTGACAGGGAACAGAACAGTGCTTTTGCTCTGTACAGTAGCCTGTCGTGAGCACTCTTTCAAGCAGATTGAATTGTATTACATTTTTTGGCAAGGTGTTTCTCCTCCCATCTTCAACAGATTTTCTCTGATATTAGGGATGAACAGTTTCTCATTGGCTGTCTGCACGTAGGCCCTCACACTTGTAGGTAAACGCTTGTATGGAGAGAGATCAACAGGAAGTGGCCGAGCAGCTGTGTCAACATGTAAAGCACCTGTCTGTTGTGGGCCGTTACTGAGGGCCAGCCCCCACTGAAGAGCTCACAGACACCCCCGCTGCCCCCTCGAACCCTTGTCTCCTCCCTCACCCACTCTCACTCCTCTATTCATGACATTTACTCATTTGGCAGACGCTTTTATCCAAAGCGACTTACAGCAAGCAAAGCAATATTCACGAGAATACAAAGTTTCAGAGACAACGTCATGAAGCGCTTGGCCTTTATCTGTACGAATCCAAACCAGCGCTGTCACTTCTGTCGTGTTATCTCTGAGCATCTAAGAACTTGTTTATCTGTGCATGTACATTACTGCTGGTTTAGGGAGTTTCTTCAAAAAACATTTACTAGCTATTAATGCAGTTAAGAGACTACATTAAAGCTGTTAAGCAAGTTAATATAATAAGCATTCTGATATACTCAAAGCATTTGTTGAACATTTCAATCACTAAAAAAGCACATGAGTCATCTGCAATGGAAACGCTCTTATGTCTTTTTCACACCTTCAACCTTGCTGGCTTTTGTTGACCACAAGACACTTTCAGCATACTTCTGTCAGACTTCCTCTTTTCTTTATGTCTTTTGCTTCTAATGTTAAGTGTTTATATTAGATCAGCATGTTTTGCTATCACACATCCAATCATTAACAAACAGCTGTACAGCACATGACTGTTCTGTTATATTTGCTCCTCTTGTTGCTTCTGAACTTGATTCTAAGATCACTGCACAGGTACTGTGACAACACAGTAGGGGCTTTCGCACCGCAGGATATATTTCATAGTTCCAGGACGATTTGCCGGAAGTACCTGCTTTTTGTTGTGTTTGCACCGCAGGAACCGGATGGAATTGTCTAAAATTTCGGAGAACCTTTTCAGAGGAACACTCAGAGGCAGGGTTTAAACCAGCAGGACAAGAACAATCCATGATGAAGCAAACGCTGATTAGCCGAACTTCTGTTGTTGGTTGCTTGTCGTTGTTGGACGGACGCGCTTAAATGATGTTGCTATCGACCGGCTTAGATACCTAAATAGTTCCTTTTGCTGGTGCGAATGTTATTGGGGAAATGGCCTGAAGTAAAACATAGTTCACGAACGACTCTTTACTTGTTCTGGAACTTTGTACCTGAACTTATCCGGTCGGAAAGCGCCTAATGCGCAAAGCATCCAAATTATGTTTGTAACTGTGCTTGATACACAGTTGCATATCGAATAGCACATAGCAAAATCACACAAGGATCTTCTCCCAGTTTTATGCAGCACTGCGCAGATCATTCAGCAAATGACATCAAAGTAACATGAAAGTAGTTTTAAAGCATATGCAGCAGTCTACTTCTGTATCACTCTCATGGGACATAGATGTTTTACATGAAGTTGAACACACCTATTCTGTCAGTCCTTTTTAGTTGAGGCGAGTGTCACAAAACATAAGACTATTTTGATAAAAGAGCTCATATACTGGACGGTTATAATTATAATTTCTTAAGGAGTGGGGTGGCAGAAACAAACTTTTAGAACCACTAGACTACATTGAGGGCACACTGCATGTCTTTTGTTTTGTGTGGCTATTTCGAACCACACAGCGTAGGTATGACTATAAACTGGCTAAGTACTGCCTTCACAAGCATTAACTGCCCAGCGCTACAGGCCACACACATACAACAGTCGGTTACATATCGTTCAATCTTGTGTCAACCTCTGCTTGCAAAGTGTCCACTTTGATTTGCCTATCCACCCTAGTTAAACATGACCCTGTCTCTGCATATGCAAATTTTCAGGCATGCAGTGTAATATATGGGGTGGTCCCCGGCTCACAGCTGTTATCTGATGTTATCTTTGACACCAGATCGGCCTCAACATGTCGCAGCATTCAACATCCATGACCTGGAAACTAGACCTTTCAACTGTCAGCACCTTCGTTTCAGACTTTTGAGCGTCATTAAGTATTGCTGAGATGGCCCACAGGAATTAATATAATGCAGCAGACTTTATACTAATACAATATTGCTCAAGTAGGAGTGTGATGTTGCTCTACATTAGCACGGCTTTGATTAGGTCAAAGGCACGAGGCCGGAGACAATCACAGCCGCTGATGTAGAGCACCATTACACGACCACGAGTGCGATATTGCATTTATACAACCAACAGTTCAACGGCACAAGTGTGTAGATAAATCAGGGAACTACTTTCTTCCGCTATGAATTCCAGACCAGCACATCTAACCGTCACGTATTTAAAATTTGCGCTGTGCTGCTTCAGTGAAGTTATTACTGAGGAATAATGCAGAGCGCGCGTGTGAATGAAAGAGAAAATGAAAAAGGAAACTCACAGAGGATGCATTTTTCCCATTCCACTGTGGTACTTTTCCATTGCTTTTTAATGTAAACATGTGTAACGGATACCAGCTAGTGAAAGAATGCCTTTTAAGACATCTGTCTAAAGTAATCACCTTCATTTAATTTTTAATAATTGGTGCTAATAATTGCTATACTTGGGGCCCTATGATTTTCGCGGAAAACATGGACGGTATTCAGGCCGGGGCTCCAGACTGCGCCTAAAACGGTCGCAAGTGATATTTTTTGTGGAGTTTGGCACTGGTGACCATGCAAATTTACTCGCTTTTAAAGTGTTTCCAATGGAAGCACCTGTGCAGGTAAACCTCACTTCCCAACCTCAAGAGGTGCTCTAGCAACCAATGCTAGAGGATGCAGTCTTTAGCCTCCTCATCAGAACGCCAGACTCCCATGCCGGTTCGAGGTCCGCTCATAGATGTCACGGTGCCAGTAAGGGTCTGTGTCCACTGAGGCGTTTCTGCCGGCATACAGCGTTTTTTTTTTTATAGTTGTTTCCAACGCTCTGCTCTCCGTTTTTTCCACACTCCATGCTTGATGAGACATCACGTAATAAGTGCCCGCAGACCTCAGCAGAAAACTCTGTGGAATTCCGTGGATTTTAGCACTTGTTATTGAGTATACACACACACACAACGTGAACGCGCTACTAGTATGCACTGTTTGCTGTGATGGATTTTAATGAGCCAAACAATGTGATATTTGAGACGTTTAAAACTAACCGCGTAGAAGGTGAGGGAGCGTACCAGACACCGCCGGATCATTTCAAATTCGTTCCCAGCAAGAATGAACGACAGGCGAATTCTCTTGTCAAGTTTTATTTGAAGTTATCTTTACATTGTGTTGTGAACTTGTGGAAAAGTGTCCTTAAAACACAATAAAATCATCATAATACATTAATGTAACAAGCCTTTCATTTACTTTAAACTATAAACAATAAAATGTATACTTTTTCATACAGTATATATAATATGTAAATATGGTCTTGACATGCACATTTTCTGTTAGTTAAGATGAATTTAGAGTAATTTGGTCTGGTGTATTCAGAGTCTTATCATCATTTTACATTTATGCATTTGGCAGACACTTTTATCCAAAGCGACTTACATTGCATTATACATTTTTTCTGAGTATATGCAATCCCTGGGATCGAACCCATGACCTTGGCATTGCTAGCGTCATGTTCTAACCGCTAAGCCACAGGAAAACTTTAATCAAGCATCAATCAATAACAAAGGTTCTCTGCCTCTTTTTAAATAAGCAGAACCAAATCTGCATTTAAATCCAGACAGACAGCAATTTAAGACTATCTGAACATATTTACATGTATTTATATTTATGTATATAAATGTAAACACATTTAAAACTGTTCTGCAGAATTCTGCAGATTTTTCCCAAATTTTAGCGCAGAATTAACAAAAAAGTCTGCATATGGCCCTGCTTATGACCCTGATTTTCAGGAATACATAAAAGATACAATAAAACATGAAATCTCGTCATATGATTTCTGTAGGACTGGAACTGTAATATCAGTTTACTGATATCAGTCTGAAACTCGGCTTTATTTGTCCACTCAGTTACGTAATGGTAATGTTAATCAATGTAATTTTATTAAATAATCATGTATTTTTTTCTGTGGGTTTATTATAAGCAGGCTGATGTTGTTGGCTCATATGACTAAACGCAATGCGCGTATCCAAAGCATGTGATCTTTTGCAACGCCCAAGCATATGAAACAGACATTCCCACCTCTGTAATAACCTAAAAGATCTAGTCCTGCCCAAATCGGTACAAAATCGCCCAAAAATAAAATCACAGATGTTGTGTGAGAACAGTTGAAACTCAGACATCGTTTAAAAGAGAAGTCCCTTCCGAATAGAGCTATAGACATGTTTGTCCAGAAAAGCTACAGCAAAAGCTTCCATAAAGTTTTGTCGAAGATAATAGATGTCAAATAAATGCACCATTACAATTAATGGAGGTGAATGTAATGTTCAATGGCTTCTTGAACCAAAGTTATGGTACAGTTCCTGTCAGGTTAATTATTGTTTAAAAAAGTGCTATTTCATTTTGCTAGAGATTTTAGAAATATCTGCTTCTTTAGCTAAAAGCTGCCCGGAGGCATTGCGAACATGGCTGCCGAGTCGCACAACTTCCTAAACAGACTTTGGCTTCATTTTAATGAGTGTATTTTAGGCACAATAAAATGAGGCAAAAACTTAACAGTAAAAAAGAAGCAAAATGTATGATCCTCACTTACATATCACTTATTTAGGTTTTATTGACAATAAGCTACGTTCATGCTTTAAAAGGCAGAGGTGAGCTGGGATGTGTAAATATTCAAATATCTGTAGTGTCATGTAAACTTGGATGAGGAGATTAAGCTCAGCTTAACTAAATAAAAATGTAGGCAAGTGTACTTGTTGTGTAACATAAAAAGCAGGGGTATTCAATTAAAACTTCAAGAGGTCCGGTCTCTATATTTATTTTTGTATTTTCAAATGCTAATTGTATGTAGATAAAATATATTATGGTTTATAATCTAGCACAAACCTGGCAAACATTCTGAGCAGAGCAGAAAGGGTTCAAATGAAGCTTGTTTGGCTCTAGATAAAGATAATAGAAGATACAGTAGCAAAAGATCATAAACATAAATGTCCTTGAGTGCGTGTGATGTTATGTAGACGTGCTGCTCAATTTAAACTATAGAAATAGTCAGATGTTTTGAATGGTTCATGATGTTTCGCTGTCCGGATCCATCAATTGAGGATCACCGATATAAGCTTTGTTGACAGTCGGTTTAAAGTCTGCTGTTTTTTAATTGTACAAGGACATGAGCATCTTTTCAATGTAAGTTTCCTACTGTCATTTGCATGACAGTTTTGTTTTTGTGCTGCTAAGAGGGCCGATGTGAAGAAGTACATTTTATCTCACATTTTTGTTGTTGTTGTGAAAATGCATTTGAGCTGGCAAGTGATGTAGCAGCAGTATTGGCCTGGATGAGAGAGTTGAGAACACAGCAGTGGTGTGTGACAGTAGCTGCTGTAATCCCTCCGGTGCTGATAAGACACGGCTAAACAAATGCAGTTCTGGAGCTGAAGATAAGACATGCACTCGCTCAAACCTCGCCTTATCGGCTCTCGCTCATACAGCGCAGCACTGTATTATCCAGGTCTGTAGGCGGACTGAGTGTATAAGTGCATTGGAGAGGTCGGGGGTCTTGCAGGGAGGTGAAACAGTGGAGCGGTCGGAGGCAGTGCAGTTCAGCATCCCTGTATCAATTACAGCTTATTCTCTTGTAATACCCATACAGGGCAGATGACAGGAAACCCTCAAGACCCTCCACACAGGGGTCCCGAGATCCCCTACGCACGCACGCACGCACACACACACACACACACTACACAACAAAGCAGCATTCTTCACTCCCTGCAGAGCTCACACACTGTTGTTCCTCTGTTGCAGTCTTGAATGGGCTGTGTGCATGATACAAACACACAGGAGAAAAGCTTCATTATAAACCACCTGGAGGTGCCACAGCCAGCTGCCAGATCAGCTGAATGTCATATGGTGTGTGTAGAGCAGCACAGCTGAAGTATATATTTCACTTGTTTCAGCAGTATTTCTTGGTTTTGTGTCTGTTAATTTCAGAACGCACAAGGGGTTTAATTTCATAATTTACACACTACTGGAGTCAAAAAATACACACACGAGAAGAAAACACTTTATTTGTATATTCCTTTTACGGATAATATGGAAGCATGCTGATAACACAAGACATGCAAAAATAAATGAGGTGTGAATTGCTGTGCCACTCATTTTCTTCACCTATTGTTCTTCATCTAGGACATTTGCTGGTTTGTTGGATTACTTTTATGATGACTACGTGTTTTTATCACCAAACATCAACAGTATAACTGAATGAATGAGTTATGGGTATTAAGGATGTGTGTGTGTTTAAATGCATTGTATGTACACAAATGAAAACTATAAACTGCTTTAAAACTATACTCACTGTGAAAAGCTAGAAATAAATGTGAATTGAGTATCACAGTATTTTATGTTGATGCATTTATCAGGCACTTTTATCCAAAACATTTACAGTGTTTTTTAATCAGCATGCGACCATGTTTCCTGGGAATCGAACCCACTAGCTTAGTGTTGCTAATGCAATGATCAACCAGTTGAGCTACAGAAGTTTCTTTTTGTGTATTTGTGTCATCACATTTATTCAGACAGCACCGATCAAACCAGTCATACGAGGGTCGAGTGTGCTTTTGTACATCTGTGTGCATATCCTCAAGAACTCACCCTGAGGGCTATATGTTGGTGTTAGTCACAGACACACACACACACACGCACACAGAGGGGTAATTCCAGTTAAATGACAGTAGATAGCCTCATCCTGCAGATCTGGCTGCTTTAACTGGCTGTTTAAACGGCCTCTAGGGCAGCACACCTCTTATCTCTGCAGTAGGCCACAGCCTGGCGGAGCCACTGGGATTATTGCCTGTGAGCGTGTGTGTGTGTGTGTGTCAATGGGCTTTGTGCTTTGTTATGCTGTGACCTGTGATAAACGGCGGCATGCGCTCTATCTGTCCATCTGAAACACTGCGTTGATATTACAGGAAGATATCAAATGTATGTAATGTGTAGCTTGTGCATTGAAGCCAGCAGCTCCCTCTGCTGAAGAGGAGTGCAGAATGTTGGCAATGCTTACAGTTTGCTGGTATCTTAAACCAAGTCAGGAGCTGTTTTCGGTTTCCTTCAAACTTTCTTGTATGTTAATGTGCACTAAATGTATTAGTAGATTAACTTCCTGATGAGCGTAAACACGCAATTAGTTTTCGAAATATGTTTGTTGGAGTGGCCCAACATGTCAGGCTCCGACTAGGTTTGGGGTGGGACTGTCTCCTACACACGACACATTTCAGGCCTCATGCATTTCTGGAAATTAATCAAACATGACTCGCATACGTGCATCTGTGGAGTAATCTACCGATACTTTAACGGTATTCTTATTGTTCTTTTGGATATTTTTTTATAAATATAGGAAACCAGAAATAAAGAAATTAAACATAATTTCATCCAAATGAAATAAGCTAAGCAAACCAGTTTAAAACAAGCGAACAGACACAGGTTGTGCATGCGCCTCATTCGTTTTGGAAGGTGCACACGAGAAGACTGCAGCACGAATATGAATGCTTTGAGAAAAACAGGCTGTGCACGTTTGTGAAGTTTAAACCGTGCATCAGTTTAGGTGACACACTGTTTTGTTGGATGCGTGAAGTGGAGCCAGATGTGAGAATAACATTAGACACAGGCTGCGTACTTCTCCAGTACAGAAAGCAGATCCGATAAGGGCGGAGCTTATCGATGCTCCAGTCTTTCATCACTGGCATGGCTCTAGCCAAAAAATTCAGTTAAGGAGCCATTGGCACCAAATCAATTTTTAATAGCCACATAACATAAACTTACATTCATCCATTTAAATGAACTATTATTATTAAATGTATTACCTTAATTGAATGGAGTGTTGCTGTAAGGTAATTAGTAATGTTAGTCCATCAATTATATGTGCTTCAAAGTTGCTGTTTTTACACTATAACTATACACAGTAACATTTTACTTTTCAAGCAGGAATAAGCTGGTTGGCCAAATAGTCCCTTAAGGGCTAAGACACTTGTTCAATTTCCTAAATTAATGAAATATTAAAATGTTAACTGTCATACTTCATGTATACAATACACTCCATAAAACCCCTATTTTACAAATAATAGTGCAGCTAGGAGAGGGTGTGATGCAGTGAGTGCTTTAAACATTTTTAAACATTTGAAATGCATGAAAATGTATATTTTCCATCACTCTTGAAATGACATGTACACTAAATAATCTAACCGTCAAACTAACATAACAATATCAGTTTATTTATTTAGTGGTCAAGGTTGAAGTCAGTATGTGTATACACTGCTGGTACGTGTACAGTCAGACAAACAACTCCCCAGTAATCCAAGACAAGAGCGCACGTACATTTGTGGGGCAGAGAAACTGCTGTAACAACTGTGTTGCTTTAATGCATGTATTATTATATATATTTTTTATGTTTTATGTTTTTACACTTTTAACTGTATTACTGAAAAATGCTTTGGTTATAGACTTCTTATCATAATCCCACAATTAAATTTAAAATTAAAAGTAGGTCTATTTAACAGTAGCATTCAAGATGAAAACTATATAAAATATATAATTTAGATTTATTAGGTTTCTGTCACTGAAAGGCACATTCTTTTTATGTTGATATATATATATTTTTTAAGAAACAACGAGCTGTGCTTATGTGGACATTTTGTGTGTTTGACAATATAAGCACAAGATGAGCGAAAGAGAACCTCTGTTCTGTACCCGCGCTGCGGGGGGGGTATGGAGACGCATGTAGACTACCAGTCAAAAGTTTGGAAACACTTACTCTTTCTTTATTCATTTTCTTTCCACATTTTAGAATAATAGTAAACCCATCAGAACCATTGAATAACACAGTTGTAACTGTGGGAATTACGTTGTGACTAACAGCATTCAAAATGCATGAACTCTACATTCTATTTTAGCATCTTTAAAGTAGTCGTCCTTTAGCTAGAATTTGCAGATCATACTTTTACTTGAGATCTTAACCTGGGAAGCTTTTTAAACATTATTGAATGAATTTCCATCAATGCTGCACTCTTATTAGCTGCTTTTAATTCATTATTTGATTCAAGTAATCCATTTCAAAAAATATTTTTTTAAATGTAGTTTTCTAATGAAATATATTAATATGTTGGCACAATAATATTTTTGTCTACATTGAAACATACACCTTCATATTAAAAGATTTTTAAGATCATGAGAGACATTTTTGTCAAGTGTTTCCAAACTTTTGACTGGTAGTGTACACTGTAGCACAATCTCTCTGTAAAAGTAGAAAGAGCCAAATTCTCATTTTAAATGGTTGCAAAGACAAAAAGATGGTGAATTTTGGGACAGCAGGGTTTCAAGTACAAGCAAAGAAAAATTATGGTATTGAACCGGTAAAATCTAACATGTACCGGTACATTTCCATGTAATTTCTTATACACCATAAACCCTTATAAACTAAGCGTCTGTTCACCCAAAGGGAAATAACTATATAAAGATAATGTTTTAAAAATAATTTTTAAAGCAACACTATAAAACTTTGCTCATGGTTCTCACAGGCTTGTGTCCGATCACTCTATCGCTCTCTTTTCTTCGCTTCCTCTGACAAAACCTTCTTTTGTTTATTTGCTGGTTCTGCCGTGGCGTTGATTTTGAGAAGTGCTTATTAGATCGGCTTCTAGTTAGCTGTTGGCTAACTTCACCCAGGCTATAAGTAAAATATGTGACGTATGCCGTAAAGCAGGTCGGACTCTCCCGCAGGGGATGTGCGGGGCTGTGTATACCGACCCAAACACCAAACTTGTGTGGTTGTAGCAGCTAGGAGGCAGCTCCAGTACGAGGCGGTAGAATTAGTCCGGATAAGAGTTGTTCTACCACTGAAATAATTTTAGAGACATTATTTTATGTTTGAAAAACTACATAGTGTTGCTTTAAAAAACTAATATAGTTATTTTTATAGTTATTTGGTTCGAGTAGGTGTAAATGCTTGGGGTTTTTATTGTTTTATTTTCTAAAACAGTCAGATCTTGTTCTTGAGTCTGATTGGCTGGTTCATCTCCTCAGTACTTGACTGATCTCCTGTTGCATTACAGTCCTTCACATTCTCTGCGGTCTCAGAATTCTGTACACTTGATAATACCTGGAATTTCAAAATCAAGTGTGGGTGGAGGCAGATCATTTTCCTACCTAAACTTTGGAACAGTCTTCCTTGTAAAATCCGAGTGGCAGACACACTCGAGTCTGGCAGTTTAAATCTAGATTAAAAAACTCATCTATTTAGCATGGCCTACACCTGACTCTACTGCACCACACTCCAAATCCCTTCAGGATTGATCGGGTGCAATAGTTCGATCAACCAGAACCGAAACATTTCCCATTCAAACTGATGTACTTGTTGCATCAAGTAGTATGAAATAGTATTCTTTTCCTCCCAAGGTAAATAAAGTTGGATTTGGCTTGTAATGAGTCTAGGGATGGGCAATATCATATAGTTTGCGATATACCGGTAGAAATTATCCCCACGATAGGAATTAGCCTGCCCGTGATATAAATGATAAATCCTAGTTGATGACGTATTTCTGTGTGAGGCTCATTCACAGCTTGTAAGCCTTGTATTCACTTAAAGAGAAGCTCTAACTCTCATGAAGGATGGCACTTTAGATGCATCCAAGTTTCAATTTCATTTTATTCACTTTGTTTGTTAAATTATTGTTGATAGTCATTATACATTAAAACACAGCAGCATTTAGTTTGGTTAAAAGTCTTTATTTAAACATTTGTTAGATGTTATGTGCGTGTACTTATTCGAAAAATTGTTTAATGATTTCTTGTTTGTTTTTTACTGGATGTGTGAACCCACATATGTTTTCATAGCGACAGTGCGCATTGTAAAAAGCGCTATATAAATCAAATTGAATTGAATTATAAAAGGCACTGTATAAAAGGCACTTGTTGCTTTATTAAACTGATAGCATTGGTTAATTGTTGGTAAATGATTACTAATTGACAGTTGATGTTGTAAGTGGTAGTTTGGTGTTCCGTAGTCTTATATGTAGGTTTATATACAAACCTGGTGGCGCAAATATTACATCTTTATCTTTAAATGTTTGTTTTTGTCAAAGTTTGTTTTACAGCGGTGAGCTTTTGATTGTGTAGGTGGTACACACAGGTGCCATTAGAGAGAATCGTCTGAGTGGAAGATCATGTCAGAACAAGCCGGCACCTTGGAGAGAGAGATAGAGAGCCCTGAAGTGTTTCCCCCCCTCCATTGGTCTTTCTCTGGCTTTTATCTCAGAAAGACAGAGGAATTATGGGTGAGGAGGGTCATGTGACATTGCAGCAGCTGCTACACTGAACATTTCACTTGATGAGAGAGAGACTGTGTTTGTGTGTGTGTGTATTGCTTTGTTAGATAAGCTTCAAGCCTTCTTTGTGAAAGAGCGATAGTGTGTGAGAGAGTGGTGGTGTTTCCCTGTGTGGCATGTCAGAGCGGCGTTTGCTGGAGGATGACTGACACACTCCAGTAAAACAGATGGTGGATTGTGTAATTGTACGTGTGTCTGTGTTATGTGAGATGTTTATGTACCGTGGCTGAGGGTTGTGACTCCCATCATGCATCTGTGAGCTGAAATGTGAAGGCAGTGATACATTACAGCTTGTATGTGTGTGTACTGGTAGTTATCACGGTGTGGGGACCAAATGCCCCCACAAAGATAGTAATACCAATAGATTTTGACATTTTATTAGGTCCCCATGAGGAAAACAGCTTATAAATCATACATAATGATATTTATTAAAAATATAAAAATGCAGTAAGCTTTGTGTGAGGGTTATTTTTAGGGTCTGTGGATAGAATATATCATAAGCCTGATATATATCTATGGAATGTCCACATACTGTAAAACATGGAAACCGTGTGTGTGTTCTTGGGATCAGTGTTTGTTTCATTATTAATCTCTCTGACAAGTTCATGTAGAGTGCAATGGGTGAACAGAAGGTCTGTCTTTCTTTATTACCCCTCTTTAACTAAAAAGATTCTGGTGTGTTTGCATGATTGGGGGATCAGACAACTAGGGCTGCAATTAACTATTATTTTGATATTCGATTCATCGGACGATTACTTTTTCAATTAATCGATTGGTTATACTTTATTTTAAGGTGTCCGTGTTACAGTGTACTTATACGTTTAAGTACTGAGTAATAATAATTAACTACATGTACTTACTATAGGGTTAGGATAGGATGAGGGTGTGGTTTCAGGTTAGTTAGTTGCATGTAATTATGCATAATTTATAATTAATACTATAGTAAGTACATGTAACATGTGTAACAAGGGCACCGTAAAATAAAGTGTTACCAATCGATTAATCAGATAAAAAGTTTAATTAGATCTTTTGCTTATAATAACTAACTAAACCCCCCAAATCATAGGATTTATTAAGCACTTTGCACTTGCGTATTAACACAAATAAACAAAAGACCTTTGTTTTTTCTCTTTAAAATTGATGTGTTTGCAGTTCATAATAATTTAATGAAACAACGACAATAAAATATTAAAATTTGAAACGTATTAAACAAACAAAATGTGTAGAAATAAATAAATTTGATGGATGAGATATATCCATGTTATAACACAAATAAATGAAAGATCTTTGCATTTTGAAGTTAAGTGAAGAGACATGTGGCCAAGTATGGTGTTCCATACTCGGAATTTGTGCCCTGCATTTAACCCATCCAAGTGCACACACACAGTAGTGAACACACACCCGGAGCAGTGGGGAGCCATTTTTGCTGCAGCGCTCGCGGAGCAGTTGGGGGTTCGGTGCTATTGTTAGGGACAGACAATGTTTTGTGTTAGTGGTGGGAATAGTTTGCTCATGATTCGATACGTTTTTGTGATGTCATGTTGCTTCTAGTCTATGAACTGTACTGTATTTTAATCCAAGTGCCCAATAAAGCCTTTCCCATTGACATGTTTTAATTTCTGACAACAGAAACAAAAAATAAGTATAAAATAGTAATCAAACGAGACTTGTGATGGGTAAACGTGACAGGTTTTGGGAAACACTATAGGCACTCATTTATTGACAAGTCAGCTATGGCACAGTGAATTAAATGCATTGTGTCTCCTGCCACTCACTGCATAGAAACTAGGCAGAGAAAGCCCATCACAAAATGTATTTTGTTTATCTTGCCATTTAGTCTAACCGGGCTAGATGTATTTGGTTTTCTCTTTCTCTACTGCTTGTGTATGTTCCGCTGTAGCTGTGCGTGAGGTGTGCACTCTCTAAAACTGTGTGTGCTGCACTGCTCCTGCAATTGACTTCCACGTTTTTGTTACTACAGCATCACATTATTATAATTTTAACTAACATTTTACAAAACAAATTACATTTGTAAAACAATTCAGATCGCGATGCATCTAAGGACCAACACAATCACTGTGAAGTCGAATATCTCTTGTTTATTGTTGCTAATATGTCCCTCCATCTCTCTCTGTGTCTCTCTCAGGCATGAGCCATGAGCCAAAGTCACCATCATTAGGCATGATTTCCACGGCAACCCGCACCACAGCGACTGTGAGCCCCCTCACCCCATCTCCCTTAAACGGTTCAGTTGTGCCTAATGGCAGCCCTGCATCACAATCGACCCACTCCGGTTTTGCTGCCGCCCTCCGCAAGCTGGCCAAACAGGCCGAGGAACCTAGAGGTAAGCGATGACTCCATGCCATTAGGGAAATTCACACTGTACTGAATGACGTCACTCTATGTCTATGAGGTAGGGCTGGGCATTATGAAATATACTACGTGTGTCAGTAGACAATTTATCTTAGCATGTTTACCATAGTTGATATGTTTGCAGGGTTATCAGAGGTCAGAACCTTTAGAGCATGGTTAGAGCATGGCATGCAACACCAAAATCATGGGTTTGAGCCCAGGGATTGCACATACTCAGAAACAAATGTATAATGTATAATGCAATGTAAGTCGCTTTGGATTAAATGTAATGAGTTACACACATACACACTTTGTGTGTCTGCCTATTCTCGGATGGTGATTGTGCACATAAACCAGGGAGGGAATATACTAATGCTCTTATGAACATACACAGACATACATCCAGAGTGACTGTGGTGCTTGGCTCTGTTTGTAGACAGAGTCTCAGCAGGGAAGCAGTTTTTAAGCCTCTGACAGGAGTTGTAATGTACTGCATGTTTCCTGTCCCCTGGTGTGAGAGCGTCCAGCAGACCCAGGACAAGCTCTTCCACTGTAGGGACTGGAAGGCTGCACGGCACCAGCACCCTGCTGTCAAGAATAACATCCTCTCTGGACCTTAACGCTCACACTGTCTCTATCCTGCTTTACATGACATCTGGGTGTATAAATCAGATTATCAGGAACCAGAGTGTTTACTGGACTGCTACAATGAGCGCTTTGAAGGAAAGATATCAAGTCTGAGAAAGATATTTATGTTTTAAATTGAGGCTTAGCTAGCCAGATTAAAACTTGTTCTGCAGGAAACATTTGTTCCAGAATCTGACATGTTTTCTCTGTTGTTTGGTTCATTTGGGCATATATGAACATGGCAGTCGTGCTTGAATCTGCAACAAAAAAATGAGTCAGAGAAAGCCCGAACAAGGAGACTCCAAAGTTCGTTGGTCATATTTTATTCTTGCTGTGTGAACATAACAAAAACGGGAAATAGTTCCGTTACTATGAAACGAAGCAAGCTATGGTTTGCTGCTTTATCTGACACATTCTCTGACTTCACACACAGATCTAGATGTGCAACACCAGTAGTCAACAAAATGAGTTCCCTAAATGAGCGACTGTCCTTGGCTCGTATGTGGGTGGTGTTTAAAAACGGACATTATTTATTCATTCTGATTAGATCACTCGCACTTTTAGAAACGCCTTGACCACATTCCTACCGATTTGTGTCCGGTCTAGACAGCTGTGGGTGGGCTGCAGTCAGGAGCTTACAGACAAGATGGGCTGATGCCAAGACACTACGATACGACAAACTGAGCTGGACAAAGATGATGACAGGAAGCTGATCACAAGTTATGGAATGCTGCGCTTCAGTTTTCAGTGTGGCAATGGAGCGTATAAACAGCAGTGGGATTTCCCATAGTGCACCGTTAACCTTAGGAACATAGTGTACACTGATGGTGTGAAACATTTATTCATCTGCATTATAGTATTCATAAAGATACTAAGTTTTGGGATATGTTGGGTTTTTAGACTAAAAGCTTTGGTGTCAACCCCGGTTTGATGTTGGGGTTTAGTTCTTATGTTTGGCACGAAAGATTTCAGAAATAAGCACAGTAATTATTGGTTTGACTATTACATCATCATTTCCAAGATAAATGGAAAAGGGCCATTTGTGGCAGACAGACACAAGTGTCATTCTGTTTTAGTCTGTTTTAGGTTGAGCCGGCAATGTGATCCCAATGCCCTGCCAAATGTTTTACTTTCGTCACGTGACTATTGCTGCTCTGTCCTGCGGGCTGCAATTCGCATTGTCAACAAATGTAAACAGGGCTAAAGAGACTATAAGCTTGCGTTGCACAGATCAAACGCGTCTGACTTTATACTGCGCAGCTCGCGTGCAGGGGGGGTGAAGGGGGCCTAGAGATGTAAACATTTCATACTGTTAAATCACAATTATAGTTACCACACTTATTACGATTACCGGTATTATCACGGTTTTGTTAAAATGTGCTGGAAATGTCGAAAAAGTACTGATACCAAGTCTTACATTGATTTTACTTCAAAAGCACTTTTTGTTTTCATAAACATCAAATAAATAACGTTAACATGAATAATGGCATAATGAGGTCATGAGGTAGAAACTGCAAGTGTGAAAGGCACCTGAAAGCCACCTAAGGGGGACTCAAACAAAGAGCAGCCTAGGGGCCCAGACCACCTTAATCCGCCTCTGAAGACACCATTCACACTTAAGTCCCAAAATAACAGTAAGTGATGCCATTAAGCAAAAGTTATGTTTGAAAACGTAGAGGGTAGTTCTGCCTTTCAGTAGTCCTTTCAGTAGTTGGTACCAATACCAGAAAAATTCCACGGTTCTCGGTACCAGTTTTGGTACTGAAGAAAAACACCAGTACATGCTAATTGAAACGCAGCATTGCAGCTGGGGCTTCACTTACTTTTGCACATACAATAGTTCAATCTTTCATGTGTGTTTTTTGGTTACTCACAAAATTCCCTCTAAACAAACATATGCAATTGATCAAAATACATCTGACAATTAATTTATAAAAAGCAGGTGATGATAAAATAAGAAAATCCTAATAAAACAACAGAAAAGAGGTTCACAAACTTTCAGGCAGCACTGTATATAGTGTTTGCTTAGTTTACCAAAAAGTATATATATATACTCTTAAGATCGGGCTGTAATAACTAAATCGGGCTGTAATGAAAATAGTAATTTCATGCACAGTTATAAGGTCAATTGTGTCTCTCCGATAGATGCGTTTTATGAATCTCTTTGAGCTGCGCAGTTTTAAAGACGTTTATCTTTCTTTTATTGATGTTATGTTTTCATAAAAATAGGATATACGATCTTTCATTTGTTTGTGTTATAACGTGGATATATCTCATCCAATTTATTTATTTTTATACATTTTTTTGGTTAATTGTTTTCATTAAATTATAATGAACTGCAAACACATTCATTTTAAAGTAAGGGAAAAAACTTTTGTTTATTTGTGCTAATACGCAAGTAGTCTATGTTATTCGTCTTATAATATTGACTTTTTGTTGAAGGAAAGGCAGTAATGTAAAGCTGTAACATCAGATTCTTTATTTATATTATATTTGGGACATATAAAGGAGCTATACTGTTGTTCATTTAAACTTTTTTGTTTTAAATGACAAAATTTAAAGATTATATTAGTGAAACCCAATTTGTGGCGTTTGCACTTTGCAAAGTACATAATAAATACCCTAATTTGGGGGGTTTAGTTAGTTATTATAAGAAAAAGATCTAATAAAACTTTTTATCCGATTAATGGAAAAAGAATCGTCCAATGAATCGATTATCAAAATAATCGTTACATTTACAATTCGTAATCATAAGTTGCAGCCCTACTTGAAGAACATATTGCCATTATGTTTGTCCATATTCTTAGATTTTATTTAGTTGGGTCTTAAACATGGTCTTAATAAATCTTAAATGTACCTTCATAAAACCTTTTGAAACCCTGTAAGGAGAACACAATTTCTTTAATACCAGTTAGTGTTTTTGGGCCCAATGTTTATTATGCTTCTGCCCCTTTAAGAGCTAGCGCACGGATTTAATATATTGTAACACGCATGTGTTTTGTTTGCCAACTGTTCACATTTACAAAACTGAGTACTTTTACAAGGGTACTTTTGAATATTGAAATGTTTACATCATTTTGTGTTTATATGTCTGTATTAGAGTATAAAGACATGAAAGAGAACTCTGTTTAGTGTTAGATGCAACTCATTGGGCGCACACATACAGTATCTTAAACAGCCTGTGAGAACGGCTTTTAAATATTTTTCTTCACGTAGTGTATGATGCCCAGTTTTCCTCTGCAAACGGTAAAAAAGTCGGCAAGTGTGTGATGGCTAGTTTTTGAAAATCTGTTCAGATTTTAAAAATTGTGTATTGTATTCCAGTCTTTATTCAACTAAAATTAGACTAAAACTAAAACAATGCAGATGACTAAAATATGAATAAACCAAATGAAAATTTGCTGTAAAAATTAACATTGTATTGAAGTGTATTAGAGTATTTTAGTCACCGTACATCAAACAGAATTAACTGTAAGTCAAGTCTTCTGTTTATGTTTCGTATAAAACGTGGAGTTGTTGTTTGTGCAAGTGATTTTAAATTAGTTCCTGAAAAGGCTTCGGTTTCATTAGGTTAGATGCTGTCTTACGGCCTGTTTACACCAAGGATGACAATGATAACTATAAAGTTTTCAATATTGTTCTCAATTTAAGAAAAAAGAAAAGGTCACATCAGAACTATATTGATGTGCAGAGGAATGATATGTTGTGGGCAGTCGTGGCCCAGTGGTTAGAGAGTTGGACTCATGACCAGAAGGTTGCTGGTTTGATTCTCAGGGCTGGCGGGTAACGGCTGAGGTGCCCTTGAGCAAGACACCTAACCCCCACTTGCTTACTATACAAAAATGTACAAATGTATAGTACAATGTAATGTAAGTCGCTTTGGATAAAAGCGTCTGCCAAATGCATAAATGTAAATGTAAATGTAATGTTTGGTATCACTTTCAGAGCAACTTTGTCCAGCTGATATATAAATAAACATTGACAGAACTGAAATGTGTTTAAAATGGTTGTGATATCTGCTGTTTCACCCATTGAACCATGTGGTGCAGAGTGCAAAAGCAACATATGGTGCGAGGCGTGTTGAGTGCTGCTCTCCCAGCAGGTGTGAAATGGGCTGTTTAATTACCTGCTGATGCTGTTCTGTGTGTGCGTGCGTGCGTGCGTGCGTGCGTGCCCAGAAGTGACTGTGGAAATGCGCGCCAAATGTTCCACTATCCACTAAGGCATCCGCCTTTCCACTATTGAGCCAGAAGTGGGCATGCTAGTGCGTTCCAGGGCCAGTTGCATTTCCACAGTCACTTCTGGGGCTTGATCGTGCCTCGCCGGGGCTTACTCGGGGCCGACAGCAAGCCGGCTGGGGCTTGAAGAGTGGTTTAGTTCAAAGGCAGAGATTTTCAGAGGCAAGACGCACGTCTTACTATATAAAGACGGACAAATTACTGCATATTAAACTCAATATAGAGAATTGCAAGCACTGATGTAAACTTAATGTAAGTATATTAATATAAATATAATAAAAATAAATACTTTGCTATTATATTAGAGGCTAATGGGCCGTTATAAATAGTGAAAATTATTACAAATGGTGGGTTATGAAAGTGACCTATTTGTCAGATATGGTAAACCATACCCGAAATGTGACCTCTGCATTTAATCCATCCAGTGAATAGTACTGAGAATCGAACCGGCAACCTTCTGGTCACGAGTCCGACTCTCTAATCATTAGGCCACAACTGCCACAACTATTTAAAGATTTAATAAAAAACGTAATTCTTAATGGTCACATATTCTGTACTGAATGTCCGATAAGGGCCGTTCGCATCATAACAATAACTAGAATGATAACTTTAACTATAACTATATTTGCGTCCACACCAGAGGACGATAACATTGTTTATTTTAAGCTTGCATGCTGAAGTGTTCCCAGTCACTAAAATGAATGTAGATGACCTGCTGCTAATGCTTCCGTTTTCGTTCCTGAATGTCTTTTCTCCAAAACATAACAGTAAAGGCTGGAGGCTCTCTCTGAAGGATGAAGGTGTGCTCGTGTCCGGGATGTAAAGCATTTATTTTGCCAGCTTACTTAGATTTATATAATCGTTACATATGTAATATCCCAGCATAAACACATCGCTTTCTGACCGTTAAGGTCTTTAATTCTGACATAAAACTTGCGTTGCCATCATCAATAGTCAAACATTATCCTCCAGAAACTCTGACAGTATGTCTTATTGTTTAAATAGCTAGAAAAAAAATCTTCTGAAAGTAATGCCAACAATATTGTTCACCTTATCTTTATTGGTATAGTTGTGATGTGAACCCTGCTGTTCTCCTAAATGAAGAACGATTTTTAAAGCTTTATTTTTTATGTAATATCCACCCCTTTAAATCTTCTGAGATGTAAAAGTCGTATTAGAAAACCAGACATCATATGTTTTAGGATTTTCCCATCATCAAAAGGGCTGTTTACACCTGGTATTAAGATGCATTTTGGTCGATCGGATCACAAGTGGGCGACGCTAAATAAAGCAAATAAAAACCAAACAAGGTGTTTGTTGAGACTAGAACCCATTATAAACAGAAATTCTGTCCCCACTTGATGCTTGTATTCGCGCCGTTAGCGGAGCAGGCCGAGCGTCAATCCATTGCCATAGAAGTTGAGCTCGCGCAAGCTTAAGTTCATATGAATGGGTTGAAAACACTCGACCTGCTCCGCATGAGTACATGCACACCGTTATATTTAAACACAAAATGTCAGGTGAATGTCTGTCTGATAGAAATATCCATATTGACAACGTTATAATGTCTAACTTCCGGTATCCTCTGTGTGCTCGTGAACCTCCTGGCTTGTTTTTTTCTGGCAAATGACAGTGACGAAAGCTCCCCACAGAGGAGACCGCATCCCATTGGAACAAATGAAAATGCAATCTTCGTCAACGGAACTTACGACACGCCTGCGTCATTTGCCGGCGCAGCAGAGGGATAACGGAAGCTAGACATCAACGTTAATAACATGATCAATATGGATATTTCTCTGAAACGAACGCATCGATTCGCTTCAGAAAACCTTTGTTAAGACCTGGAGCCATGTCAAGCAGTTCTTTGATCGATGGATGCACTTTCTGGAGCTTCTAAAAGTCAAGCGCCATTCATTCCCATCCTATCACTTGGAAGTAAAATGATACTTGGGATCATAACTCCGACTGCATTATGCTTCATATTTAGTTAGGATGCCTTGAGGGTGAGTAAAACATGGGGAAATTTGAACATTTGTTTCTAAATTGTGGTGTTATATAATGGTTTGTACATCAGTAAGCTGGTGTGTTATGTTGCTAGCCTGGTGTTGTTGGCCGCTCCTGGTGAAAAAGTCCAGAGCCACTTTTTAGTCCCAGTCCGCCCCCCTCTAATTCCCCGCCCAACTAACCGAGTACTCGTTTTTCAAACCTGTCCAGTACTCGAAATGAAATATTATCAAAAATGCCCATCCCTAGGTCAGCGCAAGCACCCTCTGTTTGTACCGGTTGAAAGTTTCTGCTAATATGACATTTAAGAGCAGCTAGAGAGCTCCTGGTATAATCCTTGACTGACAGGTTGTTGCCGAGCAACATAAAAAAGCTTTCAAACATAAAACACATTCTGTGTGATTGTCTGCTTACAGTCTTAATAAGGCTCTGTATGCATGTCTGTGTATTTCGAGGTGTGTGTGGAAGAGGCGGGTTAATAGAGAATCCCACAGGGAACAGCGATTCACATTAATCACACACACACGCACGCACACACACAATCTCTGTGGCATTCAGAGCGTGACAGGAAGTGTTGGGGCCCCCATCCATATTTGGGTATGGCTTCCTCTGAGAGCAGCTTGGAAAGACACATCACACTGAATATATTTGAATATCATTAGCATCTGATATTAACACACCAGTTTGCAGGGACTCATATGCTGTGTCAGGCCCATCTGCCCCTGTGTGTGTTTCAGAATGGTTCAAAGGAAAGACACCAATAAAACCTACATGAGTGACAACGACACACAAGTACTCATTAAAATGCGTGTGGTTTTATTGCTGCAAGGACACAGAAGTGTGTCTGTCTGATCAGCACGCACACAAGCTGGAGGGGGACATGACAAGCACATATGTGTGACACTATGCTGTGAGTTTGTTAGGAGGGCTGCTGAATTATTCACATTATCTCACATGAGAGAAACAAATGAGAAGATAATGAGAAACAGCAGCAGATGAGTTCCAGGTTAGTATGTATGATTTGTTTAAAAGTGTTACCGTTATACAAGTAAATGAGTCAAGTCCCTATGACTGCAGCTGGTCCAACTGCCACTGGTCATGCTACCAGCGTGTTAAACTAATATGAACTAAAAAAGGGTTCCCAAACTGTCACCGCCCAAGTGGGATTGCACAGAGGATTAAAGTCACATGATTTCCGAGTCCTGTCAGATTTATTTTTATCGACTGTAGACCATGAAGCTATGCATTTGTTATTGTTTGGAATAAGTGACTTATAGCAGGAAAACTTACATTATGTGCCTTTAAAGTTTTTTTAAACTTTACAGCTATCCTTCCTGGTGTAAACAAGCTTTTACACTTTAATTCTAACACATAACGTATAATAGATCATTATCACTTGTAGGTTATCCAGTTGTGTGCGTGCGCGCGTGTAAGAAAGAGGGACGAGATGGTGAGTGTGTTAATTGGCCGAGCAAAACAGGAAGAGGCGCTCCGAGATCTTTATCGGGACTGTTAATTGCTGCTGTGGGGACACCACACACTTCCTTACACAAACACACACACACACTTTCTTATTCTGTCTGGCTCTCTGCATGCATGTTTTAATGGTGTTTTTTCAGCATGCATCTGTAATTATTGCAATGAGTACCTTTTCACCTCTCTTCACTTCGGCTGTTTGACTGAAACCTTTGTGGTGTTTTTCTTAAAAGCTTTCATAAGAGAATGCCAACTCCTAATGGCTTTCCCGAGAATGGGCAAGTTTTATACATGTGCGTGCATTTCCTGTGAGTTTTTTTCCTGCATGAAAAAGGATCTAGCCATCGTAAGCTAAATATAAATTGTCAAACGAAAATAAAAGCTATTGACATACATAAGCACTTGAGTCAGCATATGATCATCATACCTGTGTTGTTTTGCATGCTTTTTCGAATAAAATCAATTAATACTTAAGTCAGGTCTTTCAGGCCAGCTGCGGAGAAACAAATGTGCTCTTCTGCCGCGCAGGGCTGCAGATAATAGGTTAGATAGGTAGATTTCAACTTTAAATCTGCATTTAGAGGCATTAAGCCACACCACATTCTCTTTCAGTTTGCGTGCCCTGGACTTAGAGCTAACTGCACGAATAATACTCTCTTAACTCTCTTGAATCTTGTTTTCATTACCAATTTATTTAACCTTTATTATGCATGCATAAACTCTAAAACAAAAAGCGCAACCTTGTGTAAAAAAGGAAAAACGTGAACACTGTTGTTGCTTTGCCCTGTTAGAATATAATGCCAAGCGATTGATAGATTTGGTGGTTCAGCAGAAGTCCAGTCGTGACTGTGTCACGTTGCTGGACATGCCCACATTCTGTTGCCAAAGGTCACTGTCACCCGTGTCCCCAGAAGACACCAAGCTCCCATTACAATGAATGAGATCATCGCTACTAGTCTAATCTTATTAAATGCCTTATGTCATTCCAGACTCCAATTAATTCATTTTTTACATTTACACTTTACATTTACATTTATGCATTTGGCAGACGCTTTTATCCAAAGCGACTTACATTACATTGTACTATACATTTTGTACATTTTGTATAGTAAGCAAGTGGAGGTTAGGTGCCTTGCTCAAGGGCACCTCAGCCGTTACCCGCCAGCCCTGAGAATCGAACCAGCAACCTTCGGGTCATGAGTCCAACTCTCTAACCACTGGGCCACGACTGCCCTTTTTAAATATTCACACAGCTCTTTTTTTATTGAAGGGATGTGAATCAGTTTATCAAAAATGAATAAAGAAGCGCAGTTCAGGTTTTTTTATTTATCCTTATTATTTGTTTTATTAAAAACTGTGCATCAATGATTCCACCTTCCAGTTTTTTGTTTTAAGGAGTTTTCTCAACCTTTGTTCCTTATCCAAAGTGACTTACATTGCATTATACTATACATTTGTTTCTAAGTATGTGCAATCCCTGGGATCGAACCCATCACCTTGGCGTTACTAGCGCCACACGCTAACCACTGAGCTACAGGAAAGCTGTAGATTCATTCAAAGATACATGAGCTGAGGTAGGAACTCGATCCAAATCATGAAGTAGGGTAATCTATGACTTAATGTTTTGTTTTCTGTCTTTTAGCAGCATCCTCGATCAGCAGTGAGTCATCTCCTGTCTCGTCTCCGGCCACTAACCACAGTTCCCCTGTTAGTACACCCAAGCGTGGCCCCATGGGTCCAGTTATTGTGCCTCCCAGTGGTCACAGTGTACCCAGTACCCCACCCGTGGTCACCATTGCCCCCACTAAAACTGTCAATGGCATGTGGAGAAGCGAGAGTCGACCAGTTCGAGAGGTAAAAAACAAAACTTCACTTTCTCCTGTCTGCTTAGGCAACTTCTTTCCAATTCAGCGTCCTAGCTAAAATTTTAAGCTCTAGCAACTGGTTTTATCTGTACTCAAACAAATAAAAACATACAGTTGGTTTCAGTAGACCCAGATAAAAGCAACTAACCTGATGCTATAAGGAAATTCAGAATTTGGTGCGATGAGTCATAGACTGTAAAAAAAGGAAAACGGTGCGGCCATATTTACTTTGACTATAGAAAAATGAAGCCAAAATGTCTTGGATATGGCTGATAACATCATTTGGAGCGTGAGGTAGAGCAACGGTATCAAGGGTCCCCTCACATATTCACCAGAGACTCAATCACAACACACATATCATGTTGTCACATTCCCTTTTTATAACTAAATCTTATAACTAATTAAAACCAAACGTTATTACAAAAACATACGCATTTACATAAATTAGCATGATAAGTACTAACTAAAAATGTATTTTTTTTGTCTGGCTCAAGTCCCGTTCATTTACATGGAGACGATGGGGTTTGTGACCTTTACCGCAGCCAGCCATTCGAGGGGGGGGGGGGAATTGCTTTGGCTGTGATGCCAACGATATCGTTCCTCAGTTTAATTTTTGCTGGAGTTGTGGTGTAAACTTCAGTAGTTTCTTGAATTTAGAATGAGTTTTAAAAAATGATTATTCTTCATAGTTTTGTGCTTGCTGTGCATGAATTAAGAAGCAGTAAGCCACTAGTAAGCTATCAAGTTAATACAGGTTGCTCATTATTTACTAGGGCTGGGTAAAAAATATAGATTCCTCGATTTTAATCGATCTTTAATTCAAAGAAACAATATTGTTTCGGGAAATCCCCGAGTTTTGTAGTAAGGACTTGTCGGGTCGCTGCGTCCCTCTTTCAGCTCTACATCTGGTCTGGGTAAGGACTGCATCCTGCTCGCTATGGTAACTTCGGAACATAGAGAAAAGATAACAGAGCAAAATACTGACCGGAGCCCTGAGAGCGTAGTGAACGTGAAGGACTGTAATGCAATAGAAGCTCATTCAGGTACTGAGGCGCTAAACCATTTAGGGCGTTATAGGTAAGAAATAAGATTTTAAAGTGAATATGTTGCTTAATAGGTAACCAGTGCAATGCTGACAGAACTGGCTAATATGCTCATACTTTTTTTGTTTGTGTAAGAACTTGAGTTGCTGCATTTTGAACTAGCTGGAGTTTTTGTAATAAGTTCACAGGACAGCCACCTAATAGTGCGTTACAGTAATCTAGTCTTGACGTTATGAATGCATGATTAGCTTTTCTGCATCTGATAGTGACCACATATGACGTAGTTTGGATATATTCTTAAGATGGAAAAACATGGTTTTACAGTTGTTGGCGACATGGCTTTCAAATGTCAGATTACTATTGAATAAAACGCTCAGATTCCTTGCTGATGACGAGGGTTTTATGGAACATCCGTCAATAGCGGTATTCTTGCGTATGGTGGTTTTCGGTCCAACACTTCAGTTTTGTCTGAGTTAAGCAATAAAAAGTTGCTACTCATCCAGTTTTTCATATCGACTATGCATTCCATTATTCTGTTGAACTGCTGTGTTTCGTTAGGCTTCGAGGAAATATAGAGTTGAGTATCATCAGCATAGCAGTGAAAGTTAACTCTGTGTTTCTTAATTATATCTCCTAGAGGTAGCATGTAAAGTGCGAAGAGCAGAGGCCCTAAAACTGAGCCCTGTGGTACACCGTACTGAACTTGTGATTTGCGTGACACCTCATTGTTTATTGCTACAAATTGAAAACGATCGGATAAGTACGATTTAAACCATTTCAAAGCAATTCCATTTATGCCGACGGGATTTTTCAAATCTATGCAAGAGGTCAATGGTGTCGAATGTGGCACAAGCACAAGTAACGAGATATAGCCACGGCCAGACGCCACAAGCAGATCATTTGTAACTCTGATCAGAGCAGTCTCTGTACTGTACTGTGATGTGCTTTAAGTCCTGATTGGAATTCTTCATGTCATTTCTTTGGAGAAAGGAGCATAACTGAGTTGATTCTATCTTTTCAAGTAACTTTTAGGTATAGGTCTGTAGTTAACTAATTCCCTAGGGTTGAGTTGTTGTTTTTTAACAATGGGCCTAATAACAGCCACCTTATATACTTTAGGGACATATCCTTGTGTCAGAGATTAGTTAATGATGCTAAGAAGATCTATAATTTCTGGGAGCATCTCTTTCAATAGATTTGTAGGTATGGGGTCTAGCATGCATGTTGTTGATTTAGATGATCTAATGATTTTAGACGATTCATTGTAATCTACGGTAGAAAATAATTGCAGTTTCTCCTTAGGGGAGCTGTAGTCTGTTGTCTGATCAGCAAGTGTAGCCTCTGGTTACATAGTTATAACTATGTTTTTCTCTAATATCCTCAATTTTATTTGTAAAATAGTTCATAAATTCATCACTGCTATGCTGATGTCCAACATCAGAAGTCGCTTCAATTTAAAGAGTAAGTAGTTTGACATTTTTAAAGGCCTTTTTAGGTTTATGGAGTGTCCAACAACAAGTTATAAAAACACTTTTTCTAATAGGCAGTTTTTATTGCCTTACTTCTTGACTGACTCTCAAATGATTTGTTCGGCGATTCATCTCTTTAATCCCCTCCTTTCTGTCAGCCTACTCTGATTGGATTGGTCAGATGGTCTAGTCTGTGATTGGTCTAGCACGTGCGCGCAGTCCAAGCAAAACTTAATCAGTCACGGAAATGAAATTAGAACATCTGACGACTCGTTCAAGTGAATCGGAGTCGACTCCTTGTAACTTTGTTATTAGTTCACTTTCGGCTTTACAACTTGTTAGACTGCTTACATTCACACACAGTGACATTACACACTGCAGGAACTGTAATTTCAAGGATATTATAATACTTACTCTTTAAGATAGACTCGTATTATAAATCCTTTAAACACATGCAACATCACTTACACGTGAATTGTTACTGTCATCACATTATCGAGCGTGATCAGCGGTCGCTCCACTGCTGCGTTAATTTGCGAAGAGAATGCTCTAACCTGTGCTAGAAAAAAGAGCATGCTTCATGCCACGGGGGTTTGCAGTATGCCATGAGAGTTTTGCTGTTCATATCGAGGGAGGTGTATCACAGATTGTTTGGTTTGAGTATCGTTATACCCCTCGTGACATGTATATATGTTTGGGTGACCCACCCCACCAAACACACTCACTCACACACACTCTGTACCGCCCCCTGACATCCCCCTCCCCAACAGTGTTAGAAAATGGCACAACAATGGGTTTGAACATCTGTGCCCTCGTTTCCCTTTTTGATGTCTTCAGTCAAGTAAGTTTTTTTTCTGTGTGCGCACATGGATGCAGGATTACCTTATTGGTCACTGCTGCTCTCATCCTGACAAACTGCTGTATTTTATTTGTACTGAAATGTTATCGGTTCTTGTCCAAAGGATCAGTCAACCTTTATCAGAAATGTCCCTTTACTGTGACCTCCAGATGCTTTCCTTACTGCTCATATTATTGCTGTGTGTTACTGTGTAGCATTGACATGATGGCAACATTGAATGTTTTGAATCTTTTAGTTTTGAAAAACTTTCAGAAACTTGAATGAACCCTGACGAAGTTCATCTGGCACAGAAAAACTGCTTTAGTTTAGCATGAGAATCCAGCACGTTTAACAGTATAAAGAAGTCAGAATGTATGAAACCGCATTGAACATGCTAGTTATACCATTGTATCAGATTTCATATTTTTCAAGAAACTTAATTTATAAAGGCCTATATGCTGACATGTTTAAATACTGTATTACAGTTATTCTAAGTATTTCATATCTTTTATTGTTCTAAGATATTTTAAAGGGTCAGTCCACCCAAAAAGTGTACCTATTTACTCTGCCTCAGATTGTTTTAAGCCTGTATAAATTTCTTTGTTCTGATAAACACAAAGGAAGATATTTGGAAGAATGTCGGTAACTAAACAGATCTCATCCCCCATTTATTTCCATAGTAGGGAAAAAAATACTATAGGAGTCAAAGGGGAATGAAATCTGAGGGTGAGTAAATGATAACAGAACTTACATTTTTGGGTGGACTGTCCCTTTAAGGCTTGAAAGCACTATACAAATAAAAATGACACACTTCTAACACAAACCATCCATCTGTTTTCAGGCTGAGTCTGGGAATCGCGGAGTGAGTCGTGACAGGTTAACTTCAGAGACGCCTGCTACCCAAGAGAAAGGAGGTCCCACAATCCCAGCCCACCTGATTGGAAACCATTATGCATTTGGCCTGAGCCCTGCATCTGTGATGCACGATTCACGCTTTCAGCCTCTTAAGTGAGTAGTTCTGGCGTTACACTGTCTAATTATCTGTCATCGGTACTTTTACACAATCACATGCCATCACTCATAAACACTCAATCTAAAGGATCATGAGAGTGAGGTGAATTGTGAATCACTAAATATTATTCACTCCAAAACTGTTCTGATGAGAATTGTTGTTATAAAATGAAATACATTTCTGTCAGGACCACACCTTACCATAACCGCAAACTTCCAGGACGAGGCCGATTGTTAGTTCATCTCTTCTCTCACTCAGAGACGTTCTGTGTCATAACAGTTGGAAACACAGTATGCTAATAACAGCAGTGTCGGATTAAATAATGAAACGAGCGGATTAAAACGCATATGTAATAATGTGTGAGACCAAAGTGGATGAAGAGAAAATGAATGAAACCTACAGATCGACCAGAAGGATGCTTTACAGAGGGTATGTTTTTATTCTGTCTTATGCATTTGCACTGTGACATGGTGGCTGCAGCACCACGGCTGTGAAAACTGAAGCTACGCCGCCGCCTTTGAAGGAGTGTACATTTGGGCGGCGTCATGCAAACATTACCGCTAACTGACGTAGAAATGTGGGACGTAGTCAATTCCATTTTCAACCTCTCCATCAGTCAGAGCATCGTACCTACCTGCTTTAAAACCACGACCATTGTCCCCGTCCCCAAGGAGAGCCCCGCGACCTGCCTAAATGACTACAGGCCGGTAGCACTCACTCCAATCATCATGAAGTGTTTTGAGAGGCCCACATCCAAAGCAGCATGCCGGACATATTGGAGCCCCTGCAGTATGCATACCGGCCCAACAGGTCAACTTCAGATGCCATTGCAGCAGCCCTCCACATCTCCCTCTCCCACTTGGAAGATAAGGACACTTATATCAGGATACTCTTCATTGATTATAGCTCTGCCTTCAACACGGTCATCCCTCATAAGCTCACCCACTAACTATTAGTTCTTGGACTACACCCCACACTTTGTGACTGGCTCCTTGACGTCCTGACTGGCAGACCACAGTCTCAGCCATCTCAGCCACTACCATAGCATACTTTGGCACCGCACAGGGGTGTGTCCTCAGTCCCATCCTCTACACACTGTTCACACGTGACTGTGTCATTCTGTGACATCTTATTTACATTATGCCATGATTGTTTGTTAATGTGTACACTTGGGGACTTTTTTTAAGAAAACAAAAAGGATAGTGTTAATGTAACTGCTGCTACTGCACTAATGTCACTATCATTGCATGCATTTAATGTTTTAAAGTTGTTATCATTTTGCACATAAGTCAGTACACTACATTTGCACAGATTTCTCTTTTTTAGAGATCTATATTCTAACCCCTGCAGCATAGTTTTAGTTTTATTTTATTTAGTTTAATTTATTATGTTTGTGTGTTGCACTTTTTCTGGCATTCACTGTGGACAGCAAAGTAGGAATTTCATTGTACAGGGAAACTTGTTTTCCTCACTGTGCATATGACAATAAACACTCTGAATCTTTGAATCTTGAATATGACAATATATTTACAAATGATTAAACCAAATTGCCTGGTCCTTGCATTTGAACGTTGTGTCTTACCTTAAAACCCAAAGTAAACACGTTTTCCTTGCAGATTTCCATTCATTAAAAATGAGCTCATAAAATATTTCAAATCAATAATTCATGTTCAATAACCTACTTTTAAAGTAAATACCATGTAATAACTGGGATAATGTACAGACAGCTGGTTGTTATTAACCTCTTCAGTGTAATACAAGACTCTTCGCTTACATAACCTTCTCTTGCCCACCAAGTGTGCGAAGTCGCATGAAAACTATGGATTGGATGCGTTGCATGCGTGTGTACAGTACGTGTACAAGTCAGATTAACTATCTTTTGTGAGGCTGTAAAAAATGCACAAAAATATTTTCACCTTTAAGCAAGTATGTTATATCATAGATGAGCCTTAGCAACAAGCATCTTACTAGGCCAAAACACAGGAAAATCTCTGTTTTTTAATTCATCAGGACAGACCTTTAAGACCTCATGTCATCCTATTTCACGCTCATTCCAGCTCATCCCTTTTCTTTTGAGTTTATCGGCTCTATTCCACTGACCTCTCATCCTCTGTGTTACTGTCAGTTTGCCCCGTCAGGTGCCTCATGCCGTGCCGCCGGCTGGTGTTCCAGAGGAATACCTGAGAGGATTCCGTACTTATGCTACGGCCGAGGAGCTCCGCATGCCCTCATTGCCACTGGGCCTGGATCCTGCCACTGCTGCTGCCGCGGCCGCAGCCTATTACCACCCTGGATATCTGCCCCACCCCTCCTTCTCACCCTACAGGTATACAGCGGCAAAAGAATGATTTGGGGTCCATTTTCTAACATAGGTTGAACATAGAAGACATGTATTGCATACACATGCAGTTCAGTAAGATACAATAAGCTCTGATATGTCAAACTAATGTTTGTAATGTCTTTCTGTATCTCTCTCAGAATGGATGATCCGTTCTGTCTGTCAGCGCTGAGGTCTTCATTTTATCCACTACCCGGAGGAGGTGCTCTACCCCCTCTACACCCATCAGCAGTACCCATGCACCTGCCGGGGGTCCGTTACTCTGGAGACCTGAGCCACCAGACACTGTCCAGCCTTCAGTCTGAGCGTCTGGCAGAGAGGTATATACCAGCATTGTGATTACAGACACTTTTATTTATGAAGCACAATTTATATTTGTCGGATAAAGAAATTTAAGGAGCCTTCAACAAAAATAATACAAAAAGGAGTTAAGTGTGTCTTGGTAGTGTGTTTAAAAAGTCCATGTTACCATCTGTTACCACCATAATACTCTTCTAAATCACATTCACATGTTATTCGCACACACGCTAACACATGTATTGAAGTGTCATTCTAGATAATGTCTGTGTGTGTTTCCACAGGCTCCAGATGGAGGACGAGCTGCGGCAGAGAGATAGAGAGCGCGAGAGAGAGAAAGAACGAGAGGCCGAACGAGAAAAAGAACGCGAACGAGAGAGGGAGAGAGAGAAAGAGCTGGAGCGCGAAAGAGAGCGCAAGAGAGAGCGCGAGAGAGAACGCGAAAGAGAGCGAGAGCGCGAGCGAGAGAGGGAACGGGAGAGAGAACTTGAACGGCAGAAGGAGAGGGCGGCGAGAGAGAAGGCCATGGAGAGCCACTATCTGGAGCTTCATGCTCTGAGGGGCACTGCAGACGACAGAGCCAAACCTACTGAACGAATCCCTGCAAACAGAGCAGGTAGAGCACTTTGGCACACAATGATTGTCATGTTGTTAATAAAGACTGATGCTAAGTAGTGCCTAAAGTTGTGTCTTTCATAGACCAAGCACGTACAGTAACAACAAATGTGATCTTGCTGTGTTTTAGCATCTAACTATTATTATTGTCTCCAGATAAAACCAAAGAGCCTACCCTTTCCACCCCTAAACCCATTCAACCTAGCCTGCACCACTCTCTAAACTCCACCCACCATCATGTGCCCAGCCTCGTCTCTCCCCACGGCTTGTACCTGGACCCTGGAGGGGCGGGACCTGGCAGTTTGACTGCAGCCACAATGCTGCAGCGCACCAATGAGGAAGAGCGCTGGTTGGCCCGGCAACGGAAGTTACGGCAAGAGAAAGAGGATAGGCAGTACCAGGTGTCTGAGTTTCGCCAGCAGGTTCTGGAGCAGCATCTGGACTTGGGCAGGCCGGGAGAGAGTGCCGACATGCAGACAGACGGACACCGGTAAGACGTTAGTTAACAGGTGTTTCAACACTAGACATTGTGTGTTGGGTGTGTTATATGCAGCTTGAGTCCATTTTAAGGTTGAGTAAAGTTTTGCCTTCCTATTTTTTTTTTTTTACGGAGATTTGAGCCCATTGACAAAATGTCCACAATAAAGAGGCCGATAGCACATGGATCATACTCCGAATCACACGGATTGACATGAAAATGTCATTTCACTGTAAATGACAATTTTGCGACCGACAGCGCGAACCAGTGTAGGCCTACAGTATGTGTGTGAGAGGGGTAGGGTCCGGAAGTGATTAGTCAACTGCTGTCGTCGCGTCTAAAGTCACAGCTCTGTCAAAAAAGGCAAAGTGAACTATTGACGCCTTTTCTCCAGCGTTTCAACTACATTCATTTTGTTGCTGATTTTTGTGTGCCAGTGGTAAACAATAAAGTATTTCTCTCATAGACCTGTATCACGAGACCATCATGAGACTAGCAGCAGAGATTGGGAAAGAGACAGAGAAGCTCCTCACCTAGGAGCTCCGCCCCCTCTCATCTCCCCAAAGCACCAGCACAGAGACCACGCCCCTCCACCCACCACGCTCTGGAACCCTGCATCGCTCATAGAGACCTCCAGTGACTCCAGACGCCCCTTGCATGACCACCAGGGCCTAGGTACCAATGATATCAACCAGCTTTCAGTACCGCCATCCAAACACGACCACCATTACAACCCAGAAAAGCTGGAAGAGGGACCTCGAAAAAGGAATGATCTGGACAAATATCCACCCATCCGACCAAGTGGCTTCTCTGAGCCAAACACCTTTTTAGTGGAGCTAGAGAAATCCACCCAGAGCTTCCTAAACCAGCATAGAGCGCCGGTGAGTCTGTCTGGTGCATACCGAGAGTTGGGCACGAGTTTTAGGGGGTCTATTATGGGTCCTTCACGTCTCGCGCCTGATGGCCTGTTAGTGTACGATGAGTTCCTGCAGCAACACAGGCGAGCTGTCAGCAAACTGGACCTAGAGGAGAGAAGACGCAGAGACGCCAGAGAGAAAGGTACATGTTCAACAGCTAAACATGACATAATCGGATGCTAAAAATCTGCCCAGAATTTAACTGTGCCTACAGAGACTGTGTCTTTGGTTTTTCAAGAAACTGCTGCCCATGGGCACCATAGTTGGGGCTGTGTCCACCGGAGCATTTTTGCCTGCACCTGGCGTACTTTTTAAAATGTTTCCACATGCTCAGCGCGGGCGTTCAGCTTTTTTCCAGGCTCAGCGTATCATAGTAACCAGAGTGCTTCAAAAAACCACTGTCCAAACGCCAGGTACTGGCTGAAAATGCCGTTTTTTTTTAAGCATTGTGGTTACTATAATATAGCAGTATAAAAATGCCTCGGTGTATTTAGCCCCTTGCAGTATACAATCTACAACCCCTGGCAAAAATTATGGAATAACCACACTGAGGATGTTCACAAAGTTTTTTTTTTTTTACTTCATAGATAAATAACAAATCACAAATGTAAAAAAATATCAAAACATAGCTAAACATTCTGGGCAAATTTAATTGAATGACATTAATTAATGGCAATATAATCAATGACTACATTAACAGTGCCAGTCTTTGTGCTCAATTCTGATTTATGGCTCAGATGTGATCAGATTCCAATGTGAACTGAATCACATGTGCAAAATAAAACACGCAAGCATGCTGTCATACGGAAAAAAGCATGGACGTCAGCGGGAGTGTTTGACTTTATGCTATGCTGCACGGACCGATCTCTGTGTTGCATCGGGATTCCGCACAAAGCGATTTAAGAGCATACCGCAGCAGTTCTCTCTCGGGGTGCGCACCAGCCAGTCTGTGTGTCGCAGCATGGAGATTTAAGGGCCTTTTCTAATCTTTAAAGGGCAATTTTATAATTACCTTATTAAACGTTAATGCACTGTCTTTTATTTTAAAGCAGCACAATGTAGTTTTCTGACCTTAAAATATGTCTCTAAAATTATTTCAGTGGTAGAACAACTCTTAACTGGATTAATTTTACTGGCGCTGCTACCTGAGCAGGTTCCTAGCGGCAAAAACCAGACTCTGTCAGTTCTGTGTTGGGGTCGGTACACACACAGCCCCGCTCATCCCCTGCCTGCGGAAGAGTGCCATACGGTTTCCAAACAACGTTTCTGTATGCGCCGGTTCCATCAGCTTAGTAAAGAAATTCACGTGTATTGCGCTGCCCACGGGGAAATTTATACAGTGACATTATTTGCAAGATTGGTAAAAGACAATTGCGCTTATCAACCACATGGGGGAACCTGTGAGCAAAAGTTCATTAGTGCTGGTTTAAATACTTAAATGTAATCAATTAATTCAGTCAAGAATAATGAAACATCATAACAAGTAATATATTAGTAACAAAAGATCCAGAAAAGGTGCGTGATAGTGATATTCTTTTCCTTTTTGGGATGGCACCACAAGATGTTGTTCATTAGCAGAGGGCAGGGATCTAGAAGGTACATAAGTCTGTATTAGTGAGTAAAGGTATGGGGGTGCTGAACCAGTGATATTTTTGTAGGCCAAAAGCAGAGCTGTGAGGAGTGACGTGTGCTCTCTTCGGCTCATTGAAGGCCACTATTGCCACTGAATTCTGGATCATCTGTAGAGGTTTGCTTGCACAAGCTGGAAGTCCAGCCAGGAGAGCATTGCAGTAGTCCAGTCTGGACAGGACAGGAGCCTATACCAGGACGTGTGTAGCATGCTCAGACAGGAAAGGTCTAATTTTCCTAATGTTGTATAGGACAAATCTACAGGACCGGGTGAGGCTGGCAACAAGATCCTCGAAGCTTAGCTGATCATCATTTGCCACTCCCAGGCTGTCTTGAAAGGTGTGGTTGAAGAACCAAGTTGAATGGAGAGGTTGTGATGAATCTTTGGCTAGGCCAAGATCACTAAGCATATAAGAGAATTAAGCATGTAAACACATGAATCAGAGTATTTTCTCAATCGGATTTAAAAACCCTGTGGACATGTGCAGTGCTGCATATGTTTTAAACATCACACAAAATTCACCATAACAACCTGTTTTATCCATCATGACAATGGCCACATGCATTATTAAGGGAATGGGGGGTATGCGCTGTATATTCTGCAGGGCTCGTGTATTCTTTTATAACATTACATAATGCAAAGGGACGAAGGGACGTTAGGGATGTCAGAAAATACTGACTTTATACATCCATCCAGAGATGAAGGGTGAAGTGTGATGTTAGACAATTTTTTGTCACGCTTTTCCCCCTGCAGGTTAAAAGTAGAAGAATGTTTTGCATCAGATGTTGATATGCGAGTAAATTCTTTGGACTGGTTTTGTTATGCGAATCTGGCAACCCTAGCTTTATGCTTGCACAGAAGTTCTGTTCAGAATATTTTTCATGTACTTGTTCCCTAAATGTTGCTATACAATTTAAAAATGTGTTTACATGTAAACAGCACTTTCATAATCCTCAATCAGATTGAATTGTGCATGTCAACTGGACCTTAGTGTGATTGAAAATTTGTGGAAACAGATGAGTCCATGGCTCAAAGGGTTAGTGATTTGTGTCTTTTCAATGAAAAAGCAGGGTGAACATCCTCAACAAGTGGTGATCTTAACATTTTTGTCAGGGGTTGTAATTAACTGTTAATAAATGACCATTTAAGTAATACAATTAGTACAATTAGGGCAGATATTGCACAGATCGCTTATAAAACAAGAAAGCTTAAATGGTTTGTAATGAACACTTGGTGATTTGTTGAGTGATAATTGATGCTTTGTCTAGGTTATTATTATGAGCTAGATGACTCTTACGATGAGAGCGATGAAGAAGAGGTGAGAGCTCATCTCAGGAGGGTCGTCGACCAACCTCCTCTCAAACTAGACGATTCCACTGAGGTGAGCAAGCGCAACACTCAACCGCCTGTTTATATTATTAAAGCCCATTTACTAATAAAACTAAGATCTATTGCATATATGGGTTTAAATATTTCTGATTTTATATATATACACACCGATCAGGCATAGCATTATGAGCACCTTCCTAATATTGTGTTGGTCCTGATCCTGGTCCTGGTTGGTATCCTACTTTGCAGAAGGTGCAGTTTTTACAGATGTTTGGTCTGACCACTCTGGCTCGTCGAGAAGAGATGATGGAGGTAAAGAAGAGAAAGAGGAGGCATATGCTGAGAGAGAGGAGTCCCTCCCCACCAGCCGTCCACAGCAAACGTCCCATTACTTTCCCCCTGAGCACTCGCTTCACCCCAGAGGACATGAACAACAGCCCTGAGCTGGAGGACAAGAAGCGCTTCCTCACCATTTTCAGCCTCAACCACATCACGCAGCAGCAGAGGAAAGGTATGACACACAGTTGACTCGAACCACATGCTAACACACACTTAAGCTCCTAATATCTGCGTTACTTTACCTAAGGGGACGAATAAACTACACTAAACTACACGAATAATGCTCGTTTTTTTCTGTCTTTCATGCGTTTCAGATAACGAGAGGGTTGAGGAGTTGTTGCAGGCCATCAGGCGGAAGAACATTACTCTGGAGAGCATCAGACACAACCCTCACTCGCTGTGCAGGAGCCCTGAAGCCCTGTGCTCGGGTCAGTTCACACCACTTTTCACACTACTGCGCTCATTCGTTTGACAATGTGAGGACGATGTACCCGATTTGCATCATTGATTATAAAATCGATGGGAGAACCATTGTTGTCAACTGTTTTAAATGTAAAGTTGCTAAAGCCTGCCCAAAAGATGACATGAGCTGCTAGATTGCGTCTTCTGTAGCATTGTATGTGCATTGGCTTTAGAAATAATGACTGAACTCTGAACTCTCTACGGAGAAAATGACCAAGTTGGAAACTTATCTCTAAGTAAAAGTAGTCTTGCCTTTTAAATAAATGAAAGAGGAAAGAGACAATCAGCCTTGACCATTATATTTAAGTTGACCATAAACTGTTCTTCTGTACCGTGATCTATCCGAGAGCTTTAAGAAATGTGCGCTCTCCTGTGATCTGCACTGTGCAGAATAGCTGCCCAGTTTCTTTTGTGATGTATTTCCATTTAGTCATTTAGCAGACGCTTTTATTCGAAGTGACTTAAGCAATATGTCACACATAGAAGATTCTTGTGTAATGTTCCAATCTTAATCTTTGCAGACCAATCATCTCAGTCCCCAGTCCAATCTGATGTGCTAGTGAACGGACGGCCCCCCAGTCCCTCGCCCTGTGTGTCTGGGCCACCACACCCCACGGATTCCCTCTCCAGCTCTGACCCCTTGAGACCAAAAGAGCCTCCCTTGCCTGGTGTGTTATCTGATAAGGGCAGAGTATGCGACCCCATCCCAGGCAAGACCCCTAGTCTACTGAGTAGTATGCGGCAGTCGATGTTTCCTAAAGAGAGCTCTGCTGGTGTCAACGGAAAGACCAAACCCTGGGAAAGTTTTACAGCAGAGAAGTTTGCCCAGCAGTTCCACGAGTCCGTGCTGCAGTCCACACAGAAAGCCCTGCAGAGGAGCAAAGGTACTTCCCAAATTCTGGTCTGTTTATGTCATGCACACTCTCACCGCTGCTTTTTAATTCTGCAAATATTGCTTCCTCCACCAGGTGGCGCCTCGGTCGCGCCCGAGCAGAGTCACGCGGCAGATTCGGCCGTGCATTATAACATTCCTGAGCTACACAGCACACCTGGCCGCTCGACTCAGCCTTCCTCTCAGACCAACGGCCAGCACGACCCTCCGCCGCCCTGCCACCAGGAGCTCTCAGCCGAGGAGGGGTCTGAGGATGAGCAATATGAATCGGAGGAGGAAGCCTCCGCGCCCAGGTGGCAGGGCATTGAAGCCATCTTTGAAGCTTATCAGGAGTATGCAGAAGGTGAGCTGTTTCTGTGAAAGCTTGAAAAGTCTTTCAATAGAAGATGCAACAGGTACAGTGCATAACGTCTAGACTTCTTCTCTCTCCAGAGCAAAGCATTGAGAGGCACGTTCTTCACAATCAGTGCAGATGGCTGGAGACTCATCACTATAATCTCAGCCTTACAGCTGAACAGCTCTCACACTCGATGGGGGTAAGACAGAAACATATGCACACACTGACCACCCATTCATACGATTGACAATAAACAAGTCCACACCACACCTACAATACCAAACATATTGCCAAAATGGTTCTTGATTGTTGTGCGGTTTTGTTGACGTCCTCTTTCACAATGTCCAGAAGTATGAATTCAGATGTGTCGTTCCTTGTCTATTAGGAGCTGATGGCTCAGAAGCAGAAGTTGGCAGCTGAAAGGGAGAAGCTACAGGCAGAGCTCGAGCACTTAAAGAAGTGCCTGACACTGCCGCAGACCCCCTGGTCCAGGGCTCACTTCAAGGGCTATCCACCTAGGTGACACCCTTCAGGACCACCAACCACTCACTCACTCACTCAGACCATCATCCAGACTCCTACTGTGTCCGCTTGAAGAACTCGGAGAGAGATGGTTAGGTACAGAACATTTGGTTCATGAACGTGCCACCTGCTGAACTGCATGAACTCAGAAAACCTCCAAATACATCCGATCACAGGAACAGCCACACATCATCAAATAGAGAACAGAACGCCAAACAAAACGCAGCTCTGCCCACCTGCCATCTCTTCCTTGTGGAGATCACACCTAGAAATGCACTTAAAGACAAATACCATGATAAAATGTCTGGTGGTACTGTGACAGACAACTCTTTTTGACTTTGGGAAAGAGAAAATGTACATTCAAATAAATAAAACATGAAAGAAATAATTAAAATGTTTAATTTCAAGATTTAGAATAACGTTTTTAAAGCATTGTAAATAATATCAAAACAACAACAAAAGGCTTTTGTATCTTTTTAATTCATTCCTTTTTCTTTGGAAGAAAAACAGACTGCCATTTTTTCGAATATAAAGGCTTTTAGTGTTTGCTCGGCTGCTGTTAACCTTTTCAGGACAGAGTGACATCACTTCCTCTTTGTGTGAATTACAGTAGCAGTGGCCCAGGACCTACCGCCAACTTAATTTCCTCTTTACCCACAAGGCCATGCATGACTTCAAATAACTGAAGTACTGTGTTCTGATGACCCAGGATGTCTACTGTCATTTCTTAACAGCTAGTTGCCACCTGTCTCACGTTCTGGGCGTTTTTTTAGTCCTCCTTAAATTTGTTTACAACAGTAAATTTCAAGGGCATCTATATTAAATATAACATTCTCAATATTTAGCTCACCTATGTACACAGAGATAAAACAGCCTAAAATGCTTTTGTACAAAAAGAAACATTGTTTGAAAGCTGTGGAGTCGATAAGATTAAAATATTTTTGCCATCGTACTTTGCCAAAGTTTAAAAGGGTGGAATGCCAAAAAGTGAACCTAAACGAATTGATCATCCTGTGTCATAGTACGTTACATCAATGAATTGGAACACTCCAAAGAAAGCCTAAAGATGTTCTTTTTTGCCAATTTAATTGATATGTTTTGCTTTCACTTGTTATCAAGGACTTGTTTGTTTTTAACAGCCCACTTTCAATGACAAACGCAATGAATTCAGGCCTTAGAAACTGTACTGCCCGCAATGTTTTTCTTGCCTTTTTCTATTTTTTGCTATTTGAGGAACAGCTTAGGAATAAAACGCGAATGCCCGCTGGAATTTAACTCCACCCTCATCACATGGGCTGTATGTTGCTCATAAAAGACACAACGTGTTATAGACATACACTGTCATTTCTCTCGATGGTTGACCCCAAGCAGACGCACCATCGGTTTATTTGTCTCATGCCACGTTAATGCGATCTTTGGTGGTTCAATGTTTACAGATCTGAGGCTGGTCATAAACAATATCAGCTGCGTATGCGTTTCTCTGCTTCACGAAGCGCTGCCACTGCCTGATCAGAACGGGCGCAAACCTGCCCACATCTCTCACACACACACACACACATGCACACACCCCCAAACTCAATGGAGGATGTTAGATGCTGTGAAACCATGGTTTTTTTAATGTACTCTTTTTATGTACTTGTTTGAATTCATTGTAATGTAATATATTCTTTGTTGATTGTAGTAATTAGGTATTTATGAATATATTGCTGTAATTTCAAATTACAAAAAATAAAAAACAGAAAAAATTATATTTCTAAAATGTGTTTAGCATTTTTTTTTATTGCAGTAATATTCATGTTGGTTCATACAAATTCAACAGCAAATACAGGTCTGTACAGGTGAAAATGAAAGATTTGTCCAGTGGGAGACTCTTAGTAGTCCCGAGTTCTGGTGGGCTGCAGGTTTGAGCGCAGTTTATACATGTAGTTGAGAGAATCCAGCAGGAAGGAGCGAGTGGTATTGATCTCCATCAGCGTGAGATTATCCAGCTAGAGGGAGAAGGAAAAAAATGATGCTGAGATAATACAACTGTGAACTTGACTAAACACAATCTAGCCTGTTTAAGAAAATGTTTGACCACATGCACACACAAATCTCAAATGCTTCATTAAAATGGCTCTGCTTCAAAAGATTAGTTCATGTAAACCAATTCATTATTAAAAGTACCTGTAAATTGAAAGGGGCTTTACTTCAGCATTCTGACATATTTTTCAGTAAAACCCAATAGCAAATGAAGAAAAACAGTAGCCAGGGCTTGTGTTTTCCTCTGAAAACTGACAGTTGGAGAGGAGGGACAGGGCAGCGCTTCCGCAGCGCTTTAAAGTTTATGTAGTGTCGAGTCAAAGCGCAAATTATTCAATCCAATGCTCCATAAGCAATCCACAAACAAAACGAAACGTGCGCCACTTATAATTCAATAACACAAACGGGTTTTAACTCAAATACGGCCACACACGACGTTAACAACAATGAAAAGTTCCTGAGAAGCAGAGAAAATGTTTGGAACACTCATTCTATACAAACTGGAGACAGGTATACTTTGTAGTTCTTCGTCCCGTGGAAATGTGAATTAATGTATTTTCTGTGTTTTGATGACTGAACAACAGGCATCCTGGGATAAATCAATGCGGTGTATTGTAACCCTCACATCCTCGTTTTGGAATCATCACAGCGGCAGGTTGAATAAGGTCTATTGCCATTGTTCTGATCCACATATGTAAATCGATTGCATTACCTGAGCGTGAGCCTCCTGCTGGCTGATAAAACTGTCAGCAGAAAGTCTCAGTTTGGCCATGCGTGTGTCCCAGATGTCTTTTACCAGCGTGCGGATATCATCGGCTTTGGGTATGTTATCTGCAGCACTGATGACATCACAAAACCAATATTTGATTGATCAATACATATAATCTGCACACTTACTAAGCAGGTGTCAAGTTTTAATACTGTTCCACAATGACTGCAGAAAATAGGTTCATTTTATAACATAACTTTTTGAATAGACCAGGATTTGGTCATGTCAATGTTGTTGTAAAGTGATTGCACATTGTTTATCTGAAAAAAGAATGTTAAATGATGTTTAGCAGTGGAATAGTTTCATTATGTAGATCCAGTGCACAACTTCTCCATCCACCTTTAAGAGTCTTTTTTATTTTGGGGTCTTCGTGATTAGAAAAAGTCATGTTTTGATGCTGTACTCACTGGTTGAGTAATAATTTTGTCAGCTCCATGTAATATGGGCTTGGTATGGGAGTGAAAGTGTCCAGTTTTCTCTCTTGTTCACGGATCTCCTCCAGTTTGTCTAAGAACAAAAAAGCATCCGCGTTCAATGCAGGTTTCATGAAAGATCACAAGCCAGCAGAGATGTGTGACGTAACTCACCCGTGTCCATCCATTCTGGAGGTATGATCCTGCATTTATGTCTCTGTTTGAGATTAAGGGCCAACCACACAGGAACTTCCACTGGTAGACCCGGGTTAAACGGACCAAGATCCCCCTAAATCACATGTCAACCATCTGACACACAGCTCAGTAACAGTGTGTGGATATATCACGGCATACGGGTTTACAAAAACTGAGATGTGAAATGACTTAAATAACGACAAGTTAATGACCTAAATAATGTGAGTGTTTGCAAGAAAAACAATGTGTACAAACATTACATCTATAACAACAATCACAACTATGGAAATATTACATCAGCGTTTAAACATTGCACGTACCCCGATTAAATAAATCTTATCGAGACTGAAGTTGGGAATAATTTTCACGATCTCTTTCTCTGCGAGAAACTCCACTTCTGCCGCGTCCATTTCCCGCCAGCGTCTGACCGTGAGTGTGACGTAACGGAAGCTCCGCCCTTCGTCTTCTTCTTCTTCGTGCTTTTTGGTGGATCACAAGCTTAAACAGAGCATTAGCGCCGTCTACTGTTCGTAATGGGTCAGAGACTTCTCTTCATCATCCTCTTGTTTTTTTCTTCAATGAACAATTATTTGTGTACAAACTTTTTTCTTATTCATCACTTTGAAGACTTTTGTTTACAAAATAAATTCTCTATAAAATGCAGTAATTTTAGATTAGATTCAGATTAGATTCAACTTTATTGTCATCATAGATATACAAATATATATGTTATATATATATATATATATATATATATATATGATTGTCATTACAAGGCAACGAAATGTAGTACTTTGATTTGTAGTACTTTGACTTTGATTTGAAGTACTTTGATTTGTAGTACTTTGACTTTGATTTGAAGTACTTTGATTTGTAGTACTTTGACTTTGATTTGAAGTACTTTGATTTGTATATAAAAATGTACCAAGCATAAGAATGCTGTTCACCAGGGGACCGTTTCAGAAAGGAGGTTGAATTCAAACTTAGAGTATGTTAACCCTAAAATGAGGGAAACTCTAGGATTTCCGTTTCAGAATGGGAGGTATATCAAACCCAAGAAAGCGGGGTAGGTCAAGCCTGTTTCTAAAAGAGAGGTGCTTAGAGGACAGGAGTCAGTAACCATAGTAACTGGTCGGGAGCAAGGGCTGGGACCCTGGGTTTGGTTTTAGGTACCATGAAAGTAACTCAGCTTTAAATTAATCTGTGTTCATCGCCATGGTAACTTACATTGCACGGCTATGATCTAGCGATCGCATACCGAAACTGAACCAATCAGCTGCGAGCAAATTTACATATAAGTGACGCAACTAATTCACAGTGCGTGTTACAATGGCTAATTTATTTTAATAATGTGTAATAAAATAAGAATACTAATCTAAAATATATACTATAGATCTGATTTCAGAGATAGACAAAACACACATAATAATTAACATTTATTTTCCATGTCTTTACTGTAGGCCTACCACAATATTTAATTTAAACAGCTGAATCAGACTTTCAACATTTGATGTTAATACAAGTAACGTTAACTAACTATGTTGCACATATGCAGCCGCACATATAACAGACACACATCTGACAGTGAGAAAACCTACAGCTCCCATACTACACATAGCCTACACACATGCGTAGTGCTAACGCGCACTGTAAACTAATAAGGAAGTCAGGAAATTGTGAAATACGCTTTTATTCTTGTTTATTTGTGCAAAAAAAAGTAACCTCGTCGTATTATATTAACCACGGGAATCACATGGACTATTTAACCATGTGCTTCCATCACTTTCTACGCTTTGACGGTTGGTTGCGTTGCGGTCAATGGGGGACCGGTACCACATCTATCTAATTTGCGTTCTGAAGATAGACGGAGGTCCTGTGGTTGTAAAATGACTTCAGTGCGAGTAATTTTCATTTTTGGATTTAAAGTTACACAAAGATTTTCAGACTTTTGACCACATTTACTTCAAATTGATAAGACCGATCTACTCACCATGTATCTTTTAGAGGGAGGGATACAGAAATGATTCTGTCCCTCTGTCCATTCAAAAATGTAGGGGTGTGGGTAAAATCAGTCTCAGCCAATGGACTAAAACATATACACTGTTACGGGAGTGACATGAAAATGCGGGACACTTTTTTTTTTTTACATAAAGTTTAATAATTTCAAAATTACACATCACTTTTTTAAAAACAAAAAAATTAAAAACCACAATGGAAAAAAACATGCTAAATGTATTTGAATATCTTTTTTATAAGTTGAAATTTAGGGGTTTGGGTTCAGGACAGCCATTTCCCAATTGAAAGTATCCAACAAATGATGATTTTATATACTGTATATTAAACTTACTGATGTTTTAAATATTATTGTGGGTTTCAATAGGTAATAGAAAGAAAGACCTTAGTAAACTAAGTAAACTAAGATTTGAATACTTAAATGATTATTAAATGTGTTTGTGTGTTATGTAGGAGGCAGCTACATGCATACTTTCCCATAAATTTCTCATTACAGTTCCCTTTATCTCACTCACTTGTGTTTGTAAGGCAGTTTTCTTTTTAAAGCTGTCATAAACAAGATTTTTTCTTCCAAGTTGCAACAGATACATTTGAATTAAAACTGTTTCTCTTCAGGTTTATACATTAAACATTACTCCAATTACAGACAATTATTTAATATATTGTCTTTATAAAATCACAATTACTATTTATCTGACATATAGACTTATGCATTAGGCAGATGCTTTTATCCAAACAAAAACAAAAAAAACGTACATTGCATTATACATTTGTTTCGGAGTATGTGCAATCCCTGGGATCAAATCCCTGTAGTTGAAGTGTTTCTTTATATTACAGCTATAATAAAATATCAAAACATTTCGATGTTGTCGGAACCATTGGTCCAGTGGACTGTTGCGTTGCAGGTGACCTAAATCTGAAAAAAAACCTGATGTCTTAATATAAATGACAATTATAACGATTCATAACTAAACTTAAAGAAATGTGTTTGAAAAGAGGCACATGTACCCCATATTCATCTTTTGAATCAACACGCACACCTTAATCTTACAAGTCTATTTCTTTATTTCTTAAAAAAGGTTTGAGCCAAAAATAATTCGATTTTAATTTGAGCCTTCATTCACTCTTAAATACTTTTGAACTCCTACAGACTACAGAAAAAGGAAATCATTGTTATTTGAGCATTTAAGTAATAAAGAAAACTGATGAACTGACAAATACCTTATAATCAAACTAAACTCGTCCAAAACATCATGCAGTTTTAAATACTAAAACAAATATGTTATTTTCAGCAAGTAATGAAATAAATAACTGGTAGCAGTCAAAATCATACATGAATATTAAATAAACTACTGCATGAAAACCGGTATAAAACCTTTCTGACATTGGATTCCTATAGTTCAGGGCATGGGTGGCCAATCCTGGTCCTGGAGGGCAACTGTCCTGCAGAGGTTAAATCCAACCCAAATCAAACAAACCTAAAACATCTAATTAAGGTCTTAAGGATTCCTAGAAACTTCAAGGCAGGAGTGTTTTGTTGCTGGTCGTGTCTACCTCTGCAAGAGAGAACCAAGATTGTCCACCCCTGGTTCAGGGTGACGTCGGTATTGTCAAACATGAGAACACAGCACATGCAATGTCCCGTTTTGTTCAATACATTATTCACAAACGCAGGAGAATATTGTTTACAGTACTGTATGGGGTTCAGACAAGCGTCCTCCTCAAATGTTGATGGGTTAGTTGGGTGACGGGGACCTCTGGGTAGCATCAGCACAGATGTAGCACAGATTTGTTGATTTCAGGGTTGGTCCAGTCATTTCTCAAGTCATCCAAGTGGTTGTCAAAGTCTACAAGATTCTCGTATGACCTGCTTTCCAAGAGAGCTGAGGTGATTTTTTGTGCCTCTAGCCAATCCTCAAAGCAGTCACTGCAATGCAAACAGAAAACATCTAAACTTATGCTTTCAGTTTACTTTATAGTTTAAAGTTGACGTACATGCCGTTGTGCTATCCTTTAAAATGACAGAGGGCGACTCTTTATCAACTTTTGTATATTATAATAGAGTATCCCTTTGTTATCTATATCCCATTTATCTGTCATGTTTCTCTTAGGGGCCGTTCACATTTTGCGTCTTTTGTGCGCGCATATTCATTATTTTAAATGTAACCGCGCTCAAATAGGGAGCGACGTGATTGTGGCGCGCTTCTTTTTCTAGGCGCGTCTGTGCCACATCGAGATAAAAATATTTCAACTTTTCAAAATGCCGCACGCACACCGCAGGTCATGAAACAAGAACCAAACAACCAACTTTACATTTTGTGGACACAGATGATCACAGCATATATAAATCTAGTAGCAGAGTTATTGCAGAGTGTTTTCAGTGCATATAATCCATACATCCTTTAATATCTCATCTTAACGGCAAGCGTGGCCCATGGTTGCTTAGCAACGGCAGACGCCAGGAGTGCGCAAACTCGAGGAGCTTGGGGGAAAAAGGAGAAAACAGTGCAGTTTTAGACGCGAAGTGTGAATCGCCCCTTACTGCTGTTTTAATGAATGACTTGGCCTCACCTTTCCCAAAAGGGATTTTCATAATTTCCTCATTCTTTACTTTTAGTGCATTTTTTTGCAGTCAAATCTGCTCTCTCATTGCCGTCTACACCAACATGTGCTGGGACTGAACAAAATTATATTTCCAAGTCTCTCTAATCTTAGCATTATCATGAATATTTATTTTAATAGATCATCTCTTGCGATAGAGTCAGAAAATATGATAATTCTTTGAGGTTTTACTTTTTCTGTCCATTGTAAGCCTAGGATTATAGCGAATAGACTATCATTAATTCTTTTGCATATGGTTGTGTCAAACGCAGGTATATAAACAATAATAATACTCCACATGATTGGCTCTTTAGACCTATCAGTAAATATTAATATATATTGATAATTCCTCTTAACATATTCTTGAGCCAAGTTTCCAATATTGCCAGAATATGTTTGGACCATATTCTTCTGCTAATGTATTAATATTCCAACCAAATCCTTTTCCGTTTTGCAAGTACTCCCAGCAATCAAATAGTACTTCTTAAAACAGGTCGTCCTTTCCCAGATCATTTGAGCTTAACCCAATATGTCAACAAAAGCTTTAGTCTTCTTAGACCTAAAGATAATTCTTCAGTTTTCACAAGTAATCACAAGTAATTATTAGGAGTTGTTTTAGCACTAATGTGGAGTCTAAGACTACGTTCACACTGCCAAAAAAAAATCCGATTTTTTGCTCATATGTGACCCAGATCTGTTTAATGCATGACAGTGCGAACAGGACAAACCACATGGAGTCCGATCTTTTTAAATCAGATCTGAGCCACTTTCATATGTGGTCCTAAATCGGATACAGGTCGGATGTTTCGCAATGCAACCTCAGTCTGAACAGTCATATCGGATTTCATGTGACTTTTGCGTCATTCTACATCGACCCGCGTCACCATTCTGCGCTGATGCGACTGCGAACTACCACGCGTTTAATCGTTAATTCGTATCAACATGGAGGAGAGCAGTTAGTCAACAGACAGTGAAGTGCTAGATTTGATCAGCATTTAGGGGTGACAGCTCCATAGTTTTGCCTCTTTCCCCCGATCCTATTTCTCCTTATCATTAGCTCGTGTATTTTGTTGCTTCAGTTTTAAAGGCTTGGTCCAAATCGAAGTGATCATAACTGGCTACTTCAAAGGGCCCTTCGGAATGAAGGATTTCGATATGCTTATGTACTTCAAAACCCCTTCCATTAATTAAATAACGTACAAAATAACATGAAATATTTACAAAATTAGTAATTAAATGTGCTTTAATGTGAACTGCACTCACGTGCTCTGCTCTCTGCACTTCCACTTGTTGTCTTGATGATCATAGATGAGGAGGACCGGCACAAAACAATCCATTGTAAACCTGCTGTTGTCCAGCTGAGGAATGATAAACAGATTTACTGTCTGCTCATCCGATACGGTTGTGATATTGTTAGTTTAATGACACATAATCAGGTGTAATTTACCATGATCATTGTGGCCTCACTGAAGTTTTCAGAGATTCTGGAGGCGACCCTCTCAGCTACCTGATTCGGTCTGAAATAGTAGGAAAGGTCACAACAGATCAAACGCAGACATTAAACCATCACAGAAAGAACAACAACAAATAGCCCAAACCTTACCTGGCTTCCTTAATACGTTCATTTGCTTGATAATAACCAGCAATGACATATTTGTTCTCTTTGCACCACGTGTCAATCTGAGGAAAAAGACATCAGATCTATTAAGCAGTTCATGAGATCTGACACGATTGCATGTACTTTTTAAACAAACTAAAATGACTCTGTGTCTATTTGCTTTAATAGAACAAAATCCTAAAAAGACTATATCTTATTTTAAGACCATAAAGTAATTTAATCTATAATAATATAATGCATTATCTGTAGATAAATTCCAGAGAGCAACGTGTCCGACATTACTATAGACCCTGCTGAAAAAAACACAGAACCCATCAAATAAGTTCTAATTGTTATAACGGGAATTGTAAATGATTAGATTAGATTAGATTAGATTCAACTTTATTGTCATTACACATGTACAAGTACAAGGCAACGAAATGCAGTTTGGGTCTAACCAGAAGTGCAATAGCAGCAAGTGCAGGATATACATTGGTTGCATAAGTTACATAAATAAATATACATAAGTAATTTACAGATGGAAATGTACTATGACCATGATTTACAGATGTCTCTTACTATAAACAGAAATTTAATTATATCTAATTTAATTATATATATTTAATTTGATATCTAATTGGCAGACACTTTTATCCAAAGCGACTTACATTGCATTATATATTTCCGAGAATGTGCAATCCCATGTGATCGAACCCATGACCTTGGTGTTGCTACTGTAGCGCTATGCTCTAACCACTGAGCTACAGCAAAGCAGATTTGCTAATGTGCTAGATTCCATCGGTGGCATGCTTTCTGAACAACAATAACCCCTCTGAAAGGGCCTTACATACCGAAATATAGTGGTTTAGATGGTAAAAATCTGGAGGTTCATAATGAAAACATGATGGAAAAACATTTACAGTGCAATATAAATGAAACTCTTACCAGTGTGAGTGCCACCTCTAACATAGGCGCAAGCGCCAGGGGCCCGTGGAAGAGCGGCACGCAGTCAACGCAGAGCGTCGCGTCTTTCGCACCGTCCTTCCTCTTGTGCTTCTCGGCCACCAGCAGCCCGTTGACGGCGCTGTGGGGATATTTAGCGGCGTGCAGAAGCATCTTGCTGTACGCTTGAGTGGTCAACTTTAAGGGCATGTTCAAAGCATTAACTGTGATCTAATACATCTGCTTAAAGTCCCTTGGACACGCTGCGCGATCTTTCGATGTGTTCAACAAACCAACTACACGTCAGGCTGATCCTTCTTCTTCTTCTTCTTCTTCTTGTTTAATGGCCGTTCAGAAGTATTACCGCCACCTACTGTATAGCGTACTTCCATGGGTGATGAGACTGATCCCGGGCTGCGTTCCAATTTGTATGCCTTTCCCTCGCAAACTTCCCTCTCTTTGATTTAGGATGTGCGTCATTGCTTACGTAGCACGAGTGCCCACTACTGGCGGAACTCGTGAATAAAATGGAACGCCCTTGATCACTTCGTATTCACTTTGAAGCTGAATTATTAAATTAAACCCTATTCACTTATGAATTTGTTTTATGGACCATATAGCCTACATATACGTTGTTGTAAAATATATATTAAAAAAAGAAAAAAAATGATCGCTGTATACTTTTGGAGAAAAATAAAATGACACAATCAAAACATCAATAGTATAAACTTTGACTATAAACATAGGCTAATCTAGCTACAAGTATTATGCAATTACATCTCACAATAAATAATGTTATATACACTATTATGCTTTTTACAAGCTCCCTTGTTCAATAGTCAGGGCCATAGACATAATAAATATCTAGACGCCGCATTAACCGCTTTGCTCCGCTGCTGCGGTACGTCAACGGCGCCGCCATATTGGTCAGGGCAAAAGCCCACTAAACTCATAGAAGTGAGCTTTTTCGGTATTAAAAGTACAATCACGTGGTTTACAATATAGCCTACGCATAGTAGCTACAAATTTATATTGTCTTTAGTTACTTAATATCTCCATAGTTATACTTTAAAATCAATCGTTTGGAGAATTGTGAACTGTAATTGTGAAAATTATTTGTAGTCCACTAGATGGCATCATGTTCAGTGATACAGTAATGCGAAAGTTTGGGCACCCCTTGCAGAATCTGTGAAAATGTGAGTTATTTTAACAAAATAAAAGAAATCATCAGCATGTTTTTTTTAGAACTGTCCTGAGTACACATAAAAAATGTTTAGTCCACAAGAGAAAAAATAGCTGAAAAGATTAAAATAACCCTGTGCAAAAGTTTGGGCACCCTTGATTCTTCATACTATGTGTGGTTAGCTGGTTGATCTACGGCTGGGTTTTTTTGTGCTGTGATGATTGTTCACTAGTCCCTTGTTTGTTCTAAACAGTTCAACTGAGCACTGTTCCTCAGAAAATTCTTCCAGGTCCTGCAGATTCTTCATTTTTCCAGCCTCTTTTGAATATTTGAATCCTTCCAGCAGTGACTGTATGATTTATACTTAGTTTTCTATTTGTATGGGCATCCGGAAACGGTTTGTGGATCAGAAATGACAACTTCCGCTACAAAATATTGAAAACAAATGTACATTCTGTAATATGTAAGAAACAATTATCCATCTTTTTTGTGAATGTGTTTATGTTAAAACTTTTTGAGATGAGTTGTGTACCTCGAGTTTGTATCTCTCAATATATATATCAACACATTTGATAACTCTAGTATTCAATATATTGTTAATATTTTTATTATACGTGGTACATTTTTTATTTACATTTTTGGGTAAAACTCTACTATTGTCAATCTTTTTGGTTGATTATAATACCAAATATTATGTCCTTGTAGGGTATAAAAGAAAACAAAAAGAATTCAAAAGTCAAAAATTGCTCTAAATGTTTAATCTTCGATCATTTTCCCATCTGGCTTATGTTAAAAAAATGTATTTATTTATTATTTTCCTTATTTCTACTTTATATGATTATGATCTTTGTAAATCTAAACCTGTAAGGCCAAATCTCTATTATCTAGGTTTGTACTTGTTATAATGGTTATTTGCATTCATAAAAAAAGCCAACCCGGAAAACAATGCAAACATGAATCATAAGAACCGTAGGAATTTAAGCGTTAAATATAAATAACAAATACCATGTTATTTTATTTAAATCTACGTTTGTGTGTTTCAATTTTTACTGCATTAAAACACAATTTCAAATAGATTTATTTCGAGTCATGACGCTTAGCGTAAGTATTTCCGCTTGTATGTCGTCTCACTTCCTGTATCCTATCCTCCTTCTCTGAGAGACCGACGGACGGTGGCGCGAGGTGTGTGAGAAAGTCTTCATATTTTAGAAAAAATATGTGCAAAATATCTACCAATATTTTCTTATTATTTTGTAAACCTCGTGTTAGTGTGTGTGCTGTGAGAGGGCTTCTTAGGTTTTAGGTTTATATTAATGACACTGAGGAATGTGTTGTGACTGTTGCTTTATTTTAGCTTTAGCATTAACGTTAGCTGTCGATCAGTACATGTGCTGTAATCTCTTTAACGGACAACGTCAGGTTAAACAGGAATAATAGTTTACATTTACTGTGCTTATGGATGCGTATTTGTGTATTATGGCATTAAAGGTCAGGCTTTGATGTTTATCGTAGCTCAATTATATGTTGACCTTGTGATGTTAGCTAGCTGCCTCGGTCTGCGTCGGTGTATTATCATTTAACGTTAACTTACAAGTAGAAAACAAATGTCGTTGTCAATTTAGGGCTGTCACGATTATGAAATTTGGCTGACTATTAATTGTGCATTTAATAATTGAGATTATGGCGATTCATTGTCTGTTTTAAGGCTTTAAACAATATAACTATTATTAATTAAAAAATGTAAATAAAGAAAACATTTACTTTACAAATGTGAACATTTTTACATTTACATTTCATTCATGCGTTTGGCAGACGCTGTTATCCAAAGTAACTTACATTGCATTATACTAGACATTTGTTTCTGATATGCAATCCCTGGAATCGAACCCATGACCTTGGCATTGCTAGCGCCATCTAACCACTGAGCCACAGGAAAGCTGTATATTAATTATTTGTAAATAATTAATATTACTTACTATAGAGTGACCTTTACAGAGAAGACTTTAGTCTTGAGCACTAAAACTAGATATGAGGCTCTTGCTGTGTAGATGCAGCAAGTTTGGAATATGTTGCTTCATAAAATTTCAATTGAACCACTATGATCAGAATAGATGGACCAATTTAATGTTGTCTTTAGTACTTTTCTGGACCTTGACAGAGACTATTACCATTATGTCTATGAGGAGGCCTGGAAACCTATTAGATGTTATCAAAAATATATTTATGTGTGTTCCAATTATGCTGGGAGGTCTTAAAATGTGTCATGTGGGTGAGTAATAAAATGACAAAATTTTGATTTTGGGGTGAACTATCCCTTTAATAGTAGTGACAGCCCTAGTTGTCTTATGTTGTAATTTAGTTCAATTTGATTAGTACTATAACTAATGACCAGTGCTGCCTTGCAATCATTCCATGAAATGTAATGATTGACATAATCTTGTACTATGCTAATTTTGGATGTTACCTTAGAATTAAAATTTATGATTATTTACTAACCCTAATGTCATCCAAGACGTCCATGTCTTTATTTCTTCTGTAGAAACTAATCCTTGGTTGTTGAGGAAAATATTTCCGGATCTTCCACCGTATATTGGCTTTAATGGAGGGTAAACTGATTTAAGGTCCAAATTTTTGTTTGTTTGCAGCTTTAAATGGCTAAACGGGACACCAGCCGATGAATTATGGTGTTTTCTAGCAAAACGATTAGTAATTTTCTAAGAAAAATTCAACTTTTTATTTTGTTTAACCAAAACAAACAAATACATGGCTTGCACCCAACTGTGTTTCGCGTTCACGACTTCCCGTAATATGTAATCACGTTGGAAAGGTCACGTGTCTGATGTAGGTTTATAAATATATACACAAGACATATATGTGCCGCATGTCTAATTGACAAATAACATTTTTGTGAACATTAAACTACATTACAATAACAGATTATTAAAAAGGCATTGTGATTGTTTTAAATGAATATTTAGTTTAGGAATGAGAAAAAAATAAACTGAGTTGTTTGTCATGTTGTTGATACATAGGATGTTGGCAACTAGAGCATTTCGTCTTGTTGGTAGCCGGGCCCTGTCAACTTCTATCTGCCTGCGTGGTGGACATGGTAGGTTGTGGGCCAACAGACTGCTGCCTCAAGATATCAAGATATTTTATGAATCAAGATATTTATCAAAGGCCAATTCAGTTGACATCATTGTTTTGTTGGTGCTTTCAGGAGTTGCTAAGGTGGAGGACTATGCACTCCCAGCATACTTCGACAGACGAGAAAGCCCTCTTCCTGACATCAAGTATGTGCAACTGCTGAGTCCTGACCAGAAGTCTCTGAAAGAAAAGGAGAAAGGCTCATGGTCATCTCTGTCCAAAGAGGAGAAGATTGCATGTGTGTAATATGGCTACAATAAAAGATCAATGCATTTTTTATTATTAAATATAATTTTATCCAATTTTATTATTTTCAGTGTATCGCATCAGCTTCAAGGAGAGTTTTGCTGAAATGGAAAAGGGAACAGGCGAGTGGAAATCAGTAGTGGCTGGAGTTTTCTTTTTTATGGGGTTCACTGGCCTTGTTGTCTTGTGGCAGAGGAAGTATGGTAAGTTTTACAGTAAAAAAAAACATTCAAAGCATGTTTTTTACTTGAGGGTGTTTTATTATTCATTTTAAAAACGTATCTTTTTTTAGTTTATGGAGATGTTCCCCATACCTTTGACGCTGAGTACAAACAGAAAGAAGTCCAGAGGATGCTTGACATGAGGATCAATCCGGTTGAGGGCTTTTCAGCTAAATGGGACTATGAAAACAATAGTTGGAAGAAATAAATTCATGTTCTGTAAATTTAAATCTGTTGGACCATCTTGCACAACTTCTAACAAATAAACAGACATGTCTGTATTTATTGTTTGCCCATGTTACCTCTGAATACATTTTGGAAGATTGCTTCCTCCTAAGGTTCTTGTGTATTCAAAAATAAAAATTCCAATATGTATCATTATAGCGCTTGCCTCAGTTTGTCTTAACACATATGATTAATATGTAATAAAAAAAGATATAGCTGCAAGCATCGCCGACATGTGGCTTTCAGAAAGCATTGTGTGTGATAGGCATGAGCATTAAAATGGTCAAGTTTGATCTAAATCACTTTGTGTGCTGTATATATGACACACATCACAATGGCAACATCATTTGAGATTTCAGAAATCTGATTCCAACTTACCATCCTCACCTCCACATCCATGTGTAATCAGGGGGTATTCCAGAAAGATGAGAGGGGATGGCATCCCTCTTGTTGAAGAAAATGACAAAAAGCATCCCCTCTGTAAAAAACACCATCCCACTTAATAATTATATATATAAAACATAAATGTTCTAATGCAAATTGTCAAAAACTTGATTTTGATTCTTTTTTACAATTCCACCACTGGGTGTAAACAGAATGGGTCACATGACATCCGGAGCTCTATAATTGTGTTGTTTCCAAACATCCTTACCCCAAAGTGCCCAAAGGATTAACTGTGATGCTTCAGATTTAAGTGACTTTGATTACGACATACGTCAAATGTGGTCACTATCAAATGCAGAAAAGCTCATTCGTGCATTCATGACGTCAAGACTAGATTACTGAAACGCACTATAAAGTGGCTGTCCTGTGAGCTTATTACAAAAACTCCAGCTTGTTCAAAACGCAGCAGCTCGAGTTCTTACATGAACAAAAAATATTAGCCCGGTTCTGTCGGAATTGCACTGGTTACCTATCAAGCAATGTATTAACTTTAAAATCTTAGTGCTTACCTATAAGGCCCTACAACGCCTCAGTACCTGAGTGAGCTTCTATTGCATTACAGCCCTTCTTGTTCACTACTCTCTCAGGGCTGTTGGTAAAAGTTGGTAAAACATAGAATGTCTCAATGTTCCGAGGTGACCATAGTGAGCAGAATGCAGTCCGTACCCAGATCAGATGTAGAGCTGAAAGAGGGAAGAGGTGACCCGACAAGTCCTCACTACAAAAACTTTATATTAGATGAATATATTATATTGTATAATTTATATTAATTATAATCTTACACCTATTATCTACCATTTTATTTTAGCCTAGTTGTGGAAGCACTGTCGAGCTTGTAGAGATGCTGCAGTTTTTACCAGAGGGGAACTGTTTCTGGGTTCCCCCAAGGTTATTTTTTCTCCACTGGAGTTTTGGGTTCCTTGCCACTGTTTGTACTGTTTTGCACTATTTGCTACTGACATTTTAAATTGAAAGTTTTTGTATTTATTAATATCACTGTAAATGTAATCATTATGCATAATACTAATTTATTTAAACTCCATACAGGAATTTTGTATAATATAGTTACCCGTGTTTCTCTTTCCTACATGTGCGTGTGCGCTTTGTTTAGTCTGTTTTGTGTATGTGTGCATGTGGGTGTGTATGTACTTATTTATGCCATATATTATTTAAAATTTTTTGCATGGTATGTGTAATGGGGGGTGCATTTATTCATTTTGTTGTTCTTACTTTACTTTTAAAAATGTAATGTTTTGCTTATAGGAGTTTTGTTTTATGTACAGCTGCTTTTTAACAATGAAAATGGCAAAAAGCGCTTAAATAAACTTGAATTGAGTGGTCTAGTTCGGGTTTGTGAGCGACTAACTTCCGTGCTGTTATTCGAATATGACATCACTGCACTGCGAGATCGATTGGAGAGCCCTACATAAAGCTCTTCTCTCGCGGTATCATGATGTCATGAGCCGTACGCTCTGCGCGGCATGAAGTCGAATAAGCCTAATGTTTTGATTTTGGCAGAAGACAGGAAGTTGTGTCATGGCAGCTGTTTCTCTAGCCCGACGTTTGAGTTATGCTGTATTATAATTCGCTTTCCTACGTCGAGACGACAGCAGTGTGATTTTAGTGAAGTAATGAGATGACACTACTGCGTAGATCTACATTAAGCAGAGAATCATGGGCAACGGAATGAATAAGGTAATGTAAACTACAGGGGCCTGTTTCAGGAAGCTGGTTTCAGAGGTTAAGTTACACAGGTAAGTTTGGGTTTAGTTTGAGCAAACTCTGTTTTTAGGCTCAAGAAGGTGGATTTGTTAAAACGGTGTTCATCACTATGGTAACTTATGCTACGCGGCTAACATGAAATTCTGGCAAAGAGCTTGGAAACGTAAATCTGGCGCATCATGGTAACGTTAACAGTACTTCGGCTGGGAAGAAGGTTTGTAGAAAACATATTACAATGTATATCCCAAGGCCAATATACTTTTTTAAGATCTGCTGCCAGATGATTAGTTGTATAGTATCTTTTCAAGATTTTCTATTTTAACCCTTAAACAGGCGATGTGCACCAGGATAAATAATTATTTAGTCTCTTGTAGGAGGCATGACATAATTTTTTATCGTTATCATTATCAATAGTTGAGGTTGTTTGGAGTATGGAAGTCACATGTTCAAATTTTATGTGCTACTTTTGTCCGTAAATGGGGCTGGACATTCAGATAATGTTTTCAACAACTGCAACAATACAAACTTACATCTGTTAATATTAATTGTGAACATTGTCTTAAGAGTTCATTTTTATTTTGCTTTCTGAGGTGGTGCGTGTTGGTTTTAGCATTCACTCTTGGTGTTTGTTGGGGGGGGTGGATGTGTAGAAAACACAGTCTAGAGAAGGGGGACCCCATCATAAAATTGCATCAAGAGGAGGGAAACCCCCTTTAGTAGATATTGCATTCCTTATAGGCCCCCTGTACCCAGCCCCCTTTTCTATCTATTTTGGGTCAAATATTTGCATGTAAAACTAATATTATTACATTTAGTTGACTACATTTTTGCAGTTTTAAATAGATTTGTTCTTGTAGGGCTTTACACAGCTCATTTTAACCTGCAATTCCGAAATGCTAATGTCTGTATGCCCAGTAACAAGCATATAATATACAGAATATATATACATAATGCTTGTACACATCTTTGGGCCTGTGTCATCTCTAAGCTGTGCCACATTTGTTTTTTTGAAGACAGCATAAGATAACCAGAAGGCTTGATGACTTGAGTCTGTTAAATATGATCAATTTTCAAAGATGCTTCATTCACAAAGACTTTGGAGTCTTAACATTAGCAGAATTGCACCATTTTTGTGATACCAGTGAGGTTGGTATTGGAGCTGTTTCATACCTACGCTCGCTGCTGCTGTTAGCAGTCCTTTTAGACAAAGTGCTGAAAACTGAATTACAGTTTCCACCTTCTGGTCAGACAACACAAAACACTACTAAAAGGTTTAAAACATTTGTGGCAAACAGGGTGTCATTCATTCACTCTTACTCAACAGCAACACATTGGAAGCATATCAATTCCAAGTTAAATCCTGAGAAAGTGGCATCAAGAGGCATGAGAGCTCATGTCTTTATCGAATCCAAAACCTGGATTAATGGCCCAGACTTTCTTTTCCAATCTCAGTGTCATTGGCCTGTAACTGCAGAAGTAATTATCGTTATTGTAAAGCAAGATGAATGTCCCACAACTAAATTTTCTTGGACAGCAGAAGGAAAACCGAAAAGAAGGGCTGTGCTGTTTTGCCATATCAGGAGTTTCTGTTGAAGATTTGTTTCAAGCAAGTAGAGAGTTGTGCACTATGTGCAGAGGGCCAGGCAGTTCTTCAAAGAGGAAATTGCAATTCTAAACAAAGGAAGAGTAAAGAAATCAAGTTATTTGGACAAATTTGACCCAATAATTGTGGATGGATTGTTAAGAGTTGGTGGAAGGCTTTGTAAAGCAGCCTTTTTTACATAAGCAAAGCACCCTGCAGTTATGCCCAAAAACAGTCATGTGTCAAAGCTCATTTTGCAGTATGTACATAAAATGTACAGAGAAAGACAGAAAACTTGGTCACAGAGAAAGACAGAAAACTAGTCAAGAAATGCATAACTTGTCAATGACTATTCCAAAGATTGGAAAAAGATGTCCAGCATTCCTGTTGACAGGATCTCTGCTGACCTTATTCCTTTCACACACACTGGAATAGATTACTTTGGACCAATCCAAGTCAAAAAAGTACATCTAGAGGTGGTCCATACTAGGGGTGTAACAGTTCAAATAACTCACGGTTCGGTTTGTGTCACGGTTGTACGGTCACAGTTTCGGTTCGATTCGGTATGTGCAATGTTCAGGGAGAAATGACTAATAATCAAGCTACAAGTAACAACAACCAAAAAAACAACAAAGCAAAGCAGAAAATAAAACTGCTTTTATGTAGAAATGGATTAAATGTAAAATTTTTACATTTACATTTATGCATTTGGCAGACGCTTTTATCCAAAGCAACTTACATTACATTGTACTATACATTTGTACATTTTGTATAGTAAGCAAGTGGGGGTTAGGTGCCTTGCTCAAGGGCACCTCAGCCGTTACCCACCAGCCCTGAGAATCGAACCAGCAACCTTCTGGTCATGAGTCCAACTCTCTAACCACTGGGCCACGACTGCTAAAATAACATTGCATATGTGCAAATTAAATAAAGATGAATCATTATTGAAGTTACAGAAGCTATTGAGTGAGTAATTTCCTGTTTTAACATAGACAGCAGGAATATTAGGCTGCTGTCGCTTTAAGAGTAATGCAACCGATACAGTACAGTAGCCTATACACGTGTTGTTTTCAGTCTGTTTCTGTTCACTTAAGACATAAACTACTTTGCTTGCTAAGATATTCGCAAAGAGGGGCATGTTGACCTACTTTTTGTATGAATTTGTCAGTTTAAGCGCAAAGCTTCAGACAACTCAATATTTGCACCGTCTGAGACTCCGCTTTCATTTTGCGCGCTACGGATATTATCTCCTCACAACGCGCGAGCGAGTATTTGTTTGCATCGTGTGCTTAAATATTTATCCTATATTGGCAAGGCTTCATTGAATTTAGTTTAAAAAGCAACATGTGCTGCTCAGGTCTCACCTGCGCTCGTGCGCTCTCAACACCCAGGTGATGATGGCATAAATGTCATATTAATATAGCAATCTTCTGAAAGTTGTCTGCGTTATTTGATTTGTTGTAGTTTTAGGAGTATCCACCGACAAACATACCTTAGCAGATCTTTGTCTGTCTGTTTTACGCATTATTATTTTTAATGGACCATATTATAGATGCGTCTTCATATTTAAGATGAACCGCGGACCAAGTGCATGCCGAACCTGATAACCAATATTTTGAATCGATATATATGTCTGGTGTAAAAATATGTTAAATATGTAAAAAAAAAAAATGTTAAAAATGTAAATTTGGACACCTCACCTCCCCAGATACCTCTATCTGTGAGATAGGATTTAAACCAGGAGAGTGAAGTTCTAGTGATGCTCAATGAAGAGGGGGCAGACAGAAGAATGTGATGGTTAACTGTGTCAGGCTGCAGAAAGGTCTAAGAGAATGAGAACCGATGATTTGGACTCAGCTCTTGCCTCCTTAGAGCTTCTGTAACTGTTAGTAAGGCAGTTTCGGTTGAGTGACCGCTCTGAAAGTGAAAGTGACCTATTTTCAGATATGGTGACCCATACCCAAAATGTGACCTCTGTCTTAACCCATTCGTGAGTAGTGAACACATGCACTGCATGTCGTGAACACACATACACCCGGAGCAGTTTGCAGCTATTATTGCAGTGCCCGGGGAGCAAATGGTGGTAAGGTGCCTTGCTCACAAGTCTGACTCTCTAACCATTAGGCCACAGCTGCCCCCAGCAGCTCTTAAAGCCTGACTGGTTAATGTCCAGCCTGTTGTTATAAGAAAGTAAAGAGTCCTGATTTAAAACAACCCATTCAAATGTTTTTGCTTTGAACAGAAGGAGGGAGTCAGTTCTATAGTTCTCCAGCAGGCAAGTGTCAGCCAGGCCGATAATCGGTCAACCCCGATCCAGATGATCTTGACGCATTAATCCCAAATCAAGTTCTTCAACTAAGAGGCAACCCTGTTCTAACTCCAGAATTTTTTACTGAGTCAGTGAATCATTCAATCGATTTGTTCAAAACAGCTGATTAATTTAAGAACGAAGCAAGTGTCTTGATGAATGGCTTACTGAATCATTATCTTGTCCGAGTCGTGCAAAACACAGATTCAATAGCAACAGCGTGGTATTCACATGAGTGGTTGTTGTATAACGAAGAAAGAGTAGTAATTTGAGGAAAGAGCAGCTGTCTTGTTCACAGCCGACTGCCAGTTCCAGAGACCCAGAGAGAGAAACAGAGGTGTGGAAGTATGAATGTGAAGCACATAAGAGTGATTGCGTCATGCCTTGCCTCTTGAGTGAGAACATTGTCTGCGGTGCAGAACAGGAAAACTGGAAACACATGCTGTTAGTATACAATGAAAGTAAAGGTAGGTTGAAATATAGGCTACTATACTTAAGTGTCCTTGCTCGGTGGAGTGGCGCAGGTAGAGTTGCAGGTCTTTACTTTTGTCAGTCTTCACACGAGGGCTGACGCTACTGAGCCAGCACGGAGGCACCGCTTAAGTATGTGCTATGATTAGCGCTATCAGAATACAGCTGAACACGCTTTCACGATTAGCAAAACAATGTAAATGGCCCACGTATCAAAACAATAATCAACTAGCTCCATGCTTTTAAGTTCAAAACTATAATGTCTAGAAATAACGAGCGGCTAACACCATCTTAATATGAATATAGTAGTAGAATATAGTAGTATACAGGTTTGAAACAAAACTTTAAATGATTGCAGTTTGTAGCGTGGAGAAATCGTAATGCGCACTTATATCTGTCATTATGGTAAGAATCCGTCATGAGAGTTTGTGGCGCGTATCACTGTATTTACGCTAATAGAGAAGCTGCACTATAAGAGCTTTTCATCAAGTTGATGAAAAACATTTCATGTTTTCAGGTTATTTTAAAATGTTTATAGTTAAGAATAAAGTGTTGGTATGTTTATCAATTGTATCTTTGGTTAAAGTCCTCTTTCAAGCAATCTGTAGATGTCAAATCTTTCTAAAGACCTTTATTTGCAAGTGTCATCTTATGAATTTGTTTTACTGTAGTAATATTTCATATTAAAGTTACTTCAGTCCATTAATACTTTTTAGGAAGTTTAACTTTTGCATTTGAAGTAAAACTTAAAACAATATTATCCACTATAGTTTTCCTTTGGTATTTGTTGTAAACATTTTCTCACTATAGTAACTATAGGTTAACCATGAAATATGTAATAATTTTGATGCAAAGTCCTAAATATTAACTTACCTAAATACACTTTTAGTCATCCAGAATCATAAGAGAATCATTATCTCTATTTGAAATAAAAGAATCGTGATTCTCAATTTACCCAGAATCGTGCAGCTCTGAATAATACCAACATATGAAATTAAATTAAGGACATGCATCAGAAAATTTGGAGTGTTGGACAATAAATATATATTAGGAATCTATTAATAACCTCAAATGTGTTCTTAGTAGTTGGATTCCACAACTGATAACATTTACTGTAGGCGTCGAACATTGCATTCTTTTATTCCACTTTGACTTCTCTTTCATTGGCATTCTCTCTGTGTAGCTGTGCTGTTGTCCAGTTGGCACTTTCACTAAAAAATGGCAGCTGTGCTACCGAAGTGCCACCTATGTGGCTGTTACCCAAAAAGTATCAGAATCTCACCTCTTGGGCTTCTATACTCTTTGGTGTATAGCATAAGTTACTATGGTGATAAACACAGCTTAAAACCGATCCACCTTCTCTTACATGAAAAACAGAGTTTAACAACCTAATACAAACTTACCTGAATATCCACTAAAACTGGCTTTATGCAACAGGCGTTTGGACGATACTTGTCACAATACTGGAATTTCGAACTTTATTACAATAACTCGAAAAATATCAATATTCAGTAACATTTTGAAAACCATGGGTAAAAAGAGAAACAACACTAAGGCAACATTAAGCAACTGTTTTGACCCTTTTAACAACTTTTGTTCAGAAGACGTGCATAGCTACATACCTAGCGACTTTTTGGATAAAACTTAGCTTTCATTTAGTGGGGAAATGTCACCAGTACTACTAAGGGTGTTGGGAAAAATCGATTCACCTAACTATCGCGATTCTTTTTTAAACGATTTACAAATCGATTGGTTTATTTCAGAATCGATGTATTTCTTATTTTACTTTTCCTTAGAGGTGGTGGAGTTACAACTTTTATTCCAACAGAGGGCGTAAAGCATGTTTTTATCTGTATAATGATGATGTCGTATCCGTTTTAAGCTGGCGCTTTCTCTCTCACCTGCTCGTGCAGGGGGGCAGGGATCTGCGCGGGCATATAAAAAGCAAATTCTCTCGTATTTTAGTCAGATCGCTTCGTAAAGCTGTTAATAGTTTTAATAAAGTTCAACTTTAGGCGAACGGAGGAGAAAAGCATGTTGAAAGCTTTTCACGTTTCAACTTGAAAAGTGTCACGATTCTCGGCGCGTATGTGTCTCATTTTAAATGGTTTCAAAGCCAAAGTGCTTGTAGAGCGATTTATCTTGTTCTTCTGTGTTGCCGGTTTTGCATCAGTTCTGTGGCATACTGCCGCATAGCGGTGAACTTAAGAACAGCAT